>OY754978.1:28759478-29101978 GCA_963576475.1 Molanna angustata | reverse complement strand
TGATTACAAATTGATTTATCGAATACGATACGCCACTGCCTATTACAGTATGAACATCATTGTATATGTATAATACATTATTGTATCTGTAGTAGTATCAACCCGTTTCGCCATTCTGGACTTTTTATCACTTTCTCGCGAATCAAAATAGTGACAAAATACGACATACACCTCAACAAATTTAATCTCAGCGTTTCCAAAACTTTTTTTCCAAACAGGACCGGTGAACGGTAAGTAAGATCGATTAAACGGGAATATATGCCACAATAATTTATGTTGTTGATTAGTTTTAACACAAATTCATTTTATGAATTATGCATCGAAAATCATATTATAACGTCATTTCCCTAATAGCGTGTACCTACCAGCCGAAGAAATGAGTGACTCTTTACATAAACGATTGCGGCTCCTCGGATATATTGTAAACTCCAATTTCCCGTCATTTCAAGTAGGTGCTTTTATAAATGACATATGACATAGAGACGCTGAACAAATTTAGACTTAAGACTAGTTCAATATACTAAAAGTCAATTTATGATAATAATTTTTTAAAACAAAATGAATAATATGTCCTTGTTAAACAAGTACATATACATCTTCATACGTTCCCTAAAATAAGCATAAACGCTTGTGCTATAGGAGAACGAAATCGGTTGAGGCAGGATTCGAACTCGCGACCACTGGATTACTAACCCAATGCGCAAACCGCTCTACCATCGACCCATCTAAATTCAATTGCCAATTAAATATTTGAAATAAATGTTCGCAGACCGCAAATCACATAATGATTATTACTGAACATTTTTTAATGTTTATCTTATTTTAATATTTATATTTATTTAATTAAAAAAATGCAATAAAATTGAAAAAATCTTTCTGCGCGGCAACTTTTGTTTATTCATTTATAAACGGCATAAATTGCCTTCAACATACATACATAAAAACACATATTTAGAATAAGAAAAAAAAAACAAATAAGTGTACACTTTGCAAAAACACAATAAAATCCTAAGCAGTAAATCAATAAATTCATAAATTAAAAAACAATAGATGTAAGCAAACATTAGAAATACAAAAAAGGATTATAAATACAAAAAATAGCAGTGGAAGCAGTGTCATGTCAATTATAAATAAACAAAAAAGATATACAAAAAAAAAACATTTTACAATCGAAAATATACAAATCCGCACTGAAGATATCACAAGTCTTTTTTCTCATAAAAATGTGTATATAGTCCTTTATATTTATGTTTGAACACCATACATAGTTTACATTGTTTATTACATCAAACACAATAAAATTGAAAAAATCTCTCTGCGCTGAATTTTTTATTCTATAATTTATTGAAGAAAACACAATATATATAGTATCTCGCTGCTCCACATTTTTTTTTCCATAATTCATCGAAGCAAACAAAAAACTGAGAACATCTCGCTGCGCGGCAATTTTTATTCCATAGATTATTGAAACAACCCCAATAAAACTGAACATTTCGCATTAAATCATAATAGTTTTCACCGATCTCGCTTTAAAAAAAGTGAATTTCGTTAAATAATATTAGTTAAAAATACTTTTTTTATTCTCGGGCAATATTATAAAATGTTTTTATGACTTTATTTTAATTAATATCTTTGACTTCATTGTTGCAAAATGGACAGGACACATTGTGTAATCAACATTAAAGCAGACACAATGGTATTCATAATATTTGCTGTAGGTAGTTTGCACCGCTTTCTCAAGCAATTAATAATTTATATTTATGAGTAGCTTATTAACAGATTATTTGCGTATGTTTTTGTACCTTTATGAATTCCCCAACACCACTTATTAAATTCCTACAAAGCAGACTTGACACGAGGTATTTTTTCGGGTAGCCAGATCGTAGTGTGCTAGACCGTAAGTCTCGGTGCATCCCGACATGAGGGTATCGGTATCAGCAAATATATTGACAATTTTCGGCGAAGTGGGAGACTGTTTATCTATCAACTAAGCATAAAACCAATTTTTTTTGTGCAGCCTGCGTGATTTTTCAAGACGTTTGCCGATAACTATCGATTCAACTTTAAAAAAAAAGACTAAAGCTGTTGTTATACATGTCTAATAACTTGGCTGTGTTTCTAGAACAAAAGTATCAGAAAAGTATAGTTAAAATACTTTGATTTCATAAAATCATTCAATACTTTTGGTTGTTTCACTGAAATCTAATGGCGTTAAAAGACGCAATTTTGAACAATTTTATAAAATCAAAATATTTTAACTCTATTTTTACTGATACTTTTGTTGAAACAACCCAGCCTTAGGCTGTTTTTCTCGAACAAAAGTATCAGTAAAAGTAGAGTTAAAATACTTTGATGTCATAAAATTGTTCAATACCTTTTAGTTTTTTCACTGAAATCTTATTCCGTCAAATGACACAATTTTGAACAATTTTAACATCAAAGTATTTTAACTATACCTACTATAATTACTGATACTTTTGTTGAAACAACCCAGCCTTAATGACCATCCCAAAAACCTCTATCTCCCTCCTTTCTTTTTTCTGTGACTTTACATTTAATTATTACGTGTTTACCTTTATGTATGTTTTTTGTTACTGTGGCGAGGATGTACCTCCCCATCAAGGATGCCATCTCGCTCGGACGATCTCGCTTCTCACGAAGATTGCCGAAGACGACCGAGAGACAGCGCATCGTATTTCGATCAACAAACGTGGCGAATCATTCGCTCATCAGCCAGGCGTTCACGCACAGTGTGCATAGTGTTCAATAAATATATTATTTTATCTCGACCCCAGTATTCGCGGAACAATTATTTGAATTAAATTTGTTAACTATTTAATCTGAAAATATAATCAATCTGAGTAAGTTTTCTTTTATTATGAAACCTATCATCACTCTAATATTTCAATTCTTAATAAATGTCAAATGATTATAACAAGTGCAATATCTAAAAATAGTTGTATGTATTTTGGGAGATGATTTGGAACACGTAATTTAAACTCGCAACCTTTTCTGATATCTTATTAATAATCCAATAAAATATACAGCTTCCTCCCAACGTACATACTGCTAAATTACAAATGTAATGTACCAACCACTCACTAATTATGGCCTCACGTTGCCTTGGTTAGTTGGAAGAAATTGCCTTATGGCATTAAGCTCGCCATTATACACATAATATTGTAGATGAAGTCAAATAAATAAAGAAAAAAAACTATATCGAAACTTGCTGGCAATCAAATTTTATTTAGGGTTATTGACAGGCCACTTCAAAACATGATTAAACAAATAAAACACTAATGGGAAAAATAATGAATTCAGCGAAGGGCAAATTAAATTGCTTTAGAAAATGAGTTTTGGTGTCTCTTATTACAGAAATGCTGCTTCTGTATAGAATTTACTGTAAGATTAATAAAAATTATCATTTTCATCTTTAAAAATATTTAAATAATAGTTATTTAAATATATTTAATGATGAAAAAGATTGCTTGAAATTTTTTCTTGACCTCGTAAATATTCTTTTTATTTCATATTATGGACTCTAATTGACGATTGCAAACAAAATTACTGGAATCATGCCACGCTTTCTTATGTATGTTAATATACTTAGTTGTTTTCAATACAAATTGTCCATATTTAAATACACAAATGTGTACAGACGAACCACGATTTGCGTACTTTCATGAATACTGAAATATTGGGTTGGTGGTGGCAGAGCGGTTAGCGTGCTAGGTTAGTAAGCCATTGGTCACGAGTTTCAATCTTGCCACGACCGATTTCGTTCACCTATAGCACAAGAATTTATCCTTAACTTAGGAAATGCTTGAGGATGTATGTGCTAGTTACAATGACATATTCATTCTTAAAAACATGTCAGAAATAAAATATTTTAAAAATGAAAATGAAATACAATGATCAAAATATAAAAAAAATATAGGTGAATTAAAAAAAATGAACATGTTCTTTTCCAAAGTACTTTGGTACATATACATTACCTAAATTGAGCATAAATGCTTGTGCTATAGGTTGACGATAAATTAGAAGGAAATCGGTTGAGGCAGCTAGGGTGGAGTGGACTCACTATGACTAAATCCAATACGATGATCGCTCTGCCACTGTTCCATCTACAAATTAATGAAGAAAGATGAGAAACCAGAGAGAATAATGATTCCTCAAAAGATGGAAAGACATCACAAGAGGCTGCAAACACTGTGAAAACAGGCCAAAGTGGCCCTCGACCAGTATATACAAAACAAAGAAGAATAAAATAAAACACAAAAATTGGGGAAAAAAAATAAAAATGAACAAAATCTAATTTATTTTTCAAGTTGTTCCTGTCCCAAGCACAAGTTTTTAAACTTTATTGGGGCAGTGCCTATTTAAATTTTTGTACTATGTGTCTGTTTATCTTTTGGCGTTTCTGGACCAAAGTCATGGAACAATCTTCCAATGGATATAAGATGTGCCGAAAATATCAATGAATTCAAGAAGAAATTAAAAACTCATCTTTTCCGCAAGTCGTATCCAGATTGTCCTTCATCCGTTCAATAATATTATGTGTACTAAATATTATGCCAGTTTACTTTGAATCGACTATTTTTTATAATTAATTTCATCTGGATTATGTAACAAGATTAATTTGTGATTTCTAGGTATTTTTTTAAGTTTTATATTTCACCATTTTCAATGTGTTAGCTATAGAACTAATTTTAACTTAATTTTAACTTATTGTATTTTTTTAAGTTTTATGTTTCACCATTTTTAATGTGTTAGCTATAGGACTAATTTTAAATTATTTTTTTGCAAACTGAAAGCGCCCTTGAGGTGACCACGGTTGTCACTAAACGGCGCTTTATAAATTGTCCTTATTATTATTATTATTTATATTATGTATATTTAATAAAAAAAAGTGTACGATATTCAAAGACAGTGTGTAAAAATTGTCAGAAATATCAATACTTATCGAGAAATCTTATACGTTCTGTAAATATCTTCTACTAGAGTTATGGGATGAGATCTGGTGAGAAACACGTGGGTAGATAGCACGCCACACCAGATAAGACATTTCATAAAAGGGAGAGCGCGGGACAAAACGACGTCATTGTTATATTGTTCGCGTTGCAAATATATACTGTGTTTAGTCACCTTCGGTGTGAATTATTTAGTAATTAAATTTAATATCATTTTTTTTATTAAGTCACCGCACCGCAGAGACTTAACTGGCGCAGTCGGTAGGATATCCCAAGCTTGAATCATAAAATCTGAGAATAGCGTTAATCTTAATTATTTGTGGGATTCCGAACTAAAAATAAAAGCAGTATTTAACGCGGCGCGACAATCGACCAGTGGAAAACAGGACCAGGATGAGGACGGCAATAATTGCAATAAATTCTTGCCTCATGTAAGTAAACCGCTAAAATCGCTCTTTTCCTACATTTGTTTATTGTATCCCATCCTTACCTACCAAATCACAAATTATCTACAAGGATCAAATTCTCCGAATGGATAATTAATTGTCAAAGATTTATCTACAAGGATCAAATTCTCCGAATAGATAGTAAATTGTTATAAGAAGATAAAGGATTTATCTACAAGGATCAAATTCTCCGAATAGATAATAAATCGTCAAAGGAAGATAAAATGGCGACCATTGAAAGCATACCGAAGAACGTTATTGATGTGATCCCCAGGTTTGCGGGATCGACCACCCACTTACCGGTTTTCCTGAACGCATGTGAGTATGTAATTGGACTCTGCGCAGACAGGAGCAACCCAGCGAACACCGTGAATGAGTACCTACTGAGGCTCATAATAAGCAGACTAGAAGGGAGGGCCTTGATGCTAATTGGATCCAGGGAAAATGTGAGGACCTGGGAGGAGATAAAAGGACTGCTGCAGCAGTTCTTCGGAGATCTTCGGGACGAGAACTGCCTGATTCAAGATCTTCTAAACATCCGGATGAAAAGGGACGAAAGCGCACATAGTTTCGGCGCACGTGTTCAAGAAGCCAGAAGTCTATTAAGCTCTAAAGTGCAAATGACAGACTCGGACAGCGCCTCACGACTAACAAAGGGCCAAATATACGATGGGATGGCTCTACAGACATTCCTGAAGGGATTACCAGGCCAATTGGGATTGGTAATCAGACTGAGAGACCCGCCAAACCTGGAAGCAGCAATGAGCCAGGTAATACAAGAAGAAAACTTCCTGTACAGTCAAGCATCTAGCATTAAACCGTCAGGGACAACGGGAGTAACGCCAAACAGAAGCCCGCTAGACGCGAGTAGACAAGGAGTGAGGAGCTTCGAAAAGCCAAGGAATAAATTCGCGAATAACGTCCCAGAAAATCAAAATAGAAATGTGTTCGGGCAGAGTAGTCAAGCTTTCAGCGGTAACGCATATGGCAAACCACCTGGAAGATTCAACTCCGGCACATTTAGGTCTGACAACAGACAACAGACGAGACCGTTCGGACCACCACCGAACGCTCAGCAGACAAGACCATTCGGACCACCACCGAACTCCCAGAATTTCATAAAACCAGACTCAGCACAAACAATGCGCACCGTTAAGCCGGAACCAAAATACATTGTGGAAGAACTGTTCCACCAGCAGGAACCACAAAACTGGGAAGAATGGCCCCAGGAGGGAGCAGAACCGGGAGAAGAAGAAGAAAACGAATACGAAACGGAGGAAGACTATTACAACTGCGAAGATCAGTATGAAGAAGAAGAAGAAAACCAAAATTTTCGGACGAGCAAGAAACGAGAGAGGAAGACATAATTCAAATTCATAACCACGAAGACAGTTTTCTGTCTTCGTGGTTATGAATTTGAATTATAGAGTTGAAAGAGATTAATGCAAAATTTATGATAGATACAGGTTCCACGAAATCGCTCATCCACCCACGGAAAGTCAAAGAGTATTTTCTAGACTACGTTGTAGAAGAACCATTCCAGATAAAAAACTGCACATCAAGTTTCAAAACATAGATACGCTATCGACATTCCATTATTGAAATCATTTAAAACAGTGGGCAGACAAAAATTACATATATTTAATTTCAACGACAGATACGACGGACTTCTCGGAATGGATATATTAGAACAACTCGAAGCAATGGTGGATGTCAAAAACAAAATACTGAAAACTAAAAACACCGATATTGAATTACATTACCAACATACATTGACTAAAGAAAAAACACCCACTCACATATATCAGATAACGATAGAGCCGAGAACAATAAAATGTGTAAACATACCAATTGCATGTGAAGATAACGAGGGGATAGTCGGGCATCAAGAAACTACACCGGGTGTCGAATTACCGAACTCCATTGTTAAAATTGTAAACAACATGGCGATTACCACAATGACTAACCAATACAATAACAATAACTAAGGTCAAGTTTACGCATCCCATACGTGCAGATAAAGTAAACATGATTGAAATGAACAGTGCCGTACAATACAATACAACAAAGGAATTCGGTTATAACGCTCAGATTGAAAACTTAAACAAATTAAGGTTAGACCACTTGAATGAGGAAGAAGAACAAAAACTAGTAAAGCTATGTCGAGAATACAAGGATATATTCCATTGCGAAGGATCAAAGCTTTCTTTTACAAACGAAGTGAAGCACAAAATAAATCTTACAGACAATACTCCGACATACGTAAAATCATACAGACAAGCCCCCATACAACGAGAGGAGATAGCGAGACAAGTCCAAGAGCTCTTAAACCAAGACATTATACAACCATCAATATCACCATGGAGTTGTCCTGTACACATCGTTCCAAAAAAATCGATGCATCGGGAAAACAGAAATGGAGAATGGTTATAGACTACAGAAAGCTAAATGACAAAACTATAGATGATAAATATCCCCTTCCCAATATAAATGACATATTGGATAAGCTCGGAAGAAGCCAATATTTTACCACCCTCGATTTGGCTGCCGGGTATCACCAAATAGAGATGGATGATAAGGATATAGAAAAGACTGCTTTTTGCACAGAGCAAGGACATTTTGAGTTCAAAAGGATGCCCTTCGGTTTGAAGACAGCCCCAAAAACGTTTCAGAGGGCCATGAATAACATCCTCCGAGGATTACAAGAAGAGACGTGTTTAGTATATCTAGACGATATCATTATATATTCTACATCTCTACAAGAACATATTGAAAAACTAAAGGAAGTATTTAAACGCCTCAGAACAGCCAATTTCAAAATACAAATAGATAAAAGCGAATTTCTGAAAAGAGAAGTGGCATACTTGGGACACGTCATAACCAAAGAAGGAGTTAAACCAAATCCAGAAAAGATCAGAGCCATAGCAAAGTATCCAATACCGAGAACACCTAAAGAAATTAAAGGATTTCTAGGATTGCTAGGATATTATCGCAAATTTATAAAGGACTTTGCAAAATTAACTAAGCCCATGACAAGATGCTTGAAAAAGGGAGCAAAGGTAATACATGACGCTGAATTCACAAGGGCGTTTGACTTGTGCAAACAAATTTTAACAAACCACCCAATATTACAATACCCTGACTTCGAACAAAAATTCATACTTACAACGGATGCATCGAACGTGGCATTAGGTGCCGTCCTATCCCAAGGAAAAATTGGAGAAGATAAACCCATAGCGTACGCGTCACGTACCCTCTCTGATACCGAGATGAAATATTCCACGATTGAAAAGGAGACCTTAGCTATAATATGGGCGACAAAGTATTTTAGGCCCTATTTGTATGGCAGAAAGTTTCAAATTTATACAGACCATAGACCACTTGTATGGCTTTTTTCACTGAAGGATCCTAATTCAAAACTAGTGAGGTGGAGACTGAAACTGGAGGAATATGACTACGAAATCGTATACAAAAAGGGAAAACAAAACACTAACGCGGATGCCTTATCTCGAATACAAATTAATACTAAAGAGACGGACTCGCTGATTGTCAACCTGGAAGATTACAACGCCTTAAGCCCAGAAACAGCACTAGATACATTCTTACGAGACGTCGACGACGCGAATGAAAGAGAACATCCTGTAGATGAGATAATCTCATTACCAAGCATAAGTGCTACACTACAAACGAGTCCAGTAGACCCAAGACAAGAAAGTTTACAAGACACAGCACACTCTGCTGAAGACCAAGATGCGATGGGAATCCCAATATTAGACGAAGCTATAGACTCAAAAACACCACAATTCATAGTCAAGGGGACATATTTGAGAGAGACTATGGTACTAACCAGCCACAACCAAAACCAAAAAATATTCCACGTTTCGATTCCAACAGAAGATAACAGCGAAGAGATAGTAAATTTACTGAAGAAATACACCATGAGTAAACTGAGGTTTTATTTCTTTTTCGAGACGGATGAACTGTATAGACAATTCAATCAAGTATACCTGAAAACGTTCAACTCAAACGGACCCAAAATAATAAGATGTACTAAACGGATTATCAACGTAATAGACCCCACAGAACAGAAGCGTGTTATTAAACAACAACATGAAGGGAAAAATAATCACAGAGGAATAACAGAGACCCTCAAACACATACAACGTACATATTATTGGAAAAACATGAAGGAATCAATTACACAATTTATAAACGCTTGTGAAATATGCAAACGAGCAAAATATGAAAGAAGACCAGCACCCGTTCCGATGATGCTGACAGAAACGTTCTACAAGCCCTTTGAAAGAATCTATATAGACATCTTCACGATACTGGGAAAGAGTTTCTTAACAATAGTAGATGCCTTCTCCAAAGTAGGACAAGCAATACCAATAATAAGTAAAAACGCGATCTGTGTGGCAAACGCATTAATTCACTACTTCTCATTCTACGGAACTGTTTCCAACGTGACGGCAGATGGTGGGGGTGAATTCAACAATGAAACTATTAAAACTTTATTGGAGGCACACAAAATCAACATACATTTCACAACAGCACGTAATCCACAATCGAATGGTATGGTGGAAAGGTTTCATTCGACGCTTGCAGAACAAATACGTCTGTTTAGAGAAAGCCACAACGACGAGATTGAAATACTCATGACGTATGCAATTATAGCTTATAATAATACCATACATTCGGCTACAGAATTTACCCCAAGGGAAATCCTACTCGGACATACAAAATCCAGGGACCCGTATGATCTTTATTACGAAAAAACATTTTACCAGGACTATGTGAGAAACCACAAGGAAATCATGCGTAGATCATACGATAGGCTGCATGGGAAATTGATGGAAGACCGGCAAAAAAACATGGGAATCCAGACAACCGCCCCCAGAAACAACTCAAACGTTCGAAATTGGGCAAAGGGTATACGAGAAGGTACCCAACGACCACAAAAACAAAAGTCACAATAAATTTAGGGGACCCTTCGTGATTATGCAAGTTAACGAGGATAATACAGTCATATTAGATACGGGGAAAACGCAGAGGAAAGTGCATTTAAGAAATATAAGACGACTTAACGCTGTTGCAGGTGGGTTGTCTCCGCAACCATCAACATCGACCGGATAGATGACAACCTGGGAATGTACCCACAACAACTAGGAAGGGCGAAAAACTCGAAGGACAAATGGACACTCATACACGTGTACAACGTAGAAGAAGTTCAGGAAGAGTTCGAGATCATTAAAGGAAGACACCAGGAAATAATCACAGCAATGAACACATCCAGACATGGACACACTTACCAACGGGAATATTACAACTACGAGTACCTGCTCAGATATACCATCAAGAACATAGAAAACAAATTGAATCGAATGATCGAGGGAAGACGCTCAAAACGAGGACTGATGAACGGATTGGGATCACTTATTAAAACTATTACGGGAAATATAGACAGCGAGGATGCAGATAACTACAACAAAGCCATAGAGAGAATGACGTCAGAGCAAGATAAATTATTAAACATGATAAAAGATAGAACATCACTGACGTTGAAGGCCATGGAGAAGTTTAAAAACATTACTTCAACACTAAAGTCCAACCAACTTGTAATGTACTCGAGAATAAAACAAATGGAAGCCATAATGCAAGAAATGCACATTGAAAATGCAGACATACGTCATAGAATGATATTCAATACTATATATAATCAATTATACATGTCACTCAATGCCATCACTCAAATCATGTCAGAAATGGAAGACGCAATAACGTTCGCTAAATTGGGAGTGTTACACTCATCAATTATAAATCATGACGATCTTGTTGAAGAACTACAGGAAGCAGAACACCTACTGACGAAGGGAGATAATTTCCCGACGAGAATAACGATGGAGAAAATAAGATACATCGAAAGGTGCATAACAATCAAAGGGTACATGAATAAAAAACAAATTGTATTTATTCTAGAAGTGCCAATTGTGGAAGACGTGACTTATACATATTACCATCTATACTCCCTACCTATGAAAACTGACAACCCCAACCTATTCAAAACACTCATCCCACAAAACAAATTCCTTATCCTATCAGAGCAGAGATACGCTTACATGGAGGTAGAATGCAAGGAGATATTACCAGAGGACTACCTGTGCGAGGCAGAACCAACCAACCTGATAAACAAGGACGCACCATGTGAAGTACAACTAATTCAATTCACCAACAACTATGAAGCGTGCAGAAAGCAAGAAATAGAATTAAGTAATCAAAAGATCCAAAAGATAGCCAGCAATACTTGGATTGTTATAATCCCTAGAGAAGTAACAGCCGTCAAGGAATGTGGATCTAATCAAGAAAGAATGAGAGTGCAGGGAAGCTACATATTCACCGTGGAGACCAACGGATGTCAAGTAAGGATTGGAGAAAACATACTAAAGGGATACCAAAGCCCCAGGAAGCCAAAGCGCCTCATCAAACTACCTAAGCTAGAGTACACCATAGGAAACGGAAGGCAAGAAGAGGGTATGCGACCATGGCAATTGGAGAATGTGAACCTGGATTCATTAGATGCCGTCAGAGGAGAAATTTTAGAGCAAATAAGAAAAGGGGAGGAAGAGAAGAGTACTATTGAAATAGGAAAAATCAGTGTGTGGACAATAATAATCTACGTGATTTTAGTGTTAATTTTTGGTTACTATTTGAACAATAAACTGAACGTGTTAAATAAAATGTGTAAGAAAAAGCCCCTTATTAAGGACGAAGTGAAAACAAACATAAGAGAGACTCCAATATTCTAATGAGTGTATTAATTAAGAAATTATCAATTATATTATATAAGTTGCACCAAATAATTAAGTTGAAATAATTAAGAAAAAAAAAAAAAATTATATGTACTTGAAATGTTAATTATTAAGAAATAATCGATTATATTATACAAGTTGCACCAAATAATTAAGTTGAAATAATTAAGAAAAATTTAATGATATGTACTTGAAATATTAACTAAGAAATTATCAATTATATTATATAAGTCGCACGTAATAATTGTAAGTGAAATAATTAAGGAAAATTCAATGTTATATACTTGAAATGTTAAAATCATTAGAGTCAAAAAAAAAAAAAACTTAGAAGAATTAAATAAAGAATTGTAATTACACAAAGGGTGACCAAACATAATAATAAAATAGGTAAATAGTCAATACAAGAGGGAGGGAATAAAAAATGGAAGTTTAAAATCAAATCTAATTCAAGGGCTTTTTGAAAGTCAGAAAATCGTATTTTCTGACTTCTCATCTGGGAATGGAGGAGTTATGGGATGAGATCTGGTGAGAAACACGTGGGTAGATAGCACGCCACACCAGATAAGACATTTCATAAAAGGGAGAGTGCGGGACAAAACGACGTCATTGTTATATTGTTCGCGTTGCAAATATATACTGTGTTTAGTCACCTACGGTGTGAATTATTTAGTAATTAAATTTAATATCATTTTTTTTATTAAGTCACCGCACCGCAGAGACTTAACTCTAGCACTAGCTGAAGATATTAGCATTGCACAAATGCCATAGGAATTATTAACCCATCCCGACACTTGTAATAAAATGAAAGGATCTCTTGAAAGGCATGTCTCTTTTCCTACTACCTACTTTTCAACATTTAGTTATATATTCTACAGTATATAAAATAATCGTTTTACTCCTCACTACTCCAAGAGGATATAGTGGTCAGTTGTGAATTCGCAATTTTAAAGGTTTTTTATTACAGATTATCAACTAGTATCATGCTGAGATTTTATTCTGAGAATTTCTTCATAATGTATCTGTGAATGCGACGTAGTTGATAGGAGACAAAAATCCGATCCGTACGCTCCGCCTATGTGGACGTTTGTAGGAATTTTTGATTTAATAGTAATTTGAATGTACGCAAATTTGAAATTAAGATCGATTTTGAGTGTTAAGAGCAATGCTACTGATTAAAAGAATATTTACAGGAAGGAACGAATGGAACGACACAGAAGAAATAAAATAAAATAATTGTTCGTCCAAGATGTTTATTTTTCAGCTTCCAAACTCAAGTAGCTATTTTTCATCATCTGTATTAACATAAGTTGCTGAAATTTGCTCATTTATTACAATAATAATGATGTAATTAACGTTTTCTGGACCTTTTCTAGTAGGTGGCAATTATCTCTTAACATCTTCATCATCAGCCGCTAAGAACGTGTGAAAATATCGTTTTAAAATTTGTCACGGATCCATTAATGACTGTCCATATTAGCATATTTATTGAAGAACCCCCGCTCCTCGAATGCCGCCCGTTGGACCAATTTTTGAAAGTTTGCCTCCGTTTTCTTGCGACGGTTAAAATTCTTCTCAGAAACCAGAAACAGAGTGTTCATTACATAACTATTCTTTTAGAATACACTTTTTAGCATTCCTCTTAAGTTCGTGACAGTTATTAGTTCGTTACTCCACCACCAAGAGGCCCTTCACGAATATTGGTAAACGCTCATGTTCCCGGAATAGCCGGAGGTATCGGACACGATGTCTCCGATAATCTGATAGAAAACAGACTGAGGTGTTCCAGACATATTCGAAGAAAAATGTCCGAAAACATATGTAACACTGCAATGAACTATCGAGTTCCCGGAAAAAGGCCTAAAGGGCGTCCCAAAAAAACATGGAAGAGCTTGGTGGCGGATGATATGCGGGCATGAAATGTTTATGAGGATAATGCTTAGGAAAGGACAAAGTGGGGCAGCTGAAAGCTGACCCCACCACCATGTAAGCATAGAAGGAGAGAATTTGTGTTCCCAAATATTACTTATATCGCATGTCAGGGTACTTGGGAGAGATTAATACATGAAAAACAAAATTGTATGGCGCTCGTTTCTATCTCTCTACCCTTATAGCAACAAAATGGCGTTATGCTATCTATATACGTAAATTTATAAAAAAATCATAAATTAATGATGTATGTATTGTACAGTAGGGGTCCAAGAGCAGTTCCTTGAGGGAACCCTAAATTTATTTTGATATATATTACAATGTAAGTTTTTCAACCAAACAAATTGTTTTCAAACTCCCTGTGGTACAAGTACCAGGTACCTACCTTCCTAATTGACTTGGTCGTTTAAGACAAAAAATTTAAATTTATTTTAGTTAATGGGACAGGCACGATAGTCATCTGTAGCGGAACATTATTAATTTACGATTACACATACATTGGATAAATAATGAACACATGATTCAACAATAAAATCTACATTAATATAAATAACTTGCAATAATAGTTATCGTCGAATCGTCGATAAATGTGTTTGCTTATGATATTGCCGCTGAACGTATGATTTTAAAAGTGGTATTTAATATATTTTATGTCCAATAACTTTTTAAATATGTTACGTAGAAATCATTTCTGCTAAATACATAATTATGTTTTCTTTGACTCACGAGAAATCACATTTGAGTAAGTGGGATTAAATATCGAGTTGGCCAAAAGTTAATATATTTTAATAGTTGGATTTATTTTATACCTAAATTTTTTCACCATAATTAAAACCATATTTTTTTGAACCAGTTAACTCTGATTTCTCTCAGAAAGGGTTTATTTATTCATTTATTTATTTTATAAGACATCCACTATCACACTTTTATGAGAAACTCAAAGGGTTATATATGATGAATTATATTTCAATTAACACAGTAAAATCAGGCACAAAAAAGGCTAAGCACCTGCTACTTATATACGTATCAATTTTATTGTTATGAAAAATATTAATTTAACATGCACTCTATAATAAAATATCAAATGACAATGATCTATATGACGAGGTTAAAGAACAAACCGATAAAGCAGCAGTTATAGCTGGCTGCCTCAGGGACACTGTCTGGAATAACAAACAAATGCTCACAGAAAGTAAAACCAGAATTTACATAACGTGCGTAAGACCCATAATGACCTATGCCAGAACAAAAATTCTCCTCCGGACTACTGAAATGAGGACACTGCGCTCCATAGTGGGCACTCTCGTGGATAGAGTCCGGAACGAGGATATAAGAAGGAGATGCGGTGTAGATGACATCATCCACTGGGGTAGAGGGCGAAGGCGTCAATGGAGAGACTACGTCGAGAGAATGGGAGACACGCGACTACCCAAAATTGTCTCCAAGGAAGTCCCGGAGGGTCGCAGAGCAAGGGGGAGACCAGCAAAAAGATGGATTGACAGCTGGACATCCAGATTACAAGAGGCAGTCTCCGACTGAAAAAACAGGCCCTCGGCCTAAAACCAGAGGAAGAAGAAGAAGCACTCTATAACAAATCGTCACATTCTGGATATGTTGTATTGAGATGTGTCATTCGAAAGCACAAAAGAGAAGGCATAAAGTGTGCGTGAAGTGATAGGGCAGCCATTCTGGATAAGGCTCTGTAGGTAGCACATCTAGTGCTTGTAATATTGATTATTTACATATTATATACACGGCGTAATTATTTTGATTACCATCCCTAACTTTTTTTTTTATTTTACAACATTTAAATAAGTATTAAGGTACAAAGTGGTTTAATGAACTCCCGTTGAGTCTTGAATAATCCTATTCATTATCTCTGAAGTATTTTTCTTCATTTCCTTTCTTTGAGCCTTTTTCCACAATAACTTAACACCAAGAATAGAATTAGGGCCAGTATGACCCCCCATTTCAATTTTCAGACTCGAATAAAATTACAATATATTTAAGAATAAAATCAAATAATTGTACCGATTTATTTTTTTGTTTATTTATTTATTTATTCATGTTTTTTTTGTTTATTTCATTCTTGTTTTTGTGTAGCTTTTTATTTGTTATGAAAATACTGTTTTACCTTTTAACACAATCCTTACATGTAAATTATTGATCTGTCTTCAAATAAATGTTTACCTTAGTGATAATTTTTTAAGTATTATTTTTTTGTATTTGTTCTTATTATGAAATACATCATGGAATTTCTTTACCTTGATTATTGTAATTTATTTATTTATTAAGTTCTACGCTTATTAGAGCATTTACAAAAATTTTTTAAACAAGAAAAAAATGTACATGTATTGCCATAATCACAAAAAATAACAAAAACAACAAAATAAAATAATTAAAAAAAATACAAAAACATAGGCAAGCTAAAATTAGAAATAAAGGGAAAAAAATACTCAAAATACAAAATTTAAAAAACAATAAATGAAAAAAAAATCTTTATTTTAAATATAATTAATAAAATTCTCAGACAAAACAGCAAAACATAACAAGTTGAAATAAATACACAAATGAAAATACACTGACAAAAAATAGAAAAAACGTAAAAAATAATGATAAAATAATAAAAAAAATATTATAAAGACTTTTGATGAAAAAAATAGAAAATACACTGCTTTAGGTAACGAGATTAAAAGTCTTTGGCATTCTCGTAATATAATAAGATTACCGTTCATTATTTCAGCCACTGGCATTATTCCAAAATCGTTAATCCGTAATTTAGAAATTATAGATTTATCGAAAAACTTAATAATAAAAATTCAAAAAACGGTAATAATGAATACATGTAGAATCGTTAAAGATTTTTTAAACGTTAATATTCGGGAATCAGTAGGGTTGATAGGTAGTATAGAGACCTCCTCAGAGCCTAATCCTTTGATATGCTAAGTATCTGGATGGGTGAACTATTCCCAATTGAAAGCTTGATGATGCGTTTGTTGCATTTTATTTTGCTCTTTTAAATAATTTACAATTTACGCATTGATCTGCTAATTCTTTTGAGGAAGTGTATAATGGTAATAATAAATAATTGAGTGTTATTATTTGTATGGCTTAGTTGTTATTAATAGCATTAGTATATCGGCCAGCGCCGTATTTAAAATATAATGTACATTGTAATTAATTCGATTAATAAATTGACTAATGACTAATGATATTAATGACTAATGATATTAATGATCTCTTAATCAAGAACGATAACGGCAAAACTGTCAAAATGTTCAATTTTTATAAATCTCTGTCAGGGATTTGTGTAATAAGTTTCAAGCGTTGTCCATTTTCAAACACACACGAAAGCTGATGAGAATTCAATTTGAAAAATGGTTCAAAAATGCATAATAATTCACCTATACCCATCAGTGGAGTGTAAAAAACAATAAATATTTAAATGAATGGTAACATGAAACAATCAATAAAATTCAATATATTCACTGTGGATTTTAGAATTAAATTTCATGAATAAGCGATGTTTATTTATGCGTGTTTTTATATTACATTATGTAAATAAACATATTATAATATTCATGTTGTGTCCGTCTATAACATGTTAAATATGCATATCAAATTAATTCATAGTTTGTAATTTTAAGTTTATTGTTTTATATATTACTAAAAAAATCTCTCTCTCTTTTTCTCTCTATCTCGTTTACTCAAAATAAAAATAATAATGAATAAATATATATAGCACGAAATAATATATCTGGTCATTCCTTTACAGTTCTAGTGTAATTTTTACATATTATCACCAAACACAAGATAGCATTTTGACTACGACAATACGCCCAAACACTACACCACATTGCATGTAACTAAAGAGCGGTAAGAATTAAATGAGGTATGTTCCTAACTGTTTGTTTCTTGTAAAGATTAGTAACGTATCTATACATACACACATACCGTCACGCCGTTTCCCTATTTGGGGTAGGCAGAGAGAACCGAACGCCAGACTCTTCTATCTTGGCATACCTGTTTTGCCTCATTTACATTCATACATCGCGTCATACATGCTCTCCTATTATTCTGCCTTCGTATATTCCCCTCTTTCGAAATCTCATTTATATGATCATGCCAGCTCTTTCTCGGTCGACCCTTTTCAGCCTTGTATACTTTCTTTGTCAGTTGTTCATCGTTTATTCTCTCTACATGTCCGAACCATCGCAAAGCATTTATCTTTATTCTACTCTTTCAATCTTGCATTCTCGTCTGATGTCCACATTCCTTATTCTATCATAGATCGTTCTACCACATATCTTATGTCTTAGGGATCTTATTTCCACAGCGTTAATTTTACTTTTATGCGTCTTCTGCCATGTCCATTTCTCACTTGCATACATTATGGTTGGAACGACAATAGCGTTGTGCACAGCGAGTTTTGCTGGCCTTGAAATAATTGGGTCAGCCATTATTGTTCTTAATGCACCATTTACTGCCGTTACCCTCCTTTCTATATCCTTTTCCAATCTTCCATCACGCTGAAACATACTTCCTAGATACACATATTCATCCACTTGTTCTAATAGTTCATTTTTAACTCGTATCTCGCATATTGTTCGTCTTTCGCTCTTCTCAAATACCATTACTTTAGATTTTGCTCCATTCATTCTCAGTCCATTTTGGATGCAACCATCAAATACCATTTTTACCAAGTGTTCTAAGTCTTTCACACTTTCTGACATCAATACCTTGTCATCCGCATACATAAGATCACATATATTGACATCATCCAGCTTCAAACCTATATTTGCATTAAGTTCTTTTAGGTACACAGTAGTCAATGTACAGATTAAAGAGCCACGGTGCAGTCGCACTCCCTTGTTGATATGGAACCAATCCGTGAGAGAGTTATTAACCCTCACACAAGCCTGGCTACCCTCATAAAGAGACGCAATTGCTCCTTTCAGCTTACTCTCCACTCCGTACACTGATAGCATGTTCCAAAGTCGTTTCATATATCATTGATTATTACTATACAATTACGCTTTGTCCCTATTTTGCTTTTTGGTATAAAAACTGAACGCCACACGCTCCTGTACTTGTAAAAATTTGTTATTTCAACTCACCATACTGTCTACTGTTTTGACGTTTACTATCTCTTATTTCTAAATTGTATTCATCTACTGTCATATTTATTCCCGTGAATATTTAACGGGCATCCGATAATTTAACAGAAAAAATAACGTTTTCTAGGTGACATGTTTATTGATATTTACGAGAAACGCTGAAAACTACAACAAACAAAATATTGTATTGTCTATGCCGATACATAAAATAACCATAGATTAAACTTTATTTCATCTGTGAATAGTGAACTACCGAAGATAAAATAGCAAGTTTATTAATTAGTGCTTTTGACGCCATTTTTATTACATTTTTCGAATATTTTGTTTTCTGCAAAATTTATTGTAAAAACATCAAAATTCCGTTAAATTTAATTAATTTTTGCATGCAAAACATGAGATTCAACTGTTGATAGCGATATTATGTATAATTGAAGAATACGTATCAAACTATAAACATACACATATTAATAAATATTTTAAGATATTTTATTTTCTATATAAAACATGTACGTATGTATGTCAGGATAGGATAGTATGGAGGTCAGTCTGTTTTTATTACCCAGAATATGAAAACAGCATGATGTAGGTATTGTAGATTAAGTAGATATCAAACTATTGAGTGAGATATTGTGTAGTGTTTACTGCCTTAAATAAAACGATGTCGTCACTAAATTCAATTTTTATAAAAATTGTTAAAAAAAGTGTGAGATTTTCTACTACAAGTGCATATTTTTTATATAAAATGAAATTATCTATGTAGTTGGGGTGTTTCGGTGTTTTTCGATATTTTTAAAAAACTTTCGAAATATAGGCAGTTCAACACATAAATTTAACATAAACAAAATGTTTTTATTAATAAAAATGTTTGAGAAACTGTAGAACTTTTTTAAAAAGTCAATTTGAGATTTTGTATTTGTCTATATTTAAACCAATTTTCAGCGTTCTATCTTTTATGGTAATTCAGAGTATAAAATTTTAGTAAGCCTATAACTATCTGTATATTCTAAAATTTTAGGCTCTGTGCATTAAGCGGAAAAAAAGTTATAAGGGGACACACAAACAGATAAATTTAATGTTCTACTCCGAATTCTGAGTAAATCCATATTTAGAACATATATGCGGCGAAGCCTCTAATTTGGTGTTTTTTGACTTAAAAGTTGAAAACACAGTGAAAAATATAGACCTGGCAAGCAAATCTCGCGTATCTTGGCTTGATTCTTTATCGATATGTTAAGAGAAATAAATTCTCTTGAACCTAGTGACAGTTAGATCATTATTTCTTAAGATTGACAGTTGCTAAAGACTGCCAAATTATTGTTGTGTTTATACCCTTTGTAAAACTCTGACTTTAACAGGCTCCCAGTCTACTCCATTGGGAACGATAAAGGATTTTAAGTCCTGATCCCCGGAGCGGCTGCTCGTCTGACAACACAAGGACTGCTGTCAAACATAATTCATACCTATGCCACTGAGAGGCCCAACCTCAGACGTGGGGGCCTGTCAATCAAATTTGGATCATTCATACTGCGCTACTTGCAGGCCTATTCCGGTTCTTTTAACGCGGCAATATACACAAGTTTTTAAGCTACATGTGTTTTGTATAGCAGATCGTTATTATGTTTGCCGCGGACAATAGTTCGCGTAAACTTCCGCGCATTATGTCGAGAAAACTTCCGTTCGCCGTTCGTAACGCGGTATTCTGATTGGAACGAAATACGCCGTATGACATTCGACAGGTGAATTTATTGTTTTGTGCGGTATATCGAGGTGGTGTTAAGTTTTGTGTAAAGACATAAAGCGACGCGCACACACATTCGTTCGTTTCACAGATTATAGTTATGAATGACAGCTACTGATATGTAAATGTCACTTTACATTCTGTGATATTTAAAGATTAGCGGAACTTATCGCAAAATATTACACGTGAATGGGAATAAGACCCCTGGTTTTCAATACCGGTTATTTACAAATAACAGAATTAAAAATTAATGACACAAACTGTCTTCAAATTTCTTTTAGTAAAGAAAACACCCTTCTAGCAATATACAGGTCACCAGCAACCCGTAATATAAATGCATTTCTTACAGAAATAGAAAGAGAAATTAATAAGTTAAAAATGGTAAAGAATTTATTTATTATGGGTGACTTGAACATAGACTTATTGCGAAATGGACATCCGCAGAAAGATGAATATATACAAACCTTAGCTTACCTCGGATTAATCAACGACATAAATATCCCTACGAGAATTACTCATAACTCACAACACATGTATTGATCATGTTTTAAAAAAACGAAAAATTCTACACAATCTTTAGTGTATAAATCAACAATAACAGACCATTACACAACAATTTTGTCAATTAAAGAAAAAAATTCTCTAAAATAAGATATAATAAAAGAATATATTAAATATGACATAAATTATGAAGACCTAAAAAATGAAATAAAACTAGAAAATTGGGTACAATTAAAAAACATAGACGATAACAATGACTCATGGGAATATTTTACTAAGTATTTACAGAATAAAATTAAAAAAATTACTACTAAAAAAACAATACGTCCACCCCATAAAAAAATAGACTCAAACCATGGATAACACAGAGCATATTAAATAGTATAAGGAAAAGAGACAAACTGCATGAAAAAATTAAAAATAATCCAAACTATATATATACCATTGATATTTATAAAAGATACAGAAACATTTGTGTTAATATTATACACAAGGCAAAGGAAACATACTACATAAACAAAATTAATGAATGCAACCAGAACCCTAAAAAAATCTGGCAAATACTCAAAGAAATCACACATTCAAAAAAAATAAGGACTCATTTATTAAAAAAATTAAGATTAATGAAGAAACAATGCTATTCGAAAAGAACCCAGATGTGATAGTAAAACATATAAACCATTATTTTGCAAATTGTGAAGAAAAACTGCAAAAAAAATCAAAACACAAAAACGACAAAACCAAAACGACAGGATGGTAACAACAGACACAAACTCCGAAATTCGCTCTAAATTTGAATTAAAGGAAATTAAAATTACGGACATAGAAAAAACTATTTCATCACTGAAAACAAACAGTGCACCCGGGAAAGATAATATTTCATCAAAAACACTCAAAATACTACAGAAAGAACTATGTGAACCACTAACACACCTTATAAACCTATCAATAAAAAAAGGAGAATTTCCTAACATACTTAAACAAGGAACAATATTGCCGATTCACAAAAATGGTAGTAAGGAAGAAATAAATAACTACAGACCAATAAGTTTACTAAATTCAATGTCAAAAATTTTGGAAAAGGTAATAAAGCAGCAATTGATGAACTATTTAAACACATATGACATCCTCTCTAAAAACCAATACGGTTTCAGAGAAAATAAAAGTACCTCAGATGCAATTTCGTATGTCACTGACCATATAAAAGAATTAATGGACAAAGGCAACAAGTGTCTTGCAGTTTTTATTGACCTCACCAAAGCTTTTGATACCATAAACTACAATTTGCTCTTCAAAAAGCTTGAAAACATTGGTGTTAAAGATACTTCCCTAAAAATACTCAAAGACTACATGACAGGCAGAAATCAGTGTGTAAAAGTGGGAAGTCACATAAGTGAAAACCTAACAATTAACTGTGGTGTGCCTCAGGGAAGTGTGTTAGGGCCTATACTGTTTCTTGTATATATGAATGACCTGGGCAACCTACCCACAAAAGGACATGTCATCAGTTATGCTGATGACACAGTTTTCATCTATTACGATAAAACTTGGAATAAACTATATAAAGTCGCTGAAACTGAATTAACCCATGTAAAAAAATGGCTTGACAGGAACTCTCTGGCACTAAATACAAACAAAACAAAATACATTGCATACAGCATAACCTCCCGAAATAAACCTAGTGATGAACATAAACTAAGAATTCATGATTACTGTACCGAAAACTTAAGTGATCAACCAACATGTAACTGCCCGATCATTGAACGAACAGAGAGCATGAAATATCTAGGAGTTATATTTGATGAAAACTTGAGATGGGACTGCCACATTGACTGCATGACAACTAAAATGAACAGATTAATATACTTCTTTAAATCAATCAGAAATGTTATTGACCTAAAACATTTGAAATATATATACTATGCTCTGTGTCATTCAATAATGGAATATGGAATTATTGGATGGAGAAGTGCAACGCCAACAATAATAAAGAAAATAGATATAGCCCAAAAAGCTATCATAAAAGTTATACTTAAGGTACCTATTCGAACGAATACTGAAGAGATTTTCACTAAATTCAAAGTTCCAACAATTACAAAAATATATGCAAAAAATCTGCTATTATACGAGCTAAAAAGAGAAGACCAATATACTAGCTCACAACAATATAAACACACTAGGTTAAGCACAACAAATACCTTAAATATACCATAAATTAAAACAACTTTTGGTCAACGTAGCGTACGATACTTTTCAACAAAACTCATCAATAGTTTACCAACAAATATTAAAAACATTAAAAATGCAAAAGAATTTAAAAAACTATCACTAAGATGGGTTTATGAAATAGATGAAAAAATCCCGAAGGAAATAATTCTACCAAATAAAATGTAAAATGCACTATTACAAACAACAGAATAGACAATTAAAAAAAGTGAAAAATAAGTGCTTTTGTTGTTTTATTTTTTTTTTAATCTCTAAATCAATCAATTTTTTCAACAAATAATTTATTTTTACAATTTTTGTTGTATGTTAATGACTCATAATGAAATATTGTGTTTGGAAAGAGAGAAATATCTACATTTACTTACATTATATGTAAACGTATCTATAAATAAACAACGCAATAGACAATAATATAAAACTAGCTCACCTTAGCACAGGCTATGTCTAGTGAGGGGGCTAGTAACAAAGATACAAACAAAAAGGATAGCTTTAACTATGTAAGCAATGGTGAAATAATGAAATTATATTTATTGCAATGAAATAACTTATATTTACTTTGTATGTCTACTATGTATGAATAAGCTTATATTACCTTTAATTATTTTGTATCTTATATCTACTTTATGTTTTTGGATAGAAATAAATAAAAATAAATAAATATGTCCGTAATCAAACTTCATTGCCTTATGATCATAGTGTGTAAAGGTAGATACCTATTTATCTATTAATATATTTTCTGAGAATAAAGTGAATCACGGAGAGTTTAAGAAAAATGGTGAACAATCAATATTTTTTATTACTTCTATTTACATTTTGTTTGATTTTTTTGCTTTCATTCTTTCACAATTTTTACATATTCATTCATACATTCACAATTCATTCATACGTTCATATTCATTCATACATTCACAATTTTGTCATACTTTGTAATATGGTTGGTTAGAAGAAATTGCCTAAGCCCGCCAGTGTGCAATATATTTCTTTATATTGTTTTATTTTACATTACTTCTCGGGCAACTGACAGGTACTACGTAAAATATTAATTTAACACGCACCCAATAACAAGTTGCCACATTATGGAGACTTACGATATTAATCGTCTCACAGATCCAGACTGAAAACATAATAAATAAAAATTAATGAACAAGGACATATTCATTAAAAAAAAATGCTGTTACTTGTGACTAGCGTTCTTCTTCTGAAGAATCATCAATCAAATGCCTAGAAATACATCTCGTCAGTAAATGTTCAGGTATGGATGTATCCATTCTGTTTATTTCTTCAAGTATATAAGTCAATAATGGTTACCGATATCGCAGTAAGAACCGCAAGGTATGTGACGAGGCATTACAGTGTCAGATGGTCACCTAGGATCCTAAAGTGGAGGTTCTGGACCAACATAAGAGGCGTAGGAAGACAACTAAAAAGGTGGACAGATAACATTGTCTATTGTCTGGCGTGCGGATCGGAGATGGTAGCCAATAATCCAAACTAGAGTACACTGAAAAAGTTTAGAAGAGGCCATGCCCCTAAGTCATATCGAAAACGCTTAGCGATAGCGCCAAACGCTATTTTTTTTGTATGGGATTTGACGTTTGTTGTTTGTTATTGTAGAAAAAAATTCTACATCAAACGACCAATCCCATACAAAAAAAGTAGCGTTTGGCGATATCGTTAAGCGTTTTCAACTTGACTCGGGCCCCATGTCTAGCAATGGAACTAATGTGGCTTGGAGTAAGTCTTTTTCTTCTTGTGCCGCTCCTAAAGGAGGTTGTCGACGATCACGCCAGATTGATCACGATCTTACGTCAACATAATGATTGACGTCGGTCGCATTCGGCATTTTGAAGCCACGATATTTTTCACGCCTCAAACATACGTCCCATACTTACTTAGGATAAAGTAAGAAAGCATAATATGAGCATAACTAACTGACGCATCATTAGCAAAAAAAACGAGTGGGTTGTGGCCAGCACTAAACTCTCCACACCATAGTAAGCGTTCATTTTTTATTCTTGAAATGTTGACAATCTCAATATGGTAAAATATGCTAATGTTGTATGAAATATTTTATTCATTCTAAATTTTACTACCAGGATTAATTTTATAACGATATTATATTTTTATATTAAGATAGACAAACTATTAATGCAGTATGGTGAAAAATGCTTATGTTGTATGAAATATTTTAATGAAAGTAGATAAATTTTGTTTTAAAGAGCGTTAGAGCATTTTGAAAATTTTGACACGTGATATCATATGAAGAAATTTTATGATATCTATGAAAAGCTTATCAGTTCTTAGTTCAAGCTATTAATTTTCTTATATCAATATGAAATCAAAGAACTGAACATTGCCAAATATAAAAAAATTCACTTGTTACATATAAGTTTCATACAAAAATCCATTAAATAAAATATAATTTTTCAAACCGTTGAATATTTTTCTTTTAACATTGACCAACTATGAATACAATTTTATGAAGGTTCTTGGTGTTGTATAAATAGTTGAAACCAAATAAAAATATCTCTAATTAAGAGGTCCTGAGAGAATTTTTTCAGTTTTAATAGATCTGAAATCATAAAGAAACATTGAGAAAAAATGAACCGTTGTCTATGGAAAACTTATCAGCTATAAGTTTATGGACTTAACACATATGATATAAATATGAAGTCAATCGGACTTATAGTTTGGGCTGCAGAGAGGACACAAAAAAAACAACGTAAATGATGAATTCATAGAGAAGAAATCAAAAGTTGTGTATGGAAAACTAATCAGCTCTAGGTCTATGCACTTTACAAATAACATGATGTTAATATGAAGTCGATCGGACTTATAGTTTGGGCTGTTGAGAGGACACAAAAAGGATTTTCCGTACGCCGTACGCCATACGCCGTACGCCATACATACAAACACATCATGACGAAATTCATAGTGTGCACTCTCTACATGATACCCGTTGAGAAATTGATGTAAAAAAATTACGCTTAAAAATTGTGAAATCATGACTCTCCCCTATTCCATAGTGTGGAGAGTAAAAATACCGTAAATGCTGAAAATAATGGTTTTCTGTCAATAAACAAATTGAATAATTATTGTTAACAAATGAAGCGATAAGTTACCCACTATGATTTAACGCATCGCCATTAAACACGTTTGTAGCGATGAAGGAAATGATAAAACAAATAAAAATAAATAAACATAATATTTTACAGGTAAAATGTTGCCATAACATGAAATAGGTACTAAAACCAGTACCTACCTATCCGAGGACACGGCAATGCATATACCATGCCGTTATACCATGTCATTTATAAGAATTAATTCTGTATATAATAATAGAATCTCTGTGATTTATGTCGGAGATGGTTTAACATGATCCTATATTATAAATGACTCTGTCCAGGTAAAAGTGCTACGCAGTGAAGTGAGGAAGGGAAGCAAAGTGTGAAAGAGGAAGTACATAGAGAAGTGTAAACAGAACTAGTAAATTTGTAGCAGGTACATAAAATAAGTGAAATAGTGAGTAAGATATAGTTAATAAGTGTAATCGTTAATTATATTAAGTGAACTATTAAGCTAAGAATAAGAAATAACTAGTTGTATAAGTTACACGGTAAGATAATATAAATGTAAGCGGTGAGAAAAGACAAAAGTTGGGACTTAAATAGTGTAATTATATGTAAATAAGTGTTCTGTAATTGTTAAAATAATCTAAGGAAAAAATGTGTGTGTTATACCAGATGACGTATATGAAAGTGTGATGAATGGATAGCTGAATAAAGAAAAACCCCCTGGGCTCTGCCGGGAGAATATCGATGAAGCCCGCCACTCGTCATGTTACGGTCCAGGGGGTAGGCGAAAAGAGGAGAGCCGAGTGCAGATTGGGAGTCTGGAATATAAGAGGAGGAATGGATAGAAAGATGAATGAATTGTGCGACGTAATAAAAGGTAAAGAAATAGATGTATTGTGTGTAAGTGAGACAAAAAAGAAAGGTAGAGGGATGAACGTTAGGAATGATGGTATGATAGAACTAAAATCGTATCGAATATAGCAAAAAATTTTTGAAAAAATTGTGAAAAAACAATTATTAAAATTTCTAAATGAAAAAAATATCATAAACAATCAACAATACGGATTCCGGGAAAATATGGGAACACAGGACGCCATTGCTGAATTAACATCCGAAATAATCGACGCTCTAGACAATAAGAAAAAATGTATAGGTATTTTTGTAGACCTAAGAAAAGCATTTGATAGTGTATCTCATACTAAATTAATTAATAAAATAAATGACATTGGATTGCAAAAGACAGTTAAAACTTGGTTCTATAGCTATCTCAATAACAGAGAACAATACACTAAAATAAACAATCATATAAGTGAACCCCTAACAAGTAATTTCGGAATCCCACAAGGTACAGTTATAGGCCCAATACTATTTATAATCTACGTAAATGAAATATTTAATATTGATCTGAACGGAAAAATAATTTCATATGCCGACGACACTGTACTCATTTTTAAAGAAAATTCGTGGAAAAATGTAACATACTTAGCCAATAAAGGTATTAATAAACTCAAAATATGGTTCGATGATAATTTACTTTCATTAAACTCAGAAAAAACAGTTTTCGTTCCCTTTTGTTTAAACGTCAATGAAATAACGAATAATATCAACATAAATATAATACAAGAAAACGTAACTCAAAATAAAATAGCTAAAAAGGACGAAGTAAAATACCTTGGAATAACCATTGATAAAAATTTAAAATGGAAACACTTCATAGAGTTAACAAAAAATAGAATGAGAAAGTTAATTTACATATTTCTACAACTGCGTAATATACTGACAATCCAAAATTTAAAAATATTATACTTTGCCTTTGTACAATCTATTCTACAATATGGAATCCTTGGATGGGGTGGAACGTATAAAACTAATTTAAAACCGATTGAAATCACTCAGAAACTGATCATAAAAATAATCTTAAAGAAACCAATAGACTTTCCCTCCAATGAAGTATTCAAACAATTTCGTGTACTAAAGCTAAATAATTTATATAAAAAATATACTCTTTTAACAACATTTAAAAAATATTATAGTGAAATACATGAAAACAACAATAGAACCAGATCGAAAAATAATATTGCTATCCCTCGCGTCAATACATCTGCAGCCCAGCACCACTTTACATACCTGGGAATAAAACATTTTAATGACCTTCCAGATGAATTGAGGAAAATGAAGGAATATATACAATTTAAAAATTCTATTATAAAACATATTAACAATTATAATTACATCCAGTGATGGATTTTTGTTTTGTTGTTTTTTTTTTTATTTTATTTTAATTTTTTTATATTTCCAAATTACGCCAAATTGTGAGTGTAAATTTTTTTATTTTTTTTTGGTGTTGAGTTGTGTGTACTTTTTTTTTGATGATATGTTATGTGTATATATAATTTTTTGATGTTGTCTGTTATTATATAAGAAATATTGATTTTGTTTTTGAAGAGTAATTTATTTGAATTTGTTCATGATGTAATTAATGTATTTTTATTGTATTCCAGTTTTTGCGGTTAGTGGGTTTTGTTTCGTGACGGTGGACGGTGAACGGTGAATGCCTGCTAGTGGGGCCCTGTGAACGGCAAATGCAGTTCGCGGTTCTCAGTATGCGCTTGCGTATACTAGAGTATGCTCCATTGGTGAGGGTTCATCCGTAAACTGTTCACCAGTTCGCGTAATATTAATTTAAATATATGCGTGTTATTTTTAGTAATATTATATGTTATTGAAATAAATGAACCGATAAAATGACTGTGCTCCTCCCTCGAACACGAGATTTGATCTCAACTGAGGGATGAATAGATATTAAATAATTTAATTTTAAGATACTGTTTATAATTCTTTTTATCATTAATGTATAATTGTTAAAATAAAAAAAAAATAAAAAAAAAAAAAAAAAAACTATGGTCGGGAGTGAAGAGTGACGAATTTGCATGCAAAGGAGTTGGTGTGATTCTAGCGAAACGAATGGGGAAATGTATGAAAGAGTACAAGCTAAAAAACTCTAGACTCATGTGGGTAAGGCTGAAGATCGGAATTACAAGCGTATTCCTAATAATAGGATATGCTCCCGGAAACTCCGATAGTGAGAGTGAAAAGGATGATTTCTGGAACAGTGTGACCGAGATAATGAACGAAAAAAGGATAATGAAAGAGTGATTCTGACTGGAGATCTAAATGGATAGGGTGGGTGCCCGTAGGAAAGATTTTGAGTCAGTCCTTGGACCTCACGGCGATATTAGAGTGAATGACAATGGTAAAAGACTATTGGAAGTATGCACGGAAGGGAATCTGTTTGTGGCGAACTCAGTATTCAGCCACAAAAGAATTCACCAGTATACATGGGAAAGAGGGAATGAAAGGTCGATAATTGACTATGTATGTGTTGATGCCGCTCTAAGGAAAGCGACAGTGGATACTAGAATGTATAGGGGCGCGGAACTGGAGACAGACCACTACTTGTTAATATCAAGAATTGATTTGTTCACTGGGTGGCGCTCTAAAACACACCGAAGTGATCCACCGATGCGAACCAAGGTAGAAAGGCTGCAAGATGAGAGTGTAAGAAATCAGTATGCAAAAGAGACCGGAAACGAACTCTTTAAAGCAATACACAGTAGAAGAAATATTGAGGAAGCATGGATGACGCTGAAAGAGACTGTGTGTAAGACATCGAAGAAGATCTGTGGTATTGCTAAAAGAGGTGGAAAGAAAGGCGATGCTTGGTGGAATGAGAGTGTTAAGATAGTTGTGGGTGAAAAGAAGAAAGCATGGATGGCATTATTAGCCGCGAAAGGATCGAATAATGAAGAAAGAGCAAAAGAGAATTATAAAGTATGCAAGAAAGTAGTCAAAGACACAGTAAAAAGGGAAAAAGATGGTATAAAAGAGAAAGAAAGCCTGAAAATAGCCAGCGACTTTCCTGGAAACATGAAAATGTTCTGGAAAGGCGTACCGAAAAGAAAAAATGGAACTGTGAAAGCTTCGAAAGGAATAAATGATAAAGATGGAAAAATAATTATGGACGAAGATGGCGTGAAAGAGCGATGGAAAGAATATTTCGAGGAACTGTATGATAGCGGAGTAAGAGGGGACGTGAGTCAGAGAACATGGCAAGTAAGTGAAGATGATAAGGATGAAATAACGCAAGAAGAAGTGTTTGAAGCAGTAAAACACGCGAAAGCGGGGTAAGCTGCCGGGTATGATAATGTATCAGCTGAACTTATAAAATATGGCGGCGAACAGACGTTGGAGTGGTGTCTCTTTCTTTTCAACAAATGTTGGGAAGAAGGACACACTCCCTCAGACTGGAGAAATGCAGTCGTGGTACCTTTGTATAAAGGTAAAGGATCGAAGCTCGACTGCAAAAACTATAGAGCCATAAGTTTGCTAAGCTCAGTTGGTAAGATGTATGCAAGGATCCTGGATCAAAGAGTACGAAAGGTTACAGAGAGCAAGATTTGGGATGCTCAAGGGGCTTTTGTTGGCGGCAGAGGATGTATAGACCAAATTTTTTCTTTACGTATGGTCACAGAAAAGGTTTTGGATAAAAACCAAAAACTTTTCTGCGCCTTTATAGACCTTGAAAAGGCCTATGATAAAGTTGTAAGAGAAAAACTATGGAATATACTATCGATGTACGGAGTGAAGAGTAAGCTGATACGTGCAATCGCTTCATTATATGAGAACAGCAAAGCATGTGTTCATGTTAACGACACAACAACAACTTGGTTCTCTATAAATAATGGCGTTAGACAGGGGTGCGTGTTGTCCCCTTGGCTCTTTAATCTCTACATTGATTTCTGCATAAGAGCCCTAAAGTATGAAAGTAAGGGTCTGAAACTGAGTACTGTAACAGTACGTGATCTGATGTATGCAGACGACAAAGTATTGTTAGCAGAAAGTATGGAAGAGTTACAGTATCTTGTAAGTATGGTATATGAAGGATGCATAGAAAACGGACTTAAAATGAATGCCAGCAAATCAAAGGTAACGGTCTTTGAAAAGAGTGAAAGCAGAACAGTGTGTCAAATAAAAGTAGAGAATGAATGGCTTGAACAAGTCGACGAGTATGTCTATCTGGGTAGTATGTTCCAACGGAATGGACGGCCTGATAAGGATATTGAAAGAAGAGTTATGGCAGGAAACAGAGTGAATGGAGCACTTAGACCAGTTATGAATGATCGCAACATATCAAGAGACGCTAAAGTTGCCATTCATAACGCAATCGTAGTGCCAACCCTGACGTATGCAAGTGAGACCTGGACATGGCAGAAGTCGCACGAAAGCAGAATAAATGCAGTTAAAATGAGATCGCTTAGAAGAATTTGTAACAGAACGATGTATGATAGAGTTCGGAATGAAGATACAAGGAAAGAATGTAAGATAAAGAAAGATGTAATTAACAGAATGAAATTTAACACATTGAGATGGTTTGGCCACTTGGGGAGAATGAACGAAGAACGCCTGACGAAGAAAATATACAAAGCTGACAGGAACGGAATAAGAGGTCGCGGGCGCCCAAGAAAAGGATGGCACGACCATGTAAACGATATTTTGAAAGATGGAAATGTAAGAAGCATGAACAACAGACGAACATGTATAAGACGATGTATGAATGTTGATGAGGCGATGAATGTTTGTCAAGATAGAAAAATGTGGCGTTCGGTTCTCTGTGCCTACCCCGTGAGGGACATGGCGTGATGGTATGTATGTATGTATGTATCCTTACCCTGACAACCCGAGCATGAAGAGGTTATACTTATAGGTTGCTAAGCTTGACGCTTGACAGAATTTATATTTTTCTTCAGGATTCGAGCGAAACTAATAATTTATATATGTATCTCATAATTAGCTTATTATCACACCAATATAAACTTTTTACAAAAATCCTCTCCAGCAGACTTTCAAACTAGATTCATACCAACCAGTAGAACAGGCAGGATTCAGAAAATGTTTCGGAACAAACGACCATCTACAAACTCTGAAGAATGTAATCCAGAAATATATAATGGGCGTAATATTTCCATAGCATTGGCATTCATAGATTTTGAAAAGGCCATTGACTCAGTCGAGAAATGGGCGGTGATGAAGGGTCTAGATAATTGCAGAATTGACGATAGATATTCCCAAATGTTGAAAAATATTTATTTTACAATAAGGGACAGAATTCAGAATGTCATGATAAGAAAATGAACCAAAGTATCCAATGTAGCGGAAAAGGTCACTGGTCTTAAGTGGAACTGGGCTGGGCATATTGCCAGATCCCAGGATTCACGATGGACCAAAAATATTGTAGAATGGCGACCGAGAACAAGCAAGAGGTGTCGGCAGACCCCAGGCAAGGTGGTCTGATGACATCAAGAAATGTGCCGGAGAGAGATGGATGCAGTGTGCCTAAGACAGTGAGTTGTGGAGGATCAAGGGGGAGGCCTATGTCCAAGAATGGAAAAAAAATGAAGAAAATGATTTCATAATTTATAGGAAAATATTGCGTCTTTTTTGTAAAGCTTATAAAGAAGTCGTAAAAATAATTTAATTACTGAGAGTATCATTGCATTGTACCTATTGACAGTCTTTGGATAATGATATCTTATTCATTTAAATTACTGAGAGTATTGGTATTGTACCAACTGAAAGTCTTTGGATAATGATATATTATTCATTTAAACTACTGAGAGTCTTTTGATAATGATATCTTATTAATTTAAATTTAAATATGAATCGTGGTACTATAATTTCACGTCTGAATTTTCGATAGTAAAGTTAGTTCTGTCGTAGTGTATAAAATATACTAGTTGCATGTAACACATGTGATCCAACTGTCGATGGCGATAGTATGTATAGTTGAAGAATATGTACGTACCAAACTATATAAACACATATTTATAAACATTTTAAGATATTTTATTTTATATATGAAACATGCAGGTATGTATGTCAGGATGGAATAGTATGGAGGTCAGTCTTTTATTCCTACACAGAATATTAAAACAGTATGATAGTTTGTATGTGTATTTGGAGATTAAGTATCAAACTATTGACTCACCGTAGATATTGTGTAGTGTATACTGCCATACATTTTTTTAATGAAATGTATGAAACGATGTCGTCACTAAATTCAACTTTTATAAAAATTGTTACAAACACTTTGAGATGTACCTACAATGCTCATATTTTTTATATAAAATTAAATTATCTAGATGGGTTGTTTCGACTTTTTTCAATATTTTTAAAAACTTTGGAAATATAGGCAGTAAGAGACATATATTTATCATATTTTTTTTTTCTTAATAAAAAATGTTTGAGAAACTCTGGAATTTTATCAAAAAAATAATTTTTATATTTTGTAATTGGTATTATTATACCAATTTTCAGCGAGCTTTTAAGGTTTTTGAGATATGTGGAAAAATAAATTATAAAAATTCTCAAAGAAATCAAAATTCTGAGTATAAAAGTTTTGTGGGCATATAATTTTCTATATTTTCTGAAATTTTAGGCTCAGTGCATTCAGCGGATCAGAAGTTATAAGGGGGAGGGGGGGCACACACACAGACACACTTAAATGTTCTACTCCTGATTATGAGTAAATCTATATAGAACATATAGGCTTCTAAATTGGTGATTTTTTACTTCAAAGTTGGAAAAACCGTGTAAAATATAGACCTGGAATACAAATCTCGCGTTTCTTAGCTTGAAACATTGTCGATGTGTTAAGAGAAATAAATTTTCTTGAACAAATCGACAGTTGGAAGGGGACATGAGTCAAGGAAAATAAAAAAATAAATATCATATCAAAGATTTTCTTCTTATTTTTCAAAAACATAGCCCTTATAATTAACAAAGAGTGAAATATCAAAAGAGATGAGTGATACCCACATATCAAAAAGCAGTTATACACATCTTGTAACATTATTTATAACTAGTTGCATCTAACACATAAGATCCAACTGTCGATAGCGATAGTATGTATAGTTGAAGAATAAGTACCAAACTATAAACCCATAAATACAAATTATTTAATATTTTAAGATATTTGATTTTCTATACAACACAAGAATACGTCAAGATAGGATAGTATGGAGGTCAGTCCTTTGATCCTACCCAGAATATGAAAACAGAATGATGGTATGTATGTATGTTTGGAGATTAGTATCAAACAATTAAGTCTTCTTAGATATTGTGTGTAGGCGATTGCCATACAAATTGTATGAAGCAATGTCGTCACTAAATTCAATTTTTATAAAAATTATTAAAAAAAATTTGAGATGTGCTAATACAATGTTAATATTTTTTATATAAAATTAAATTGTCTAGTTGGGGTGTTTCAGCTTTTTTTTGATATTTTTAAAAAATTTGGAAATATAGGCAGTTAAACTCATAAATTTATCATAAAAAAATATTTTTCTTCATAAAAAATGTTTTAAAAAAAAAACTAATTTGAGATTTTGTATTTGTCTATGTTTATAACAAATTTCAGCGTTCTAGCTTTTATGGTTTCTGATATATATGGATAAATAAACCAAAATTTCAAAAGTTGATAACCCCTGACTGAAACAAAAATTCACACTTCTGAGTATAAAAGTTTTGTAGGCCTATAACTGTTTATATATTCTAAAAATTTGGGCTCTGTAAATTGAGCGGATAAAAAGTTATATGGGGGGGACGGACACACACACACACACACACACCACACACACACCACACACACACACACCCACACACAGACACACACACAAAACTCACATAAAATGTTCTACTCCGAATTCTGAGTAAATCCATGTAAGGGAACATATATGCTGCGAGGCCTCTAGTTGGTGTTATTAGCATGCAAAAAGTCCACTACATCATACAAAATTTTCCTTCGTACACGCATCTTGGCTTAATAATGTCGATTCATTAAGAGAATTGAATTCTCATGAACGAATCGACAGTTGGAAAAAAGGAAAAAAATATACCCGTTCAGCCAAGTTTGGCTGTATTCATTCACTTTGATTTATATTATGGTACATATTTTTTTGATTGCAAAGAATGGAAGTAATGATTAGCGAATCAAAAAGAGATTTAAATCGGATTTCCGAGAAGATAATTCATAAATTATACATGGCGTATGTATAAGCATTATAGAGATTGCATTGTCAGAGAGTTATATGGTTAATTTCGCATGTGCAGTTCAGTAATATGTATGAAATCATCCAATTATAGTTTATTGATTAAACACCACAGTGGACCACCGGTAAACAAATATCAGACTCACCTGTCGAAGAATCAAACAGCATAATGTAGAGACAGATTCTGGATGGTGCCCGAAGATAAGAAACCTTAATATTATATTACTAGCTTTTATGTCCCGCCGTTGGCCAAGAATGTAATATTGTGAAGGAAAAAGCAATCGTTTTTATAATAAAAATAAAATAAAACAAATAACTTTGTTTACTTTTACTACTGTAAACACCTTTAATTTAAGAAAGGGGTTATAAAGTTTTCGAGCGTGTGCTCATCCTCAGTAACCACTTATTACGTAATAAGTGGTTACTGAGGATGAGCACACGCTCGAAAACGTTATAACCCCTTTCTTAAATTAAAGGTGTTTACAGTAGTAGAAGTAAACAAAGTTATTTGTTTTATTTTATTTTTATTTAAAATGAACTTCTACAAAGTTTCTCACGAAAAATTCGAAGAATTGTTTTTATAATATTGTCACCAAATTATTTTGCAAAATCGGACTATGAAAAGTTGTTTGAAATATGATTGAATTTGATTGTAAAATGTTCAAGTGATGGCCACAACCCCCATTTTTAAATATTATTATCGAAATAAATTTTAATATGTACCTATTGAAAATTTAGTAATTTTGGATGTTGGGATGTGGTTAAAATTTGATTAAACAAATGTACTGAATAGATCTAGTGTTGGTCACATCATAATATTCGTTTTTATATTTTTGCATCGAGTGTGCATTATATTTTTGCACAATAAGACTAATAGACTTAAAATTGACACAAAAGTCTACATTAACGAAGAAGAAGAAGACTTAAACTATGGTAAGTAGTTTTTAATTTGAATATAAACGTTGTGAAGAGTTCAGTAATGGCCACAACCCCCATTATTTAAATATTGTCAACTAAATCAAATGCGTAGGTGTTGAAAATTATTCAAAATAGAATGATATAAATGGTTTAAATTTGATTAAACAAAAGTATTGAAAAGATTCTAGTGCAGGTTACATCGTCACATCCCACAATCCATTCGTTTTTACATATGTATTTTCATCAAGTATGCATATCGTTAAAAATATTTCTGCACAATAGACTATTAGACTTAAAACTAACCCAAAAGTCTAAATAAAAAAGAGAAGGATAAGTATAAGACTATACGAAATAGTTTGTATAAAAAACTATCCCAATGGTCTACGTAAAATAAGTTAAAATACATAAAATAGAAGAATAAGACTATTGGAAATAGATTGTATGAAAACAAACCAAAAGGTCTTCATAAAAGAAGAAGAAGATGAATCTATAGGAAATAGTTTGTATAAAATTCACCCAAGTTCTACATAAAATAAGCAAATGAAGAAAAAGACTAAAGGAAATAGTTTGTGTAAAAACTGACTACATAAGTAAGATCTACATAAAAAAAGATGAATTAGACAATAGGAAATAGTATGTATAAAAGCTCACCCAAAGGTCTACAAAAAAGAAGAAGAAGTAGAATTAGACTATTGGAAATAGTTTGTATAAAAACTGACCAAAGGTCTACATAAAAGAAGATGAATTAGACTACAGGAAATAGTTAATTTAAAAACTGATTCAAAGGTCTATATAAAGGAATAATAATTAAACTATAGAAAAAGTTTGTATAAAAACTCACTTTTGGTCTACATAAAAGAAGAAGAAAATGAATAAGACTATTGTAAATAGTTTGTATTAAAACTCTCCCAAAAGTCTACGTACTTAAATGAAGAAGAAGAATAATTAGACTAACGGAAATAATTTTTATAAAAAAATGACCCAAATGTATACATAAAAGAAGAAGAAGATGAATTAGACTATAGGAAATAGTTTGTATAAAAACTGCCCTAAAGGTCTACATAAAATTAAGAAGAAAAAGAATTAGACTCCAGGACCCGCCGCTTCAGACCCTTCAGTACCTCCCGTCCCTTCAGGCCCTTCAGTACCTTCCGTCCCTTCAATCCCTCATTACGTCCCTTCCCATCAGGCCCTTCAGTACCTTCCGTCCCTTCAGGCAGTTTTATACCTCCCGTCCCTTCAGGCCCTTTAGTGCCTCCCTTCCCTTCATTACATCCCGTCCCATCAGTCGGTTAAGAAAAGTTTAAATCCAGAAACCATCCTGGAAGAACCACGAAGAGATGAAAGAACCTTCTTTTCCCAGGATGCTCTACCTTAATAGGTAAAATGACTAAATACACGTAGAAGAAGAAGAAAAAAGTTTAAACCCAGATACCTGCGAAGATATGGAAGGAAAATTGGACCTTCTTCTCCTAGGATATTCCACCTTCATAGGTTAAATGACCAAATGCACGATGAAGAAGAAGAAGAAGAAGAAAAAGGTTTATATCCAGAAACCGTCTTGGAAGACCTGCGAAGAGATGGAAGGACAGTTGGACCTTCTTCTCCCAGGATTCTCCAACTTCATAGGTAAAATGACCAAAAATACACGATGAAGAAGAAGAAGAAGAAGAAAAAAATTTAAATCCAGAAAACTGTGAAGAGATGGAAGGAAAATTGGACCTTCTTCTCCCAGGTTAGTCCACCTTCATAGGTAAAATGACTAAATAGACGATGAAGAAGAAGAAGAAAATAGTTTAAATCCAGAAACCTGCGAAGAGATGGAAGGAAAATTGGACCTTCATCTCCCAGGATAGTTCATCTTCATAGGTAAAATGACCAAATATATGATGAAGAAAAAAAAGAAAAAAGTTTAAACCCAGAAACCTATGAAGAGATGGTCGGAAAATGGGACCTTCTTCTCCCAGGATAGTCCACATTCATAGGTAATATAACCAAATACACGATGAAGAAGAAGAAGAAAAAAGTTAAAATCCACAAACCGTCCTGGAAGACCTGCGAAGAGATGGAAGGACAGTCGGACCTTCTTTTCCCAGGATACTCCCCCTTTATAGGTAAAATGACCAAATACACGAAGAAGAAGAAGAATAAGAAAAAAGTTTAAATCCAGAAACCATCCCGGGCACATGCTCGACAATTCACCAAAGTTTCATTGTAATCGGACAAACGGTTTAGGAGCACATCGCATACAATTTTCCGATAGGAAATCAGTATATTGTTGATTTGTAAGTAAATAGTACTAGGTAGGTACCTACCTACAACAATATTCTAAATAAATTCTATTCATAACAAATTTTATTTGAATATCAGAATCTTTCCGTTACCATAGTAACCATTCCAATACGTTAAAAATATCAAATGGTTTGAGACTTTTTTGAATATGTAGGTACCTACATTGGTTTGTTCGATGCCATAAAAATGAAAATTGTCAGAAAAATCAAATATTATTTACAAATTATGCAATTTTATTATGCCTATATCTTTACTAATAATAAGCACATTTTTACAATATATGTCTTAAAACTTGCTGTAATGTCTTGTGTTTCATTTTATCATTTCATAATTACATTCATTTCAAAGGTTTATCATTTTCAAGAACATATTCATTCGGTAGGAAAATGAAATATTGTATGAAAAGATATTAAAATGGCGGCGTTTATGTACAAAACGCTTACTTTAAAAATAAGTTATACATTATAAATATACAAAATATTCACCATGTTTTTCACTTAAAAGCTAAGTTATACTTGAAAATATATTTTTTTCGTGTAAATACGTACTTCTAACTTTTAAACTAACAGATATTTGCGTGCAAAATGTACACTTTTTTGACAGATATGACTTGGAAAATTTTGTATGAAAAAAATAATTATTGAAATATCTTTAAAATTCAGCATTTTTATCGCATTATTTTTAGCGTGACACTGCATCAGGTATACTGGTACACGTTCGCACATAAATTAGATTTTTAGATGCTCTTGGTTTTTCAAAAGGCGTGAGACAAACACACACACACACACATACACACACACACACTAACATATTGATTGCTTTATTACTTTAGAAGATTATGAGAGCATAATATATACACAAACATCGCATTTTGAAACCATATATCTTAAATATGTTTATTAACAGTTCCTTTTGAAAAAAATACCGTAAGTATTTTGAATATTTCCTTATTGAATAAGCGCTACATTATTTTTAAATTTAGCATAAATTCCCATAAAAATAATTATTTTCAATGACTCCATAACTATAAGTTTTTTTTTAAAGAAAAAATATTTTCTTTTTCTTAAAGAGCTGAAGGACTCTAAAAATATTGTTGTGGTTAACTTTGGGGACATTTTGTGATTTTCATTTTTTTTTACATTTAATTTTAATACACGCACAGAAAAGTTTTTTTTTAGAATAAATGCTGTAAAAATAAGACCATCGTTAAGAGGGCGCTACCTTTTTAACAATTTGATATTCCATCATTACTACCTACTAATAGAATCGTTTTGAAAAAATTACTTAGATAGTTTGGATATTATTGGAGAAATATATTTCTTAACTTTTTAATTGTGTTCTGTATATAATATATTGTATAAAATTGTCCTTGGGTATAAATTTTATTGTATTTTTGTTCCTTTGTAATTTATTTATAAAAATATTGGAAATATATCATTCATGCATTCATTCATTGATTAATTAATTAATTTATTAATTCATTCATTCATTCATTCATTTATTCATTGATCCATTCATTCATTCATTCATTAATTAATTAATTCATTAATTAATTAATTCATTCATTCATTCATTCATTCATTCATTCATTCATTCATTCATTGATTAATTAATTAATTAATTCATTCATTCATTCATTTATTCATTAATCCATTCATTCATTCATTCATTAATTAATTCATTCATTCATTCATTCATTCATTCATATATTCTTGTAAAAAAATAATCAGCAGGCCCCGATTTTTGAAATTTATCTTATATTTCTAATAAATTATGATAAGGTGTAGAGCAATATGTTTTTTTATTTAACATAAAGAACACATAAATATCTTTAAAATAATGTTTTGACATTTAAGGTTTAGTAAAAAACCTAAAAAACATTTATTTTCAATTCAGAACCATAGCGAAATAAATATTTTAGGTTTCATAACTTTTCAACTTGGCCGTTGTGAGTTTTTATTGATAAATATACAGTTTATGATAGGTTCGTCACAAAATTCATTTGTGAATAAGTGTAGAAAAATTTAATTATTTTATTTAATAATGATGGGTAAGGGACAAGACACAAATAAAATCAAAGGTTTATGATTTATATTCTTTTATTAAGAAAAATATTGCACACCATAACATGTTCTCATGATAAACCTACCTCTTATTTTATTTGCACAAATATAAATGCATTTGACATAACTTTTATTGTATTTTGGAAATATTCAAATTAGACCAAATACAATTAAATGTGAGCAATTTTGTCAAAACAATTATCATTTTTCATTAACAAACAAAAAAAGGATTTTAAATAATATTTTGTTATCAAGCGATTTGGCAAAACATATTCTTTTAAATTTAAATAATTAATTTACATTATGTCGGAGACTGACTTGTATCAGAATTTTGTGATGTACCAATCTTTGAATAATTGTTTTGTCAACTTAGTTTCTGTTAAGCTTTCCATAGATGATAGTAAATTCATTACAATATGTATTTAGATGTTTTATCTTTCAACAAAATGAGTTACCTATTTTAATTATTTTTTCATGTATGTATGAATTAAAGTATAATAGTGTGTTTTGTACAGCTTAAAACCTTAAGTTCAAATCATATTGAAAACCAGACTTGTATTCATAACTGATGTAAATGGTTCCTGTATATGAACGACCAATATATTACAAGAGCTAATCGAATTTTTTAATATTCATTTTAACTAAAATAAAATTAGAATCAAATTAATTTTTTGTAAGTGTTGGTGACAACACGCTTGTTTTTTTCTACTTTTAAAACTATTTCACGGATTGTATGAGTAGTTTTTCGGGACGGAATCAAAACAAAATATTTACATTGACCCAAGTCAGTCTCTGACTTAAGAAATTTTATGACAAATGATAGATACACATGTAAATTTAACATAAGTTGAAAATTGAGTACAACAAATTGAGCTTTATCATATAAATATTAATTTTATTAACAAATATATCTCAAACACAACGAAAATAAATTAAATAAATAAATTTATTTATAATTTTTAACAAATTATATATAAAATAATATGGAAGATTATTGAATCCAAATAATTATTGGTTCAATATTATAACGAAACAAATGCTTCAAGCTATAACGAATGACATTTCACTAAACTATTATAAAAAAACGTAATTACGATTTATATTAAGAAATCCATTCTAATAATTGATAAAAATCAATGAATAATATATAATTGATAACATTTTATAAATCTAAAAAAAACATATTTCATTTAATTTAATTTTTAAAATATAAATTTGCAAAAATAAAAAAAAGCTATCAAATATTATGATAGTATAACCTCATTAGAAAATCACATGATAACATCTCAACCACACCAACTTTAAATGGTTTTATTTCCAAATATCTCGTGGCATTAAACTTGTAGTATAAAATTTGTATCTGATTTAATTTAATACTAAGGTCACTAACCTAGAATTTTAAGCCATCACAAATCGATGCGAAATTCAATGTAAATATAATACAGTTGCATATTCAATAAAATATGCAACTCTATTATATAACTAGCTGGATACCCGCAGCCATTATTACCTTTAATTATTTGAGCAAGACGAAACACATAAGTATATATTTTTTATATTAATATCAAATTTTGAACACATTTCGATTCCTTTATTACATCGTAAACTAAATTATGCAAATTTATTAATAACTACGTAAATGCGTTTGTGTTGAGAATTCAAATAATGCGACAGTTAACGGCATTAAGTTACACAATAATCAAAATAATTCTGTCTAGAATATTTTTAATAGATTTTATGAAATCTATACTGCATTTTAAAAAAACTTTTAATTGTTTTTGAGTTTTAAATCACGTATACATAGAATAATAATAAAACTATAGAATACGCATTCCCATACAATACCTCGCTGAAAAAGTGAAGCCGTTTTATTGGACGGCTCGTGTCAATATATGTATGACTCTGCTTGTAGACATTGTTCGTATAGTACTACTCGTTATGACTGCGTAAATAATTTTGCAAGCAGTTTAAAAATTACCTATTTGGAGAACGTATCACGTAGACGGCCAAATGATTACTGAATGCTCGTAGCAAAATGTTGACCAAATTAGTCAACATAAAGCAGTCGCGTTTACTGCAGACTAAAGAGTATTATATACTATTATTATTCTATGCGCGTATACTAATATAACTTAAAATTTATTTATTTTTTTATTCATTCGCACTTAAATGTAAAGTTTGAGCAATATAAATTGTATCATAATACCCACACAACACAGAAAAAAAATACCAAAAAAAATCTTAATTAAAAGTAATTTTACTGACACGACTTCACTCTCTCCAAATATATTTTTATTAAATACTAATTATATTTTTTATATAATATAATCTTAGTTACATATTATAATATTTGTACAGCTTGATTAAGTAAACACATCTAAACGTAATAAATTAGTAAAAAAAATGATATAAACCGTATTTTTTGTGACAATAATATACCTACAGGTCGGCAAATGTAATAATTGAATAAATAAATTTAACGAAATATATACACTAGATTATAAAAATATATACATTTTTCCTATATTGATTAATTAATACAATTAATTGATAATTGTCTTGTAATTTCCCAATAATATCACCTGCAACCATTAAAATGTCCCAATAAAACATTAATTAATTATCATTACCCAATCCCATTTAATTGCACTCTGAAGAAATAATGGTTATTTTTAATGTTCACGACACTGTGTTTAACGCCGATTGAGTAATAGTTCTACTGTTATGCGTGTGAAGAGTTATGATAAATAACAGTAATTGTTCTAATGTTATTGGTGGATTTGACGGTAACTTTGTCATTACAATAATAATGGTGTAAATCCTTCGCTAAATACCACTTAAATAGTATAATTTAATACTACTAGTTTCGGGAGAGCACTCCTCCCATCGACAGGTATATTATAACTATAAGTAAAGTATTTGCACAATTATTATTGTACAGTTCTAATGATCTGCATGCGAAGAGTTATGACAAATCTTGGATTAGGATAGTTAGTATTTTAACTAGTATCTACGACACTAATTGAAACGGCGAATAAATTATGTACAGTTCTACTGTTTTGTAGTGAAAAGTTATAACAAATCTATGATTCGGTTCGTTCAGATATTATTTAATGTTCACAGACATTGCGATTAACGGCGATTGAATAACAGTTCAAATGTTTTGTATTTGAAGAGATTAGGATATCAAGTATTTTATGTAGTGTCCACGACACTGATTGATGGAGAAAAAATTACAGCGCTACTGTTTTGTAGTGAAAAATTGTAACAAATCTAAGATTCAGATTTTTCGGATAACGGCGTTTAATAACAGTTCTACTGTTTTGAAAGTGGAGAGCAAGTTATAAAAATCTAGGATTTTCAGCTTTCTACATATACCAATTCTGTGCATTATGGCAATTGAATAACAGTTCTACTGTTTTGCAAGTGAGGTGTACAACCTCAGTTTTTACAACCCACGATATAAAAAATAATAAAAAATAATAAAAATTTAAAATAAGAATATTATTTAAATATCTGTGACACTGTAATTAACGGCGATTAAATAACAATTCTACTGTTATGCGTGTGAAGATTTATAAAGAAATAAAGACTAGAATATTATTTTAATATCTATGACGCTGTTATTAACGGCGATTGAATACAGTTCTTCTGTTATGCGTGTGAAGATTTATAAAGAATTTAAAATTAGAATATTATTTTACATAATATCTATGACACTGTAATAAACGGCGATAGAATACAGTTCTTCTGTTATGCGTGTGAAAATTTATAACAAATCTTGGACAAGGTGTAGTTTAGATAATGACTATGTCAGTAAAACATATATAATATCAGCGAAACGTTTATTTACAGTAAAATCAACGATTTGACGGTTCAAATGCTATGTATGACTGAAGGCAGTCAGTAAAACAGTAATACTATTTTAAACAAATCGATGTTGAACCAGTTGTCACATTATAAAGACAAATAATTCTCCTTGAGTGCCTTACGATTCTATTTTTTACATATTGCAGGTACACTGAAGCTGATGCGGCGTTTTCAATTTACACTTTGAGAACAACTTTCATAAATACGAATGTATTCGGTCAAACCATAATATTAAAAGTAAACAGTTTTTTTTATATACATATACCTAATAGGATTTTTTATAAACCTACATAAAAACCTAGACTACATTATGTATGAAACAGTTTACAACTTTAATTTTCTCAATGAGTTGTAGGTAGGTACCTATTAATAAAATATTATATACAAAGATTTTTAATTGAACTCTTGAAAAATGCATTTGTTCATATATCAACTATAAATATTTTCCGTTTTTGTTACTTTAAATATTTTATATTGTACATATATATTAGGTAGATATAAAAATCTATTTTTTTATATATATTGTATACCCACACACAGGTATTGCCTTTGTGGGAATTTTGGTTTTCTGTAATTGTAATTTTCTTTGAATTTATTTTGTTGTTTATTTAATTTTGTAAAATGTTTCAAAATTAAAATAAATTAATAATAATAATACATTTACTTACAATTTTCTAAGAAAAAATAAAACATAATATTATAGAAGAAACAGGAACTCAAGACACTTACAGGGCTAACGAACTGTTTATGTTTATCGGCTGGTTTATGTGATCACTTTATGCGCTTGTTTATGTGATCACTTTTCACCAACTATGCCTTCTTAATGAGTTCCCTTATAAATGCAATTTTGAAACTTATATTTTAATAATGAGATACAGATTTTTTGAAAATAAGACAATGTGTATACGCAATTTTAAAAAAAATATGCGATTTACATACACATTGGTACAAGTAGGTAAACAAGCCAAAAAAGAAATTTCTGGCGCAGTTCAGGAGTGATATCTGTGCGAGAAACACTGTCACCTCATGTATAAGGATTGTTGCTTTGTTACACAATCAAATGGGTTGGCAATACAAACCTTTAGAAAGAAAATAAAAGATACTTATATACATAAATAAATTAAACATACAAACCTCAATTGAACAGGAAGGCAGAGAGAATAGGGAGACAGGAATAACCTCGAATTTTTTACAATTTACGCCTTGATCAATTACCCTAACAACAGCATTTACCGGGACCTAAATTGTCCAGATGCGATGCTGGGGTGCAATTCATTAATTCAATACCAACATTCTATGTTAACCAGTAAATAAGGGCATAGTCAGCCGAAACGGCGGTCCTGATGCAAGGAAAAAATATATTTATTTATTTATTTAATATTGCTTCTCGGGCAACTAACAGGTACTATGTCAAATATTAATTTAACACGCACCCAATAACAAGTTGCCACATTCTGGAGACTTACGATATTTATCGTCTCACAGATCCAGACTGAAAACACAATTTAAAAACTGTGTCTCCACCGGGAATCGAACCCGGGACCTTTAGCTCAGGGGTCAGATACCCAACCCACTGAGCCATGGAGGCCGACTAATTATATATGTAGAACCATAATAAATTTTGTTTGATTTTAAAATACCTTATGGCATAATGGAATTCTACACATTAAATAACGACAGTATTGACAATTTAAAAATATTAAATAAAAAAATTGATGAAAAATACACCAATATGATATAATTTAAATTCGATACATAAAGGAATGAATGTTGCTGTCGCTGTCTATTGCTGGACGAAAAAGAAAGATATTGTGTGCCTAGCTTATAAAGTGTATTTGTAATTTGATGACATGTTTAATAAATTGTAATATATTTCACTAAAATATTAAAAAAAGGCAACCTTATTTATTAGAACCAAAAAATAAAAGAAACCATTAATCTTTACCGATTCAATAACTCAGTGTCAATAAAATGTTTTTTTAAAAAACCATTACTGAAATAATTAACTGTATTAATAACACGAATTTATTTGGGTTCGAATCATCAATTTATAAATAAATAAATAAATAAATAAATAAAAAAAAAATAAACAAATAAATAAATAAATAAATAAATACATAAATAAATAAATAAATAAATAAATAAATAAATAAATAAATAAATAAATAAATAAATAAATAAATAAATAAATAAATAAATAAATAAATAAATAAATAAATAAATAAATAAATAAATAAATAAATAAATAAATAAATAAATAAATAAATAAATAAGTAAATAAATAAATAAATAAAAGTACGACAGAGTCGAATATTTGGTAAGAATCGCTAACTCAAGAGCGGGGGTCTTTCATTTTTTAATAGATTTATTGCATTGAAGATATTATATTACTGGTGGTTACTATAAAGTATATTTTTCACTTATTTTTTTTTATCTTAATATATAAAAACGGATGTTGGTATATCGGAATGTATGTGTGTATATATATGTATGTAGGTTTGTGGCCGTTGCACTCGTATACCATCCATCGGATTGCGATGAAACTTTATAAACTTGTTCAGCGAACAACCGAGAACGTGTTTGTATTTAAATTTATTTATTTGCTAGTAAAATATAAAACAATATATTTTTTATATAATAGTAAAAAAAACAATTAATTGACTTATTATGTACAAAGGATTTGTTTATTTTGGCTTGCAGCCGTTCTCGTAATAATTATACTACTTATTTTACATAAAATAACTATAATTGAATACAATGTACAGCAGTAGTAAAAATATTTAGGTATATTAAAATAATTATTGTTTGTGTATAAAACAAAATATTGCACATTTTGTTGAATATTGCACACAAAATAGTTAATTACACTAATTATTACATTTATTAAAAATAGCACAAATTAAAAAATTAGGTAAAATTTATTGCACATTTCGTTCCATTGACTTAAATGTGAATACAATTTTTTATTATTATATATTTATATTGCACATTTAATATTGCTTTATACTTAAACAGTAAAAAATATTATTAAACATTGTGTTTTACTCGATACAGTAAATATCGCCCATTTAATATTGCTTTACACACACTAAAATAACTATTGAACATATCATTTATTTTATTTATTTATATAATCTCGAAACTTATAAAATCATTTATAAATACTATCCCAACCTCACTAGGACTACGCCTGTTTCGAGGTTGGAGATTTACAATATTATATTGATACATTACATACACGCAGTTGGGTACCTTAAATCATTATTTTGACAATAATATTATTCCACAGCAAAAAAAGGCACACCCAACTGGTACAATTAATAAATGCAAGGTACATGGATATAAATGCCAGGGTGACCACACAATAAAAATATTTTTAACATATTAATATACGAAAAAAAAAATTAAAAATTAATTTAAATTAAATCAGGTGAGTATATAAATTGAAGTTGGCTTTTATATAGTATTAAAATATTTATAGGAAATATCGTTTTACAATAATATTTCACTTAAATTTCTGTAATTAAATATTGCGTTTCACGTTAATATTGCATTTTTCATAAAACAGTAAATATCACTCATTGATTCCCGAGTTTCATTTAAATAGTTCGTATCATTAATTATTTCACATTGAAAATTAATTTTATACTAAATATAATATACACATATATACAACATTGAATCATACAATAAATCAATCAAAATAAATTTATTCATATTTTACTCATAATAAGATTGCACATTAATATTGCGTTTCACTTATATCGTAAGAAAATTGCACATTTAATATTGCGTTTCACTTAAAAACTAAAATTAAAAACTAATATTGCACTGCCGGCCATATCACATTTTTACAAGCCGTTTTCAAAATTACTTACTTATTAAAAAAATAGTTTGAGATAAATTAATTACTTTCAGTCTTGCAACAAATTATGATTTTGAATTTCTAAATATAGTGGTTAGTGTTATAAAAAATCGAAGTATTTTATTTTTTGCAATAAAATCGTTAGACGTTTTAAACTGAATATTGATGTATTAGAAAGCCTTTGATTATAGTACAGTTACATATTATTACTTGTTGCCCGTGACTCTTGCTTAATGTTTCTCAAAGTTTATATTATTATAAAAAATATTGGTACTTAATAACAATTAGTCTTTTTTAATAATGATTTAGTTGAAAAAGTATATAATCCTGAAAACAATCTTGTAAAATAAAACGACATTTCATTAAATTTAACCTTATAAAAATATTTTTAATTATCGATATATTACATTTTTATTTTAGCACCAAATTCAACTACTATGATAATTATATTTATTGAAATTAAAACAAGGAACTTGTATATACAATTAAAATTTATTTTAAGAGGACATATAACGCTAAACTTAGTGACTGAAAACATGATATATTAAAACCGCCTAATGCACTATGAAGTTACGCGTTAGTAAGGGTAACTATGGCGTGCGTTAAAAAAAGGTTTATACGTGATTTAAATTATCGGAAACCCCTAATTTGTTGATGTTTTGCATTTTAAGAACAAACCTTACTTGAAATGAAAAAAACTTCATCGGTCATTCACTTTGATTTTATTAAAAAAAAAGCTGTAAAAAAAGGATATTTTTAATAATTTTTCTATGGGAATTTAGGCTGAATTTCAAAATTGTGTGACGAACATTCACTAGATAAATGTTGAAAAGACTTATACTATTTTTTCTAGAAACACACTGTTTAACATATTTGAGGGATTTGATTTGAAATTGAGGTGTTTAGGTTTATATGGCCCCTTAATATGATTTTAAAATTCTTAAAAATAGGTATGTGGTAGGTAAATATAATAATTATACTAACAAAAATAAATTACCCAGATATTATCATTTATTAGAATGATAAATAAACACTTTGGCTATAAATTTATAGTAATATTAATAAATTTGATTTGAATAAAAACTATTATTTACGTATATTAATAAAAATAATAAAAAAATATCAAAAAATTAAACTGGCTTACTTTATTAGCATACTGAGAAATTCAGATTTAATTTCCCCTTATAAAACATTTATTATTTAAATATATCTTCAGTCAATTTTTAAACTTCTATAACATATTACGAGAAAGTTTCATGGGTAAGACATAATGAATCTAGCGCCATACAATCATTCATTGCTTATATTATACATATTATCCATCCATCTTCTCAAATGTATGTCATTGACATTATTACTAGTACCTAGTAAATAAATTGTAGATTCATGTAGCTCCTGCTTTTCCCATTTATTAAAATCTCATTTAGATCAATTGTCGGCGAAACTCACGAAAGCTAATATTTTAATGTTTATTATACATAAATGATCAGTATATTCCTTTGATAAATCAATAACGTCAATTACGTTGACAATTTTCGTTGTGAAAATCTCATGTAAAAGGGCATAAGATTTAAAATGACATATTGAAACCGCCTAATAGACTATGAAGTTAAGTGTAAGGGATAATTATCGCGTGCGTTAAGGCAATTACCTTCTAATGTATTATACACGAAAAAATATTGTAGGTAGGTATATCACCAATTCTGCGATAAACAATATGGTTTCATGAAGAAAAGGTATAATTAAGAATTTTTTAAATAGCAAGAATACTAATTAAAATAGAAAAAAAACCAGCAGATAGATTTTCATATTCTCTTTCGATTGCAGTAAAAATCTACTATAAAGACTTTGTAGTTTCTACGTTACTTATGTACAATATAAAATTAAAAAAGGGTTTCGTTAAAACTAATTTTACAAGTAAAGAATTTAACAAATAAAAAAAACACGCAATAGAACAAGGACGTAAAAATAAACTTTTTTATTACAAAGGAGTATCTTTAGAGGGTACTTGGGAAAATATTTTCAAAATTTACTATTTAGCCTACCAGAGACTCTTAAAAAGATTAAACGTGAAAAATTTTTTTTTATATAATTTTTATTGAAATAAAACAAAAAAGTTGAATGAAATGTGTGAATATTTAATATTTCTTCTCGAGAAACTAACAGGTACTATGTGAATTATTTATTTAACACGCACCCAATAACAAGTTGCCACATTCTGGAGACTTACGATATTAATCGTCTCACAGATCCAGACTGAAAACACAATTAAAAACTGTGCCTCTACCGAGAATCGAACCCGGGACCCTTGTATTAGCAGTCAGATACCCAACCAACTGAGTCACGAAGGCCGACATATCAGAATTAATTTACTGAACTTTTTCTTTTCGAGTTTATTTCAAACCGGGTATTCAGATCATTATTTCTTTTCCATTGATAAGAATGGAGCGAAGTGTCTATCACAAATTCGTTTTTTTTTTGGGCGCTTTACTTGCGGATACGGCAATAGCGAATATTTATGCTTGCAAAAAATAAATCTATGTTAATATAGATTTTAACGACACATAAATTACGCGTGGTCATAAAGATTACACTGAAACGGTAATAAAATTGAAGCGATTAATTGAATCTTTACGACACAATGAAAATCGACAATTTGGAAAAAAATACAACTTTATTATTTTCAATACTAATTAAATATACTTTAATCTTTTTATTTGAAAGTATCTCAATATTAAAATCAATTGATGATAAGCATTCATCAAAGTAAAGGAAGATGAATATTTAAAAAAATAAATTAGCGCTAGTTAATTACAACTTTTAAGATCGGATAATTAAGCATGGCTGATTATTTTCAGTGATTTTCAAAGCGTGATAGTTTCAAGAAGGAAGCGATTATTTATACACCCAATTATATATTTCACTTAATTTATCCTCGTCATTACACCATTTCATAATAAAAAAGGTACACTCAGGCAATTGTATTTTAATAATATAAGAAATGCAAATGCAACTGAATAAAAAAAATTACGTAATAGTAAACATACTCGTAGTTATTTCGGAGTAGAAAAAAATATACCGTCAATTCGATAAACAATTCAGATATTGAAAAAAGATATTACAAAAAATAAGAAAAATGAAAAGTCAAATGATGAGTTCATAAAAACATCCAGGGTATAAAATATATTTTAGGATTATAAATACATTATTATGAATTAAATAATATTTTGCAATTTTTTGCAAAATAATATTTAATTTTACTCTCATTTATTACTTTATTCTACTTTTACCTTACATGCAGTTATACTTTCAGTTTGTTCGAATACCAATATTCATTCCTCATATTCATTCTTTGTCCGTTCTGCAGGCATCCTTCACTCACTTTATACTTTAGTAGATTTAATTGGGATAAATAAATCATACATACATACATACATACCATCACGCCATGTCCCTTGCGGGGTAGGCAGAGAGAACCGAACGCCACATTTTTCTATCCTGGCACGCATCCCTCGCCTCGTCCACATTCATGCATCGTCTCATACATGTTCGTCAAAAAATAAATAAATCCCTGTTAAATTTTCAAAATAAAAGAAATCGCGAATCTATGTACAGTAGAATATAGTAAAAATGTTCAATTTACTGAACAATAAATAAATAAAAATATATATTAAGCCAATTAGGAAATGAAATAAAGAAATAAAATAAGAATCAGTATTTTTCCACGAAATTCGATTATTAATTTCACAAAACTAGTTATTTTAGTCAATTTACTTTCAATTCGAGTAAAATTAGTTTCGTAAAATTAAGAAAATGATATAAATTGGATAAAACCAGTAATTTTAATTAATTTTGCTTCAATTTTAGTCAAATTAGTTTAATTTGGACCTTAATAATGCCGAATCACCTCGACGCAAACGTTCAGTCCTAATAAATTGAATTTTGTGGAAAATTGCTTTTTTTATTTTATTTGATAATTTTTTAAATATCCTTTTCCACTCTATCAACTTAAATAAACTTTAGAACTATGAAAATAAAATATATATTTTATAATATGATTTATGTTTTATCTCTTGATAAAACTAATTATTGATATCTTTTAGTAATTGCTACATATTTGATAATGAATAAAATCTTTATAATAAAAAAACAATATTGCACATTTCATTGCACCTGCGAGCTATTTGTTAGTTGTTTTAACTGGTATACTTCTAGTACTAAAATTAACATTCACAGTGTTCACATTGTCTGTATTTCCCACCATTTTGGATTTAGAAAAAATAGGTGACACCATACAAGCTGATCTGTCATCGGAGCTTCTACCACTATCTACTGAGTTGGACACCAGCGCCAGTTTTCTGAAGCTACCAAAAAACACGGAATGAGTCTCGACACTCTCTGCACCCGACTCGCTTCTTGCATCTTCTATAGATTCGTCCGTGTCACTACCACTAATTTTGGATTCCTTCAGCTGCTTTCTTGCTATTCTCCTGGATTCGTTGGAGTCTGTGCTCAGGTATCCAGAATCTTCTTTGTACTGCAGTGTAGTTCCGCGTCTCCATGGCTTCTTCATCGATCCTGGTCGATCTCTTGTCTGCTTCCGAGGCAAGTTTTTGATCTTCCTTCCCGCTTTGGGAGTTTGAAACTCTCGAAACACCGACTTAGGAGTCGTCTTCAGTGGGACACGAATAGATTTGCAATCCGCATCTATTGAGTTTGTGTCGATTTGGGAAGCATCAACGCCTTCATTCATCTGATTGTTGACTTTGACAACTGATGGATTCACGTGAATTTGAGTGTCTTCGTCATCATCTGGTATTATATTCTCATAGTCCGAGGAGTGCGCACTCTTGACAGAAGCACCCGATGGACTACATAGTCCTGAGGATAGCAGAAACGGAGGTGATGGAGATCTTTGTTTCATCCTTTCGACTGCTACCGCACTATGGTATTTCGTTTTCCTCGAACTGGGGCTTCTGCCATTCTCGTTTTTTGGAGGCAAAGGAGGCGGCAATTTTTCGACTAATCTCGGTGGTTTAGGATACTCGTAAATGTTTGCTTCTTCGAAAGGTATTACGTCTGGAGGAATGTGTTTCGAAGAAGTTTTTAAATTAGGTGGGGTCGATTGCCTTTGTCTCTTGCAATGTCTTGATTCTAAAGTTAATAGTCTACCTTCGTCCGAGTCTCCTAAGACATCTGTGTTTTCAATTATTTCGTAGTCTTGCGAATCGACAGCCTCTTTGGGTGTGTGAAATTTGATATCGTTGATGCTTGGTCTTAAGCCTCCATAATTTTTGCTTTCGTAAATATTTTTAAGGCTTCCAAAACTTCTTTTAGACTGAAACGCTTCTCCGATTTGATTATTGTACGATAAACTTGTAGTTTTGAATATCCCAGATGATTTCAGGTCTGAGATATTTTTGTTCGTATCGGAATCAGTTATTAAGCATTTTTCAATTACGTTTTTTGGTGTTGTAGTGATTTTGATTTTACTTGGTTTTCTGTCAAGGGTATCTGGCTCAAAATCATCAGATTCGTGTATCTTGATATAGTTTTCTGGCGAATCTTTAACTTCAATTGTTAATTGACCTGGTTTCTCATTGGGTTCTGTATATCTTATAACTGCTTTTCTTTTCCCGAATGTTGAATAATCAGATTCACTCGGAGTTGTTGGAGTACTTTCAAAGTTATATCCATTATTAACGTAAACTTCACTGACTAAACTATAATCAGTTCGTTGTATACTTGAATTATTTGGAATATTATAAATATGATTATCAAAAGCATTTTGTGGACTTTTCAAATCATTTACTTGTTCGACGGGTTCGTAAATGTTACTGGATTTTACAGAGGATTCATCGTTATTTTTATTTGAAATTCTAGAAGAGGGTCTGCTTTCTGCGCGTTCTTTATAAATAGCGTTTCTCATAGTCATTTCTTCATCCATGGGTAAAGCAGCACTTAGACTTGGACTAGCTTGCGATGAAGAAATATCTGCATATTCTGTTGGAGTACTATTACCTCTATTTAGGTTTCCTCGTTCCAAACTATCGGTTTCATAATCTACTGTCGAATTTTTCTTGTCGAGCGTACTATTAAGAGAATTACTATCAAGACTGTCAGTGTTTCCAATTCTCATTTTACCAATTTCAATAGAATGGATTTTTTTATTGCCTTTGAGCGTACTATCAGATGTTGATTTATCAATAGCGAGTGCTTCGTTTATCATATCTGGCATTTTGTGGTTTTTTGAAAGTTTTGGAGATCGAATATTACTGAAGGGATAATTTTTGTGATCAGGTATTTTAATACCTATTGAAGTAATATCTTTGATTTTACTAACGGTGTTGATATCTGGTTCCCTGTAGGAATCAGGAATGTGTTTAAAACTAGGAAGAGGTATATTGAATGTTCTGAAAGATGGATCGGACCTTGCAGATTCACTAGCTGAACTCTTTTTGAATGGTTTATTGTTTGGAGTATCTTCAGCATACAGTGATCGAGTTTTAAAATTATTATGCTTTTTTATATTTTGCGAATTATCTCTTGGAAGTGATAGGAGTGAATGAAGAAGTCCATTCGCGTTTAATCTAGGTGAACTTGGAGGTATACACGATTCTTTAGAATCGTAAAAAAGTTGTGATTTCATTGCGGGAACTCCTTCTAGCCATTTTCTTATACTGACTTGTTTATTTATGCCGTTTGTGGAAAAACAATTATGACAAACTATACCCGTAGATATTTCTGGATTGAATTGTGATATATCTTGAACGCTTTTTGTTTCACATCCAGGACAACCCGAGCAGTATGATTTTCTTCGAATGTTTTCTCTCTTAAGACTAACGACGCTGCTTCTTTGACTTCCCTTGTGGTAGAAATCTAATGATTTTTGAGATTGGTATACATCTTCTTCGGGAATACCACCAAGGCTCGGAGAAAATCGTTTTGTTGCCATTTTATGCTTTGCGATTGATATAACCTCCCGTATTTTGATCAGAAACTCAATGGCTGCTGGAGGTGGTGCCTGATAAACAACATTGAAAATCATAAATGAAAATGTGTCTGTGATTTCAACTATAAAATGGATTAGAATATAAACAGTTCCTTACCAAAAGCAGATGTGGTTCAAAGTACGCTGGGTTAAAGTAGAGCTTTCTTCTGGTACTGCCTATCGGCAAAGATTCAGGCTTATCGTCTCGAAAATCAAATGTCTCCACTATAGACACATTTTCTTCTGGCAGTCGTTCAATGGTATTCTCTTCTCTCGGTGGAAAGCTTTCACATTTGTAGTAACTTTCATATATCTTACGTCCATGATCTTCATGAATCATTGGATGAACAGTTACTGAAGTTGTTTGCTGCTGAAAAGAATAAACAGTGATTATTATATTGCTATCATAATATTTAAATTTGCTTAAAAATAAAATAAATAAATACTTACAGAATCATTAGGATTTTCATCGACGTTTTCCTCATTCGGATCACTGTTTTCGTTATGTGATTCATCAGACTCTATAAGAAATTCGTCTTTTATTCTTTCAATTTCTGAGAAGTGCCTTCCTATATCAAGCAAAGGATTTTTTTTTACAATTCCATCTTCACTATTGACAATGTTGGACAAACATCTTTCCCTTTCCTTTTTTTCTATTTCCCTCTTTCGTGATGATTCTCTTCTAGAATTTGCAACTGCTGGAATCGCAGTCTCTGGCTGACCTTCACTTTTGGATCTTCTCTTTTTTATGTGTAGATATAGAAAAACTGAAGCAACATAGATTAATCCAAGAAGTACAGAACTGACTCCAATCGCTATGTATTCCATTGTACTGAGACCAGCTGTTGTTGCTTCGTCTGAAGATCTGGCGTCCGGAGCGAATAAGACCTCACTGACATCTGTTGAAAAAAAAATATTACTTCTTGGGCACTAACAGGTTCTATGTCAAATATTAATTTAACACGCACCCAATAAAAAGTTAACACTTTCTGGAGACTAACAATATTAATCGTCTCACAGATACATACTGAAAACGCAATTAAAAATTGTGTCTCCACCGGGAATCGAACCCGATACCTTTGGATCAGCAATCGGACACCTAACCAACTGAGCCACAAAGGCCGACGATATCAATATCAATATTATAATAGTTCGTATCCACAATAATTATTTTACTAGGCATTATCGTTACATACAATCTTTTTATTCTCTCTGCCTACTGTCATGGAATGCAGGCTGGAAATTTAGCAAGTTCGAAGAAATTTTTAATACGCAAAAAAATGACAATACACATAATATATGTATATGTAGGTACAGAAAATATACAAAAAATGTTAAAATTAACAAGCTCTATTAGCTTAATTGTTAAATAAACGTTTCTGAAGTACTTTTGCTGTAGTTTTTTTATACGAGAACTTACGTCGAGACATAAACCAGCTGTCTAATTCCATATAAAAAATAAACTTGACGTATCCTACGACAGAAATGTTTGTCAGTTTCTAGGGGCACTAAAGATGCAAGCAATAAAACATTTTCTTTTTAGATCTGGCGATTAAGCCTTGTCCAAATCATTAAGATGATATTTATAGAACATTTTGTAAAACCAATCACCAAGTACCAGCACCCATCGAAAGATCTCGTATCATTGAAAGGCGTATCTGCAATCAATATTATGACGAGAAAACGGCATTGATTTCATATATTGCTGATCTGATAAACTTACTGCTTATGTGTCTTGCCGGTGAACCAGCAATCCTGAAGGCTACACATGGTGTGAAGACTCCCAACAACGAAGATGGAATTACAACTCCTCCTACATTAACTCCATTTGAACTCCCAAGTCCTGCTGCAGCCACATCTCTGCACAGCAATTGGACAACAAGGAGACGACCCTCCATTCTGATGCGCATGTCCGGATCTCCAGTCCACTGCGCAAAAAAAAATATCGACATAAGTTTTACAAATTCTCTTGTGTATGAAATTACAAGAAACAAAGATATAAGACATGACTGAAGACGCATGAAAGCAAAAACAATATTAAAACAATGGCACGACAAAGAAGTGGTTCTGTTTTGTAATAATAATAATAAATAATTTACAGCGCCGTTTAATGAATCAGGATCATTCCAAGGGCGCTTGTATTCTGTTTTATGTTGATCTACAAAACAAAAACTGTTTTCAGTCCTTTAAAGAAAGTGCTCTTGTTGTGTGCACTGCGGACATCTAGAGGTAATCTATTCCACTTTTTAGGACCATTCACACTAAAGAATCGATCATAGACAGCAGCTTTGTTGGCTCTGTCCAACTCCTTATGGAGCTGTTACTCTGTGATCCAGAAGACCTGAGTGTGAGATGCATCCCAGATAGCTCTTTTCTCTGACACAGCTCTTTATTGTAGTGTGGTGCCAGATTACTCAAAAAATCAAACACATTCAAAATTTTTTTGCAGTCAACTCGCTCTAGAGACTAATTGGGCGGTAACAGAGCGGTTGGCGCGTTGAAATCCAATGGCCGTGATTTCAAATCCAGCCACGACCGATTTCGTTCACCTAAGTACAAGCATTTATGCTTAGCTTAGGGATTGTATGAGGATGCATATGTACTTGTGTATTTTCAATCTAATGCGGGGCCGTTCTTCTGTAATTGGAAATGTTCTTCTTTTACCTCTTGGAGCCGGGTGTCACGCAGTGTTCTTGAAATAAGTGTTTTCGAAAATTTGCTGAATATCTGGCAGTCCCGTTGGACGGCTTGCTCAGTGGGAAGAATATTTTTTTTTTCCTGACGTGAGGAATCGACTTAAATCTTCTTGGGTTGTCCCCGACTTCTGGACTTCTCAATTTTTCACAGGACACGGAAATTTTAAGAGTTATCTTCACCGATTTAATATTGCCTCCTCTGCCTCATGTCAGTTCTGTCAGTGCCCAGACCAAACTTCGGAACATATCCTGTGGGAGTGTTGCCACCCAATGGTGTCCTCTTTTAGATCGGAGCTCCTCGTTGCTGTCCGTGGGCCTCTTCAAGGTCCCATTGGTCACGCGGATTTTGTGATCTCGAAGAACAATTTTAAAGCCTTTAAAAAGTTTTTTCATAGTTATGGTGCTTTACTATTGTTAGATTCCCAGTGGGTTATTTTTTAACAGAGATCTTGCTCATACCACTGATATTTCTCATTTAGGTATAAGATCTGAAGTCCCCGAGTGTGAATCATCCATTCACATTCGTCGATTTTTCTTTTGCACTATGGTGCCGAGATTACTAATCTAGAGAGCTCCATGAGCTACTTTTTGTGCTATGCATTTTTTTCTTGTCGCTCACTTAGCGTTCTGTGAAGGGGCCGTTTACAGTCCCCATATGCAGAGCGGGTGGTGGTGGGAGTAGCGAATGTACTTGTTTCAAGGACATATTCATTCTATAAAAAAATATATCACTTTTTGCCGATAAGAAATGGATTCAACAAATGGAGCCCAGTATAGGCTAAATAGTAAATTTTGTAAATATTTTCCTCGGTACTCTCAAAAGATACGTCTTTGAAATAATAAAAAGTTTATTTACTTTGTAAATATGTATGTTAGTACTAAGCTAACAAACCTCAACTCAATAAAATTAATAGCGTTTGATTGAATTTGACTTCATTAATCAAATACATATTTTTTGTGCAATAAATCTCTTCGGCATCAATTTTTTAATGTACAAAACCAGGGGTATTCAATGAATTGTTTGCGTACATCAAACTTAATCTAGGTAGGAATTTGTTCGTTGTATTATAACTATGATCACAAAACTACAAAAAATACATAAAATCATGGGTATCATCGGTTCGGAACATATAAATAACATTATAACACCTAATTAAACATAAAAAACTCCTACATTTATTACAATAAAAAATTGCTATATATTAAGAAGAATTTACACTATGTACTATTTATGGCACACAACCGATTAAATGAACACCTCGGCACAGGACTTCCTAGTGACATGTTCATAGTAGCATCGCATTTACACACCAGTAACACACATATCCACAATTATGCACACACATAATTTTAAATAATTAATTGCATTGTAATAATTATATCATTTATGTATATTAATAAATAATATAAATACATAATTATGAAAGGTAATTTTTACTTACACAATTAATCAGCCATAAAGAAATATAAATACCGATAATAGGTAAGCAATTTTTCAACCCCGTCACCTAATTCCCTATGAAAGGATAAGAAATGAGGACAGAAGGAAAGAATGTAAATACATGTAATTACTTATTGCTTCTTTTTATTTTTGCTTATTGTTTTCCCATAACTTGTTTTTTTTAATATTTTATTTTTATATTTATATTTTTTGTATCTGAAGAAAACATTCTAGGCTTAGTAACCACACAATCGTACAAAGCTTTAGTTTTTTCGATAATAAATAAAATTAATATTCGCATGATGATTTTCTGTATCGAAAATTCATATTCACCCATGTTTTTTTTTACTAAAAATAAATAAATTACCATTTGCAACGACATTGTAGTTCCAACCGTAATACAAGTGAGCAGAATATATTATGCAGTTTAAAGATTTTTTATATCGTTAATGTTTGGAAGAAAACTTTGTGGCGACATTATTTTATTTTATTTTTTTATTTAATTACATTTACGGCTTGAGCCTATTTTATAGATTGTAAAAGTATATTATAAATGATTTATAATATTCAATAAACTTTGTTTAAACCATTTAATGATTCGGCGGATATTTTGTGGTAGTTAATAATAACCATATTTGAATTATTATAGAAAATAGCTATAAACCACTTATTTTCGCGACAAGTTTATTGAATATTATAAATCATTAAAAAAAATCATTGGACGATGTATGATAGGATAAGAATACAAGGAAAGAATGTATAACATAGGAAGTTGTTATCAAATATTTATTGAGGTAGATTGGCCATACGGGGAGAATGCACAGACAGGGAAGACGTACAAAGCTCACAGGAATTGAATAAGAAAAGGATAACGCGAAATAGTCAACAACATACTGAAATATGAAAGTGAAAGAAGTGTGAAGTGCAGATTAACATTGAAGTGCTATCAAGTTTTCATAATTCAATATAAAAATTCAAAAATAATTTAACAAACTCATATGAAAATGCTGAAAATTTTCCATAATCAATTTGAATACTTTTTTGAGTGACTTGTTAGTGAGGAGTATAGCGCTGGTCACAACCCACTCGATTTTGTTTGGTTTTTGGGTGGGTCTTTTGCTTGGTGGGTGTGATCACGGATGTGCATTAATCGTCCTTACCGGTCGAAAAATTACATGATGTTATAAGTATTTATTTTTTTTATTTTTTATTTTTATTTAATAATTTATTTATGTATGTATGTATGTATGTATGTATGTATGTATGTATGTATGTATGTATGTATGTATGTATGTATGTATGTATGTATGTATGTATGTATGTATGTATATACATATGTATGTATGTATGTATGTATGTATGTATGTATGTATGTATGTATGTATGTATGTACATATGTATGTATGTATGTATGTACATATGTATGTATGTATGTATGAATGTATGTATGTATGTATGTATGTATGTATGTATGTATGTATGTATGTATGTATGTATGTACATATGTATGTATGTATGTATGTATGTATGTATGTTGTGACGTTATTTTTGTATTTACACGTCACTACTTAATTATTTTAATTTAATGTTTATAAAAATGTCTTAAACGAACGCACTTCGCAATATTGGAAATATTTCTAAAAAAGTTGTAAGGCGAACACAGCCGTGAACGGATTAGCTAGGCGGATCGAGATATCTATGCCTCCCTTTTCAACGCTGACAGCCGACACGAGGTGTCACAGGTCGCCAAACAATGGCGTACGCAAAACTACCCAGCAAAGACTGGAATTTTAAGTTCAAAGGAGGCTGGGTAAGTTCTTTATCTAGTGTCATCGATCCTCGTCTATATAAAATATCTGGCATGAGTCACGTTCGCTAATTTAACTGAATTCTTGCAGGAAATATAACAGCCTCCTTCTTTGCTTCCTTGCTTCCATTTCTTTCTTCCATACTTTCTTTATCTTGTTTTTGTACATGCTGTCTGTTCATCATGCTTCAATATTGGCATACTTCACTAAGTATGCCATGGATGATGAAAAATAAATAATTTTATATATCATGGTTGGTGCACACACATATTTGCACATCATTAATGGATAATAACTGCAAAACACCTGTAAATTGCACTTCAAATCGACGTAAATACTACGATGGTAGTCTTCATTTCAACAATTGTACCTGCTGATCATCTTCAAGAAGATGGAAATTCATAAAACTGTTTCATTTCTAATTGATTAAAAAAAAACATATGAAATACTGATATTATTTGAAAATTTAGTTCAATCTGTTTAATTATGTCATCTAAAGTAATAAAGCAATCAAAATGTTAGTGTTTGTGTGTGTGTGTGTGTGTGTATGTGTGTGTGTGTGTGTGTGTGTGTGTGTGTGTGTTTGTCTCACGCCTTCTGAAAAACCAAGAGCATCTAAAAATCTAATTTATGTGCGAACGTGTACCTGTATACCTGATGCAATGCCACGCTAAAAATAATGCGATAAAAATGCTGAATTTTAAAAATATTTAAATAATTATTTTTTTCATACAAAATTTTCCAAGTCATATCTGTCAAAAAAGTGTACATTTTGCACGCAAATATCTGTTAGTTTAAAAGTTAGAAGTAGGTATTTACACAAAAAAAATATATTTTGAAGTATAACTTAGCGTTTAAGTGAAAAACATGGTGAATATTTGGTATAATTATAATGTTTAACTTATTTTTAAAGTAAGCCTTTTGTACATAAACGCCGCCATTTTAATATCTTTTCATACAATATTTCATTTTCCCACCGAATGAATATGTTCTTGAAAATAATAAACCTTTGAAATAAATGTAATTATGAAATAATAAAATGAAACACAAGACATTGCGGCAAGTTTTAAGACATATATTGTAAAAATGTGTTATTTATTAGTAAAGATATAGGCATAATAAAATTGCATAATTTGTAAATAATATTTGATTTTTCTGACAATTTTCATTTTTATGGCATCGAACAAACCAATGTAGGTACCTACATATTCAAAAAATGTATCCGAACCATTCGATATTACTTACGTGTTCGAATCGTTTCCATGGCTACAGAAAGAATGTGATATTCAAATAAAATTTGTTAGGAATCGAATTTATTTAGAAGGTTGTTGTAGGTAGGTACCTACCTAATACTATTTACTTACAAATCAACAATAATATACCTATACTGATTTCCTATAGGAAAATTATTTTATTTATTTATTTATCAACCGTTTGTCCGATTATAATGAAACTTTGGTGAATTGTCGAGCGTATGCCCAGGATGGTTTTTGGATTTAAACTTTTTTCTTATTCTTCTTCTTCTTCGTGTATTTGGTCGTTTTACCTATGAAGGGGGAGTATCCTGGGAAAAGAAGGTCCGACTGTCCCTCCATCTCTTCACAGGTCTTCCAAGACGGGTTCTGCATATAAACTTTTTTCTTCTTTTTCTTCAACGTGTACTTGGTCATCTTACCTATGAAGATGAACTATCCTGGGAGATGAAGGTCCAATTTTCCTTCCATCTCTTCGTAGGTTTCTGGATTTAAACTTTTTTCTTCTTCTTCTTCATCGTCTATTTGGTCATTTTACCTTTGAAGGTGGACTAACCTGGGAGAAGAATGTCCAATTTTCCTTCCATCTCTTCGCAGGTATCTGGATTTAAACTTATTTCTTCTTCTTCTTCTTCATCGTGTATTTTTGATCATTTTACCTATGAAGTTGGAGAATCCTGGGAGAAGAAGGTCCAACTGTCCTTCCATCTCTTCGCAGGTATCTGGGTTTAAACTTTTTTCTTCTTCTTCGTGTATTTAGTCATTTTACCTATTAAGTAGAGCATCCTGGGAAAAGAAGGTTCTTTCATCTCTTCGCGGTTCTTCCAGGATGGTTTCTGGATTTAAATTTTTCTTAACCGACTGATGGGACGGGATGTAATGAAGGGAAGGGAGGCACTAAAGGGCCTAAAGGGACGGGAGGTATAAAACTGCCTGAAGGGACGGAAGGTACTGAAGGGCCTGATGGGAAGGGACGTAATGAGGGATTAAAGGGACGGGAGGTACTGAAGGGCCTGAAGCGGCGGGTCCTGGAGTCTAATTCTTTTTCTTCTTAATTTTATTTAGACCTTTAGGGCAGTTTTTATACAAACTATTTCCTATTGTCTAATTCATCTTCTTCTTCTTTTATGTATACATTTGGGTCATTTTTTTATAAAAATTATTTCCTTTAGTCTAATTATTATTCTTCTTCATTTAAGTACGTAGACTTTTGGGAGAGTTTTAATACAAACTATTTCCAATAGTCTTATTCATTTTCTTTTATGTAGACCTTTTGGTCAGTATTTATACAAACTATTTCCAATAGTCTTAATATTCTTCTTCTTCTTTTTTGTAGACCTTTGGGTGAGCTTTTATACAATCTATTTCCAATAGTCTAATTCTTCTATTAGGTATAGGTATGTATTTTTACTTATTTTATGTAGACCATTGGAATAGTTTTTTATACAAACTATTTCTTATAGTCTTATACTTATTTTTCTCTTTTTTATTTAGTCTTTTGGGTTAGTTTTAAGTCTAATAGTCTATTGTGCAGAAATATTATTAACGATATGCACACTTGATGAAAATACATATGAAATGAATGGGATATGGGATGTGACGATATAACCTGCACTAGAATCTTTTCAATACTTTTGTTTAATTAAATTTAAACCATTTATATCATCCTATTTTGAATAATTTTCAACACCTAATATTTAAAGAATGGGGGTTGTGGCCATTACTGAACTCTTCACAACATTTATATTCAAATTAAAAACTATTTACTATAGTTCAAGTCTTCTTCTTCTTCGTTAATGAAGACTTTCAGTCAAATTGAGCACACTTGATGAAAAAATATAAAAACGAATGGGATGTGACCAATACTAGATCTTTTCAGTACCTACGTTTGTTTAATCAAATTTTAACCACATCCCAACATCGAAAATTACTAAATTTTCAATAGGTACACATTACAATTTGTTTTCGATGATAATATTTAAAAATGGGGGTTGTGGCCAAACCAATCTCTTTACAACGTTGATAAACAGTCATATTTAAAACCATTACGCATAGTCCATGCGAGCAGAAATTGTATAAATATTATACTTCATTCACACTTTATAGCAATATATAAAAAAGAATGGGTTGTGGCCATCACTTGAACATTTTACAATACTTAAACTCAATCAAATTTCAAACCACTTTTTATAGTCTGATATTGCAAAATAATTGGGTGACAGTATTATAAAAACGATTGCTTTTTCTTTCACAATTTTACATTCTTGGCCAACGGCGGGACATAAAAGCTAGTGTTTAATATTTATTGGTTATTATACACCACATGGTTTAGAAGAATATCTGAAAGCTTGTAAATTGTAATTTAAGAATTAACTTGTTTTATTAAAATGTCAAATATTTAGATTAGTTCAGGTAACGTAGATAATTGCATAATATTTAACATTCATTACCAACCATGATAACAATAAATTGTAATTTCTTTTGTACTTATGCGTTTCTTTCATCGCTCAATCTTACCCACATCATATCTGACTCAGCTTTCATGTTATCCTTACTGTTCTATTGAACAGAAAATTCTTATTTGATACTTAAATATATTCTTTTTTTTTGTCTTAATCAATAAACAACACGCCCTGAGATACTGAGATATTTTCATTATTTTAAATGAGTCTCGTTGCAATATCGCTGACTGCTGGTGGTAAGGTTTTATGGTGAGTATAATTTAAGCTTCTCTTTTTCTTTTCTCATAAACCACCATACCTTGTAATTGTCGGCCCAAAGTGGGGCAGGATTTTTTAAAAAATTGAAGAGCGCGGACTATTAGGATTTAAATTCCATTTATATTTTTTATTTTTATTGATTGTAAGATGGCGCCCATTCTATAACTCTTTTTTAAAGTCAGATGTTTGTGTGGGACAGATTAGTGTTTGTAGAGAACGTAAAATTGATAATTAGTTCGTGTACTTTGTGGTAGCGATTCCTTTCCTTCCTTAAACCCATCCTTAATCTGAGGACTGCGCAGAATCCATCGTCATGAAAGCCGAGCTGTGAGATTATATTCAGGAGATGACCAGTAGTCAACCAAACTATTTCTAAAAAGTGTGGAAGAGCCCATTATGACCAGTCTTATTCGAGAAATACCATTCAAGAAATCTACTCAATCAGGTTGTATTGTAAACTAATAAATAATAAAATGTCGTGAGGACTATAACATAAAAATTCACTTTCTTTTCAGTACAAAACTTGAGTTGTCATCAATTATTATTAATGTCTATTTTTTTGGAAATCTATAAATTGATTAGAATTATTTTTCTGATTTCATAATTAAAATGTCACATTTTAACTGAACATACATAATGAGGGTATCAAATTTTTATAATTGAAACTATCTTCAAAAACATCAGGTTGTATAATTTTAATTTGTCGTTGGACTGTGCTAAATGTTATTTCATGTTTGTTTGCATTTTTAATGTTGAATACCTATGTTATAGATAAAAAAATATGAATCTTGATAAGCGTTGTAATTTCCTTTTTGCTAATATACAACATAGTATACATTTTTCTTGGGTCGGTCATAAAATTTGAACTTGTAAAAAATAATTATAAAAATCATATGTGGGGTAGAAATTAATTAGGAGATTGTTGTGGTGATTACCAAAGAAGTCTGTCTGATACCTGCATAGAATCAACATTGTTGCATGGCACTTAATATTTTTTCTTGTAACAAGTGAAAAATAATCAATGTTTTTTTTAAATAATGATATTATTGATATAATACTCTTCGTTAATAATAAAAAGTTTTCTTAATTCATATAAAATCAATATAATTAAAAGGAAATGGTGTTTTAAAACAATTTGAGTTTTTTATTCTCTGTTGGGGACATGTGTTTTTTTTCTCAATTTTTGATGTTAAAAGTTCAGCTATGTTGTATAAAATAATAACTGAAAATGTTCTTTTAAATTGAATCTAAAATCAATGTGTGCTATAGGGAGTTTTGTTTATGATTGTAATGAATATGCAATTAAATATTTTCACTTTTACAGATGGAAAGTGTTGGTGAATTCTATGAAATATTTTTTGGGAATGCTGAATTTTGAATCTGCTGTATAATCACAAAAAATCAAGGCTCGGAGTGATGATATTTCTATATGGATTTTGGTCTATTTCTTATTTAAGGTATTCCATGTTTATTAATTTGGTCTGACATAAACTTACGATGTAATATTGTCATCTCTGAGAATGATTTAGTTTGAATTTACCAAATGTAATGTTACTTCTTGATGATAATAACTTCATTTTTATATGGAAATGAGTCTTGTTTCTATTATGAATAAATTGTTTAATGTTTCATATTATATTTATGTTGTCTAATGTGTGGTACACAGTATCGACCTACAACAACATGTTACGCTGGTTATTCAATAGAAATTAATGTTAATAATTCAGAAATGTTATGGAACTCATCGTTCAAATGATAGAATCTCTTATGTATAACAATACACTTTTTGTATAGTCTATTTGACATTTTACTGACTATAATCATTATAGCTTATTTTAGAAATGATTAACAATCATTAAAATTAATGTTGAGGAAATAATACTGTTTTAAAGATAAAATAAATGAAAATTAATTATATTCTTTTGTCAAAAGTGTAATTAACGCCATCTATACGGCGGGAGGAAAACTTATGTAGTTGCATGACTACTCGTGCTGCAACTAAATAGTTGGTTCTGAGTTATGAAATATTTGTAATTGTTAGATATGATTGTATATTAATTGGAAATAATGCACGGTGTATACTAATATGTTAATTTTATAAAGAAACTCTTCTTTTTTTTGTAATTGTCATACACATTACAAAGATTATTGTTTTCGGTACGAATAATTAATCATGTTGTATCAAATCATCCTATATTGTGAGTAATAAGCTGATGTTATAAAATCATTCGTACGTTTCTGTACTTTCTTTTGACATATCCACAATATAAAATTTCTTTAAAAATGGAACGTATGGATGACGAATCAATTACAAAGATGAAATTATATTACGGTGTAGTGCGGTATCGGATTTTTGGATAGGCTTTGGATGGACAGATTTCTGTTTAATAATCTTGTTCAGCCTTGGGTGTTCAACTGTTTGGCATTGGGCGCACTGTGATGATTTCTATTTTTATTTGAACAAATGGCGAACAAATCCAACATTATGCTTTTAAATTTGATTAATTTGATTTTGAAATCAACTTTCTTGGGAATATAATTTTTAATTGATTAATACTTTGCTTAAAGTTTTGAAGTAGTTACTTAGTTTTGAATTTATAGCTTTATGAAAATTATAAATTGATGATTTCATCAAAGTATGCTGTTGCGTTATATGAATGGTACAGTGGATATCTCAACGGGATATACACCTTATTTTCTTTTTCACGGTCGTGAACAAATTCTGTCAGGTGAGATGCATCAACGGTATCAACCTGGACCCATCTCAGCAGATGACATGCAAATAGAAAAGCCCCATGATTATGCTGAAATGCTAGATGAATTAAGAATTATTTTTTTTGAAGTTCAGAAGAATCTTATGTCAGCTTTTAAACGCAATGCCACTTTGTATAACAAAAATAGGGTCGAACGCTCTTATAATGTAGGTGACTTTGTCTACCGGAGAAATTTTATAAACTCCAAAGGCGCTGAATTCTTTTCATCAAAATTAGCTCCACGCTTTGTTAGAAACAAAATTATAGCAAAAATATCACCTGTAGTTTATACATTAGCGAATGAACAAAATAAGTCTGTAGGGAACTTTCACATCAAGGATCTCTTAAAACCAGATTAATATTAAATTTTTTTTGATGTCTGTATCATCAGTATGATACAACTGTATCATATAATTTGTATGTTTTCATTGCCAATATATGACATCCATATCTGCATCCATATCCATATCATTCTCAGGATTATAATATGTCAGATGACCAAATTAATCAAACGTTGATAAATGTTTACACTGTAAATACACTGTTTTTTTTTATATAATGTGAAATTTCTCGAGGAACATATTGGTACTCTGATGGCATATGTTTGATATGATGGGTTCCTCGACAAATTTAAATTTGATTATATTGTGAGGAATGCTGTGATGGAGTATTTCTTCACAATATTGAGATGTCATACACTTTAGTTTTCATTCAGTTGAGTTAGTTCTATTTTTATGTCAAAATTTGTAGAGCTACATTGTACTTGCTTTTTTATATTAAAATGTTATCCTATATTGTTTAGATGTTGGACTATAAAACTGATATTTTCCAAGGAAAATTGTCTAGTATATGTCATACAGATTGTGTTGATGGTAAATATGATCCTGAATGAAAACCTAAGTATATCAATTTGATAAAAGTTTATATCTAGAGCTCCTTTTTGTTTCATGTAGGTTACTGTATAATATGTAATGTTCTTGTTTATGAATACCAATTTCATATTGTAATATGAAATTGATTGTTATATGTCATGGTATAACTTAAAATACTGAAATGCTACTGTATTCTTTTTTTTTATTACAATATTAGGAAATTTATTTGATAATTCACTCGTTTTTCTACCATATAAGAGTTATATCTATGGTATCACGTGCATGGAATGCCATGGTCTTCTTCCAGATAACTGTGCCGACCAACTCAGTTATCGTAGACTGCATCTGGAGATTTAGTTTGGTCAACTAGATGTCTGATGTAATCAAAACGAAGAGACACTGATCATTGTCTGTCACATGACATACATGAGATGACACACTTGGTGTGCGATAGAAGAAATTACAAATTGTTGAACGTTATAAATTTTCTCAAATCTTATCATTCTGTAAACTATTTTTTTATAACCTTGCATGGACTAGTGTCCTTAATCATAACAAAGAGACACTGTCACGTGAGATACATGAGATGACACACTTGGTGTGCGATAGAAGAAATTACAAATTGTTGAACGTTATAAATTTTCTCAAATCTTATCATTCTGTAAACTATTTTTTTATAACCTTGCATGGACTAGTGTCCTTAATCATAACAAAGAGACACTGTCACATGAGATACATGAGGTGACACACTTGGTGTGCGATATTCTTGTCATTTTGTAGATTATTTTTTATATAATTGTGTATGTACTAGTGTCCTTAATCATGACGAAGAGACACTGTTACATGACATACATGAGGAGACACACTTGCTGTGCAATAGAAAGAGTTACAATTTATTAGACGTTATAAATTTTGATTAAATTTAGTCATTAGATATTACATTTTTGATGTTCTGTCTAGCTGATGCTTTTATGTATGACATATTGGGTAATCTATTACCAAACCTGATCTCTAATACCATGATATATAACAACATTTTAGTTAAGATTGAATTCTGTTATGATCAAAATAGTGTAATGCAAATTCAATATTGGACTTATCACATTCTTGAAATATTAATTTTAAAATTGCATTATATTATTATTTGTTATGGAGAAATAAGATGCTGGTATGAAATTTCTTTTGTTTAATATAAAAATGTTTTTCATCTGGGATCAAAGTGGATAAATTTTATGCATTTATCTTCCCGATGAATTTTCTTATCATGGGTAAGGTGTTTATAGGAGGTACTCATGATAACTGATGTTTATAGTTATTGATAGTGATTATTAAAATAATGATATTTTACATTTGCTATGTCTGACACATAAATCATTCATAGACAAATTTACATGTTAGCTTTCACATTTCTTGGCTTACAATTAAGACTTGCATGTATGATACTGAGCTAAGCTCACAATTTGATATGATGACTATGATGCTGTATTAACTGGGAAAATATTCTGAACTTTAAATTTTCCCTATGATGAAATTTTATCGTGAGTTAAGGTGTTTATAGGATGGACTCACGATAACTGTATCACGCTTGAAGATACATGGTGTCTGAGTGATTCTGTTTCAACATGAGAGCCTCTTCCGCAGATTCTAGCTCACAATGAGAATTAGCACAAATGATAGCTAATCCAAGCTCACAATATGGAGACAAGACGAAAAGCTAAGATGGGGTTTCCTTAGTTTTCCATCGATAAAAAAAATAATGAACGCTTCTCGGGAGTGTCATTGAAGGGGTTAAATAATCAAACGTGAGTGGACTGAAAACGTTCACCACCAGATCTGTAAATACTATATTATAATTGTTATTACGTCTGTTTTATGAACAGAGGGGTTTCATTTAAATGAATAGTTAATCTTGACAGCAAGTATGTCAAAATTTGGAATTTTTATTTAATATGAAAATTTTCTGTTTCAGCTAGTTTAAGAATTTTATATATTTTTATGGTGGATAATTTTTGTTATTTTTTATTATGTAACTGTTCCAGATCTGCCACCAGTTATTTAAATGACGAGGATATGTCGTTATCAGCGACATAGACTTATGTCATTTGAACTCTAACATTTTCCTTATCCTTAAATTGTAGGTGTTTTTCCTCGCGGGATTCGGTTGAGTTAGGGAACATGGGACTTATGCCAGTTATATTTACTAATTTCTGTTTTTCAAATTTACTATCAAAACACTTTTTTTTCTTTTTTTTGTTAACAGAGGAGGTATGTGACGTTATTTTTGTATTTACACGTCACTACTTAATTATTTTAATTTAATGTTTATAAAAATGTCTTAAACGAACGCACTTCGCAATATTGGAAATATTTCTAAAAAAGTTGTAAGGCGAACACAGCCGTGAACGGATTAGCTAGGCGGATCGAGATATCTATGCCTCCCTTTTCAACGCTGACAGCCGACACGAGGTGTCACAGGTCGCCAAACAATGGCGTACGCAAAACTACCCAGCAAAGACTGGAATTTTAAGTTCAAAGGAGGCTGGGTAAGTTCTTTATCTAGTGTCATCGATCCTCGTCTATATAAAATATCTGGCATGAGTCACGTTCGCTAATTTAACTGAATTCTTGCAGGAAATATAACAGCCTCCTTCTTTGCTTCCTTGCTTCCATTTCTTTCTTCCATACTTTCTTTATCTTGTTTTTGTACATGCTGTCTGTTCATCATGCTTAAATATTGGCATACTTCACTAAGTATGCCATGGATGATGAAAAATAAATAATTTTATATATCATGGTTGGTGCACACACATATTTGCACATCATTAATGGATAATAACTGCAAAACACCTGTAAATTGCACTTCAAATCGACGTAAATACTACGATGGTAGTCTTCATTTCAACAATTGTACCTGCTGATCATCTTCAAGAAGATGGAAATTCATAAAACTGTTTCATTTCTAATTGATTAAAAAAAAACATATGAAATACTGATATTATTTGAAAATTTAGTTCAATCTGTTTAATTATGTCATGTTTAATATATATTGGTTATTATACACCACATGGTTTAGAAGAATATCTGAAAGCTTGTAAATTGTAATTTAAGAATTAACTTGTTTTATTAAAATGTCAAATATTTAGATTAGTTCAGGTAACGTAGATAATTGCATAATATTTAACATTCATTACCAACCATGATAACAATAAATTGTAATTTCTTTTGTACTTATGCGTTTCTTTCATCGCTCAATCTTACCCACATCATATCTGACTCAGCTTTCATGTTTTCCTTACTGTTCTATTGAACAGAAAATTCTTATTTGATACTTAAATATATTCTTTTTTTTTGTCTTAATCAATAAACAACACGCCCTGAGATACTGAGATATTTTCATTATTTTAAATGAGTCTCGTTGCAATATCGCTGACTGCTGGTGGTAAGGTTTTATGGTGAGTATAATTTTAGCTTCTCTTTTTCTTTTCTCATAAACCACCATACCTTGCAATGTATGTATGTATGTACATATGTATGTATGTATGTATGTATGTATTTATGTATGTATGTATGTATGTATGTATGTACATATGTATGTATGTATGTATGTATGTATGTATGTATGTATGTATATATGTATGTATATATGTATGTATGTATTTATTTATTTATTAAATAATTAATTAATTTATTTATATATTTATTAATATTTTATTTATTATTTATTTATTTATGTTATAACTATAGGTACATAAAAAGTGGTTCTCAAACATTTTAATCTTGGTAACCTCTGCTTTTGGCTACGCATATATTAAAAATACATTGAAACATATACAGTTGTCGTGTTTCAACACCTCTTGATTGTAGTATTAATATACATACCTTAAAAAATGCATTATAAAATTGTATGTATAAAAAAGTTAATAAGTGTTTTTACTATAAACAAAAATGCATCATGGGATAGTTGAAACTTTTAGTCATTTTTAAAACTTCATATTTTTTTACTGGTTTATGTTGATGTGAGTTAAGTGGTTTGGCCACATATAAATAATAAGTGATGACCGTCTTACAAAAAAGGCTGATAAAAGAGGAACGAAAAGTAGAGGTCGGTCAAGGAAAATTTGGCACGATCACATAATTTTATAACATGTAGACGTAAGGCGAGTATGAGACGATGCATGGACGTGAATGTTGCGAGAAATGTCTGTCAAGAGAGAGGAGTCTGGCGTTCGGTTCTCTTTACCTACCCCAAATAAGGAAATTATGTGATGGTTTGTGTGTGTATGAGTCAAGTTCGATTTTTTGTGATATAATTGAATTTGTTGGAGTCTTTTGTTAGTTGGAATTTATATATTTCCGAGACTGGTGTATGGAGGATACACGCATGTGTCATGCTTCCAACGTACACTCAAACACTTGACACATGTTACTTCATATTGTGGGAAATGCCGTGATTGTATGTATGAATGTCTATTTCCGATTTCTTTTTGTTACTTTTGTTTTTTTTTGTTTTATTGTTTTAGCCATTCGTTTTTTGCTATTTATTTATTTATACGCCGTACTAAGCAGCATTTATATATTTATGTCTTTTAAAAAATCATATTTGCACAAATAAAACAAAAAAAATTACACCAAAATAATAAAAATCAAAATGGAAAAAAAAATAATGATTAACACTTACTTGCACCCTGCGCAAGAGTTTCCAGCCTAGAGAAGCAATATAAACGTGAGAAATTAATTTAAAAAAATTTCTCCTCTGCTCGGGATCGAACCCAGGTCGCCCACACAGAAAAAAAATGGCATACCAACTGTGCCACGGCAGTCGGCACAAATCAACAAACTAACCAACAGAAAATATTAAAAGATTTTTTTTGGAATTTCGATGAACTTTTTGATTACTATAATGTAGATAAACTTTGATATTTGAATTGTTTTAGAAATTTCAATTTCCTTAAAACATATAAATATATGTAAAACTTTTACTATTTTGGAGAGTTAAGTATTAGTCACGGCTCACTTGTTTTTAATACATATTAATGCGTGTTTTGTTTAATCAATTAAAATTAGAATGTTGCTATGTATTTTTAATTAAATTATACAAAGTTATATCCATATCAAATATATACATTATACATATTAAACATATTCTAAGATAAACACACACCTGTATTCAAATTTAATAAAATCATCATTGTAACAGAGGCGTGCACATTGAAATTTGGCCCGCGCAATAAATATATTTTTGATAAGACAGAAGACTGGTAAATTAAGGATAGTAAAATAAGTATCTATGTAAAGTAAATGCTGGGAAAGGTATCACAATAATTGAAGAAGAAAGGCTCCTGCTCAAGACCAACTCAGAAGGACGTGTCAGAAGGATTGGGCACAATAGGGTTTATAATAGAATATGATATAATATGGCGACAAATTACAGTTCCTTTATTATTCTATCTTCGTTTTATTCTGCTTGTACCTCTCCTAATGGAAGTTGGCGATCATCACACCAAACTCGAACACATCCGTTATCTCGAACCAATGCCTGAGATTTTTAATTCATGATTTCTTTTGAGCCCCATATACCGTCATACCTCTACCTTTCTCTCACTATGAGTAGTAGAAGGGCATATTTATCACCACGGAATATGTGGCTCAAATATGCGGCTTTGCGTTTCTTGACAGTGATTAGCACAATACAACGTAATAGCACACTTACATACAATACCAATACACCACACCTCTACTTATACTTACTTACGGTCCCAACATAATAGCACACTTACATACAATACCAATACACCACACCTCTACTTATACTTACTTACGGTCCCAACATAATAGCACACTTACATACAATACCAATACACCACACCTCTACTTATACTTACTTACGGTCTCAACATAATAGCACACTTACATACAATACCAATACACCACACCTCTACTTATACTTACTTACGGTCCCAACATAATAGCACACTTACATACAATACCAATACACCACACCTCTACTTATACTTACTTACGGTCCCAACATAATAGCACACTTACATACAATACCAATACACCACACCTCTACTTATACTTACTTACGGTCCCAACAAAATAGCACACTTACATACAATACCAATACACCACACCTCTACTTATACTTACTTACGGTCCCAACATAATAGCACACTTACATACAATACCAATACACCACACCTCTACTTATATATTATACTTAGAGCTGCATGTGCTGTGAACCTACTCGTTCACAGTACATGCAGCTCGGATGTTGGATCTATTGCCGGAGAGTATCAGAGATGCCCCTAGTTTGATAGCATTAAAAAAGCGTCTGAAGTCACACTTTTTATCCACATAACCACAAACTCACGTCTTTTTCCCTTTGTACCTCTATCCTTTCCCCTCTCCTATCCCCCATCCAATAAACATAGTGTCTCTATCTGGTGTATTTTATTTTTATATTTATTTTTTGTTTTTAATTTCTTATTATTTTTTATTTTGTATTCTCTTTTGAATTTACTATGGTGTTTGACTGGTAGAAATTGCCTGCGGGCAATAAGTCCGTCACGTTGTTTATCACAATAAGAGTTTTTTTTTATAAAAATGAATATGTCCTTCTTAAGCAAGTACATATACATCTTCCTACTTTTGCTATAGGTGAAATCGGTCGAGGCAGGATTCGAACTCGCGACCACTGGATTGCTAGCCCAGCGCGCTAACCGCTCTGCCATCGACCCATCTAAATTATTATTGTTATTATTACTAGCAACATTCTCTATCTTTTTCCATTATATTCAAAGCTCTTTCGTTGGAGACTCTATCGACCGATGAGGTATCATTGTCCTTTGCAGGACTCAATTGAATTTATTATTGAGATTTTGAGTTCATACTTCTTTCTATACAATACTTGTGTTATTACTAGAGACATACGAAGATATCAGCAATAATATGTATAAAGACTCAAATATTAGTACTAGAAATTGCATCATAGGAGGATTCACAACACCTCTATTTCAAACAACTACAGCCCAGTATCATTGTATAAACAAATATTTAACAACCTATCAATGAATATCAGAACAGAAACAAACTATGAAGAATTCTAAAAGAAACTGAACACAATTTGAAACTGAATTTGTCCAGACATTGTTTGTGTACTTTAAATAAAATAAAATAAAATAAATTGATAAACTCTGAAACAATCTCCATAATACTCAAATCACATTTCTTTATTATTTGAGGTTCATTTTTGTTATTATATTATGTTTTTGTATTGTAATATTGAATATTTTACTATTTTTTTTAATTATAACATGTTGGTTAGTTTGATAACAGGTAATATTGTACGTTAATAATTCTTCAATTTTATTATGTATTTTCATAGGTGTGTATTTGTATTGCATAACAAAATACTTCTCATGTCAACTGTAGGTACTCAACTTCTTTTTACTCAAGTTTTCAGAGAGGAGTGGTATTGTATTGATAGAATACTTGTAATAAAATGTTAACTTTGATTTTGCATATTATACATGGTTAATGAAAAAAAAGTACCAATAGTACCTAGTGACAGTATATTATGTATATTCATAATATTTTAACGCCAAACGATATTGCTTTATTTTCTCACTCCTCGGAACAGCCCTGATCATATTTGCTTACAAATTCAATACACGTACACATGAAAGTAAATACCAAAAAAATATTAGAAACCAACTCTCATACGAAGAAAAAAAAGCAACAAATAATTATCTCATAGATATTTAAAAACGTATCGAATCTGATATACAGGGTGAACATAAATTTATTACCAGTCCACAAAACGTGAACAGTTATAAAATTTGATCTTATGTAAATGTAATAAAAATAATTATAACATTATAACGATCAAAGCGAACCATCGACGATCAGTCGAGCGATCGGAATTATTTGGAGTAACTTAATTAAAATAATTAATTTATTACTGTAGGGCAGAATTTGATTAATGCTTCTAACAATATATTTGATCATCAATGATTGAACGAAGTATGAATATTTTGTATTGACATTATGATCTTTCGATATTTACATATATTCACTAAGGAATATAGTGGGGAGTTATGATTACGCAATTTTTAAGGATATTTTTTTATTGCAGATTATCAACTAGTATCATGCTGAGATTGTATTCTGAAAGTTTCATCACATGTGTGTGTGTGTTTTATGTGCTGCGTGCTGTGTACTATGTACGATGAGTTTATTTAACTTTATCGATTATAGACTAAAGTGCTCATTCGATTCTTTTCAAATTTGTATATCTGATACTCACTTAGACGCAAATATTTCAAAGTGACCCCAAGCTCAGGAAACTTAAAAATTAAAATTTTCATTTTCAAATTGGTTAAAAAGCACATCACTTTCATAACATGGCATTGAAGAATTTTCAAGTTTCCATACTAAAATATTAAAAATAAAAAATAATTTAACAAACTCATTTCATGAAAATTGTTGAGAAAGTTGTTGACTGAAGCCATTATTCTGACGATTCTTGATTACTGTGATACAGTTTATGGACCATGTCTGTTGACCAAACATCAACAGATAATCCAAAGAGTCCAAAACGCTTGCGCCAGATTTTGTTTCTTTATTCCTCGCAGGGCACATGTCTCACCATATCTGGCTGAAAATGGAATATTGAACATGGCAAACCGGCGGAAACTTCACCTTTCTTGTCAGATATATAAAGTCGTCCAAAAAAAGAAACCTGAATACTTGTTCGAACGATTGGAATGGTCTGAAAGTGTTCACAACTATGGTACGAGAGCCAGAAGTTTCTTATTGCTCATTCCTAGGCATGGAGGGGCAGCGTTTGAAGGTTGCTTCAAATACGCTGCATCTAAATGCTGGAATGACTTGCCTCCACCACTAAAAGCAGTGGAAAAAATCCACATTTTTAAGAAGAAATGTCGAGCGATGCTTCTGGCCTCGCAATCATAGTGTGAAGTATGTAAGAATTTTTTGTGAATGTGTGTGTGTGGGTTTATATGTATAAATGTGTGTATGTATTATATGAGTGCGTTTTTGATTTATGTAGGTATTTAGTTTCGTTATAGTTTTGGGGCATTTTTGAAATTTTAATTAAAATATGTAAGCATTAGGATCATGCTGAAAATCAGCTGCAGGGGGCTTGTCCTCCTGCAACATAGCTGAGCATGGTCAGCATGAGTTGGAGAAGTTGTTTTCATTTATTTTATTTTATTGTTTATATCTTGTATTTGTATGTAGGTACCTTAACTTCTTGTGCTCAATAAATGTATTATTATTATTATTAAAATGCTGAATATCTTCCATACAAAATTTGAATACTTTATAGAATGATTTGTTAGTGAAGAGTTTAGCGTTGGCCACAACCCACTTGTTTTTTTAATGTATTTATAACACATACATATTATGTCGGTACTAATTAATTATAGTTTTCTGCTCTCCTTCATAATATATGAACTTTAACTATGCCAATTCTCAAACATTTGCTTACATAAAAGGGGTCCGAAGGGGTCCGCTTCACGTATTAATATATATAGATTTTCTCTATGTTTAAATTTGTCAAAAAGATCATCTAACATTGGTTGACGTTTGTTTATATTGCTGTCAAAACAATTTTTGATAAAAAATCTGACCGGTTAACTAGTTATGTATGTTATCATTTAAATTACTTTTTAATTATTTACATCTTAATTAATTTTCATTTGATTGGTTCGGCAAATAGCTACGAGTGGAAGATATACCAACAAGTTAATCGATGGAATTGAATAGGATCAAATGTAATAATGGCGACTGATTATTTTACAAGATAATTAACAAGAAAGATATGTATCAAAATATGCTGTGATGAAGATATCTTTTGAATAAAATTTACATGTGTTTAACCGCTTTGAAGTTAATATTACTATTGAAATTGAAGTAATATTGAAGGATTAAGATTTAATTACTTCAATATGAATACTATTTTCTGATCTTAGTTTCTTTTAAGTAGTTTTTGCTGATCTTAGTCTCTTTCATATTGTTTTTGCTGATCTCAGTTTCTTTTAAGTTGTTTTTGCTGATCTAGTCTGTTTTAAGTTGTTTTTGTTGATCTTAGTTTTTTTAAAATTGTTTTTGCTGATCTTAGTCTCTTTTGAGTTGTTTTTGCTGATCTTAGTCTCTTTCAAATTGTTTTTGCTGATCTCAGTTTCTTTTAAGTTATTTTTGCTGATCTAGTCTGTTTTAAGTTGTTTTTGTTGATCTTAGTTTTTTTTAAATTATTTTTGCTGATCTTAGTCTCTTTTAAGTTGTTTTTGCTGATCTTAGTCTCTTTCAAATTGTTTTTGCTGATCTCAGTTTCTTTTAAGTTGTTTTTGCTGATCTAGTCTCTTTCAAGTTGTTTTTGATGATCTTAGTGTTTTTAAAGTTGTTTTTGCTGATCTTAGTTTCTTTCAAATTGTTTTTGCTGATCTCAGTTTCTTTTAAGTTGTTTTTGCTGATCTAGTCTCTTTCAAGTTGTTTTTGATGATCTTAGTGTTTTTAAAGTTGTTTTTGCTGATCTTAGTTTCTTTCAAATTGTTTTTGCTGATCTCAGTTTCTTTTAAGTTGTTTTTGCTGATCTAGTCTCTTTTAAGTTGTTTTTGTTGATCTTAGTTTTTTTAAAATTGTTTTTGCTGATCTTAGTCTCTTTTAAGTTGTTTTTGCTGATCCTAGTCTCTTTTAAGTTGTTTTTTGCTGATCTTAGTCTCTTTCAAGTCATTTTTGATGATCTTAGTGTTTTTAAAGTTGTTTTTGCTGATCTTAGTCTCTTTTAAGTTGATTGAAATTATAATTATCTGTTTTTTCGATCAATTTTTGTTTCAAAACACAGTGCCCCAATGATCAATATGAAACCTATAATTTAGTGGCACTTTCAATTTATACAACTAGTCTTTTATGCCAGGTACAGTTTGCAAAAACTCGCGTAATATTACACTATGTAGAATGAGGTGCCTTATTTAACGAACGGCCTTATAAAAACCTTATCGAAACCGTTGATAAAAAATTCATATAATAACAGGTAATTATATAAAAATAATTTGGCAGAGGCGCTTCTGCTTGGTAATTTTTTACCCTATAAAATAGTGTATTGATGTTTATAATTGACTCGTTTCACGGTCGATCAATATATTCATTGGATGCAACGTAACGTATAATTAAACATTGGATGCAACGTAACGTATAATTAAACATTGGATGCAACGTAACGTATAATTAAACAAACATAAGAAGAATGCAGAAATACCGACATTGTTGTTAAAAAAATGTTAATATATTAAATTTATTTATTTATTTTTATGAAGACCGCCGAAGCATTGCAATAAGTCGTATTTTGGTACTAGAAATGTAGGTGTTGCTTATAGGAAAGAATAATTTTTAATAAATAAATGAATTTAAACAAATAAATGAAAATAAATTTAAAATAAAAAAAAAGAATAAATAAATTTGAATAAGAAATTTTACTGACACATTACTAAAAATACACAAAAAAATACATAAATATATTTTTATAAATAAATTTATATTAAATACAAATATTAAAGTAAATTAATTAAATTTTAATAAGTTTTAATAAATTAATTGATATAAATAAGTTAATTACTTAAAACAAATTCAAATAGATAAATAAATTTAAATGACTGGTGGCTAAGCAGTTAGCGGGCTGTGTTAGAAAACCAATTCGAATGCGAGTTCGAATCCTGCCACGACTGATTTTATACACCTATAACACAAGCATTTATGCTTAGTTTAGGGAATGTATGAGGATGTATATGTACTACATATAATGTATATAATAAGAAAAAATTAGAATTTTTATATAACATAAAGATCGAGCATTTTATATTTTACACGAATATATTTATTATTGCATATGCGCATAAAAAAAAATAAAAAAAAAAATAAAAAAAAAAAAAGGCATAATTGGTGAACGTTGCGCAAGCGCATAAAGTGATCACGTAAACCAGCCGATGACAGGTCGTAAGCCCTGTAGGTGCCTTGATTTCCCGGTTCTCCTACAATAAATATTCCAACTTCGTCTCTATTGAGATAATTAAAAATCTGTTAAAAAATTATATTTTACACATTAAGCAGTGTTAAAATACCTAATGAACTACAAAATATAATCTTTCATATACAAAACGTAATACAAAATAAAATGAATGTCACGATAGAAAAAATCTGGCGTTCGTTTCTCTCTGCCTACCCCATGAGGGACATTGCGTTATGGTATATACCTATGTAGTAATATTATCTTTCATACAATTCGCCTATACAACAATACGCAAAACCTTCGTAAATTGATGTCTCATAATTTCTTATTCTTTCATTCAATTCGCCTATACAATAATATGCAAAACCTTCGTAAATTGATGTCTCATAATTTCTTATTCTTTCATTCAATTCGCCTATACAATAATATGCAAAACCTTCGTAAATTGATGTCTCATAATTTCTTATTCTTTCATTCAATTCGCCTATACAATAATATGCAAAACCTTCGTAAATTGATGTCTCATAATTTCTTATTCTTTCATTCAATTCGCCTATACAATAATATGCAAAACCTTCGTAAATTGATGTCTCATAATTTCTTATTCTTTCATTCAATTCGCCTATACAATAATATGCAAAACCTTCGTAAATTGATGTCTCATAATTTCTTATTCTTTCATTCAATTCGCCTATACAATAATATGCAAAACCTTCGTAAATTGATGTCTCATAATTTCTTATTCTTTCATTCAATTCGCCTATACAATAATATGCAAAACCTTCGTAAATTGATGTCTCATAATTTCTTATTCTTTCATTCAATTCGCCTATACAATAATATGCAAAACCTTCGTAAATTGATGTCTCATAATTTCTTATTCTTTCATTCAATTCGCCTATACAATAATATGCAAAACCTTCGTAAATTGATGTCTCATAATTTCTTATTCTTTCATTCAATTCGCCTATACAATAATATGCAAAACCTTCGTAAATTGATGTCTCATAATTTCTTATTCTTTCATTCAATTCGCCTATACAATAATATGCAAAACCTTCGTAAATTGATGTCTCATAATTTCTTATTCTTTCATTCAATTCGCCTATACAATAATATGCAAAACCTTCGTAAATTGATGTCTCATAATTTCTTATTCTTTCATTCAATTCGCCTATACAATAATATGCAAAACCTTCGTAAATTGATGTCTCATAATTTCTTATTCTTTCATTCAATTCGCCTATACAATAATATGCAAAACCTTCGTAAATTGATGTCTCATAATTTCTTATTCTTTCATTCAATTCGCCTATACAATAATATGCAAAACCTTCGTAAATTGATGTCTCATAATTTCTTATTCTTTCATTCAATTCGCCTATACAATAATATGCAAAACCTTCGTAAATTGATGTCTCATAATTTCTTATTCTTTCATTCAATTCGCCTATACAATAATATGCAAAACCTTCGTAAATTGATGTCTCATAATTTCTTATTCTTTCATTCAATTCGCCTATACAATAATACGCAAAACCTTCGTAAATTGATGTCTCATAATTTCTTATTCTTTCATTCAATTCGCCTATACAATAATATGCAAAACCTTCGTAAATTGATGTCTCATAATTTCTTATTCTTTCATTCAATTCGCCTATACAATAATATGCAAAACCTTCGTAAATTGATGTCTCATAATTTCTTATTCTTTCATTCAATTCGCCTATACAATAATATGCAAAACCTTCGTAAATTGATGTCTCATAATTTCTTATTCTTTCATTCAATTCGCCTATACAATAATATGCAAAACCTTCGTAAATTGATGTCTCATAATTTCTTATTCTTTCATTCAATTCGCCTATACAATAATATGCAAAACCTTCGTAAATTGATGTCTCATAATTTCTTATTCTTTCATTCAATTCGCCTATACAATAATATGCAAAACCTTCGTAAATTGATGTCTCATAATTTCTTATTCTTTCATTCAATTCGCCTATACAATAATATGCAAAACCTTCGTAAATTGATGTCTCATAATTTCTTATTCTTTCATTCAATTCGCCTATACAATAATATGCAAAACCTTCGTAAATTGATGTCTCATAATTTCTTATTCTTTCATTCAATTCGCCTATACAATAATATGCAAAACCTTCGTAAATTGATGTCTCATAATTTCTTATTCTTTCATTCAATTCGCCTATACAATAATATGCAAAACCTTCGTAAATTGATGTCTCATAATTTCTTATTCTTTCATTCAATTCGCCTATACAATAATACGCAAAACCTTCGTAAATTGATGTCTCATAATTTCTTATTCTTTCATTCAATTCGCCTATACAATAATATGCAAAACCTTCGTAAATTGATGTCTCATAATTTCTTATTCTTTCATTCAATTCGCCTATACAATAATATGCAAAACCTTCGTAAATTGATGTCTCATAATTTCTTATTCTTTCATTCAATTCGCCTATACAATAATATGCAAAACCTTCGTAAATTGATGTCTCATAATTTCTTATTCTTTCATTCAATTCGCCTATACAATAATATGCAAAACCTTCGTAAATTGATGTCTCATAATTTCTTATTCTTTCATTCAATTCGCCTATACAATAATATGCAAAACCTTCGTAAATTGATGTCTCATAATTTCTTATTCTTTCATTCAATTCGCCTATACAATAATACGCAAAACCTTCGTAAATTGATGTCTCATAATTTCTTATTCTTTCATTCAATTCGCCTATACAATAATATGCAAAACCTTCGTAAATTGATGTCTCATAATTTCTTATTCTTTCATTCAATTCGCCTATACAATAATATGCAAAACCTTCGTAAATTGATGTCTCATAATTTCTTATTCTTTCATTCAATTCGCCTATACAATAATATGCAAAACCTTCGTAAATTGATGTCTCATAATTTCTTATTCTTTCATTCAATTCGCCTATACAATAATATGCAAAACCTTCGTAAATTGATGTCTCATAATTTCTTATTCTTTCATTCAATTCGCCTATACAATAATATGCAAAACCTTCGTAAATTGATGTCTCATAATTTCTTATTCTTTCATTCAATTCGCCTATACAATAATATGCAAAACCTTCGTAAATTGATGTCTCATAATTTCTTATTCTTTCATTCAATTCGCCTATACAATAATATGCAAAACCTTCGTAAATTGATGTCTCATAATTTCTTATTCTTTCATTCAATTCGCCTATACAATAATATGCAAAACCTTCGTAAATTGATGTCTCATAATTTCTTATTCTTTCATTCAATTCGCCTATACAATAATATGCAAAACCTTCGTAAATTGATGTCTCATAATTTCTTATTCTTTCATTCAATTCGCCTATACAATAATATGCAAAACCTTCGTAAATTGATGTCTCATAATTTCTTATTCTTTCATTCAATTCGCCTATACAATAATATGCAAAACCTTCGTAAATTGATGTCTCATAATTTCTTATTCTTTCATTCAATTCGCCTATACAATAATATGCAAAACCTTCGTAAATTGATGTCTCATAATTTCTTATTCTTTCATTCAATTCGCCTATACAATAATATGCAAAACCTTCGTAAATTGATGTCTCATAATTTCTTATTCTTTCATTCAATTCGCCTATACAATAATATGCAAAACCTTCGTAAATTGATGTCTCATAATTTCTTATTCTTTCATTCAATTCGCCTATACAATAATATGCAAAACCTTCGTAAATTGATGTCTCATAATTTCTTATTCTTTCATTCAATTCGCCTATACAATAATATGCAAAACCTTCGTAAATTGATGTCTCATAATTTCTCATGAGACAATTTTCATCGAATATCTTGGATTAATTCAGATGGAACAACCCCAGAAGTAATACCTTTCTAATAACGAAATTGAAATCATGAAAATCAGCCAACGTGGTAAAGAATTACTATCACCGAAGTGCAAATTGAAAGCCCATAATCGGATCTTGACCAGATTGAAATAAGACCAATCCGGTGAAACCTCCCTTCTAATGAAAATAGAGTCACATAATAAAATACTTCGAATTGATAACCTCCGATTTTGTAAGTCGGTTGAAAATAAGTCCATTGATATTTATATTTAATTGAATAACGGTATGTAAAAAAATAAATGAACTAGGCCTTAGCATTATTCGAACCCGGGTTCGTCGGATAACCAATCTAACTCAATACCACCTTATCACGTACTACCTCAACATGATATATGTATGTGTGTGTGTGTGGTTCAAAACCCGTGTTGCGTTATTATTATCTGCTGAGAATCTCACAGCGATAAGATCGCGTATTTTTGCATAGGCATTTTAATCAACATTAAAACAACATGTTCGTTCGCAATAATATAAAACAGATTATTTATAAATATGTTAAAATATTTATGGGCAGACTGGCGGTTAAAAAATTGGGGCACGAATTATGATACGCACGTGTAAAGGGATATTAGCACGTACCACTCACTAATTATGTGATAAATCGATGTATTAAGAAAAAACAAATTAAGTGTGAAGTTATCGCTAAACATCTAGAAAAATCACGTACATAGGTGCGCAAACCGCCCCCTTTACGCTGAATTTCTAGAAGTTTAGCGATCGCGGTATGATTGGGCGACGTAATTAGTTCATTACATCCAATTAAATATGGTGTACCTCAAGGTAGTGTATTGGGACCAACCATGTTTCGTCTTTTTATAAATGATACGAATAAATTGGATACTGGTGGTTCCATTATATCTTTAGTTAGTTAGTTCTCACAATTGGGCGCGAATGCATTCTGATGCTGAACAAGGCTCGAGAATAATTAACTGATAATACATACATACATACATACATACATACATACATACATACCATCACGCCATGTCCCTTACGGGGTAGGCAGAGAGAACCGAACGCCATATCTTTCTATCCTGGCACACATTCATCGCCTCGTCAACATTCATGCATCGTCTCATACATGTTCGTCTATTGTACATGCTTCTAACAATTCCGTCTTTCAGAATATCGTTCACATGGTCGTGCCATCCATTTCTTGGGCAGCCCCGGCCTCTCAATCCATTCCTATCCGCATTGTATATTTTCTTCGTCAGGCGTTCCTCTTTCATTCTACCCATGTGGCCAAACCATCTCAGTGTGTTCACTTTCATTCTATTATTGATATCTTTCTTCATCTTACATTCTTTCCTTATGTTCTCATTTCTTACCCTGTCATACATCGTTCTATTGCAGATTCTTCTTAGCGATCTCATTTCAACAGCATTTATTCTGCTTTCGTGCGACTTCTGCCATGTCCAGGTTTCACTTGCATACGTCAATGTTGGCACTAAGATAGCGTTATGAATGGCAACTTTGGCAGCCTTTGATATGTTGCGATCATTCATAACTGGTCTCAGTGCTCCATTCACTCTGTTTCCTGCCATAACTCTTCTTTCGATATCCTTATCAGGTCGTCCATTCCGTTGAAACATGCTTCCCAGATATACATACTCGTCGACTTGCTCGAGCCATTCATTCTCTACTCTTATTTTACACGCTGTTCTGCTTTCACTCTTTTCAAAGACCATTACCTTTGATTTGCTGGCATTCATTCTCAGACCGTTCTCTATGCATCCTTCATATACCATGCTTACAAGATATTGTAACTCTTCCATACTTTCAGCTAACTGATAATGTTGGAAAAATCAAATATATGACATTTAGCATAGATTATTAACAAGAAACTGAAGTCTTCTTCATCTATTACTATTCATAATTACTGTGATTTATCTTTAATCTTCTCCTCACCCAAACTACTGAGTAGTTACAAATATCCTGGTATAACAATTTATAGAAATATTCAGTAGACAGCACACGTGAAGATAATTGCAAAAAAATACGTTGAATTTTAAGATTAGATCACATTTATTGAATGCCCTATTAGAGAAAGAACGTGTGTAGAGGCTAAAGAATTTTGGAAATTTACAGAACAAGCTATTGTTTAGGGACATTTACAAAAAAAATGATAAAAAGAGAAAAAACAATAAGTAAGAACGAAAATAATGAAAAATTAAAGTTATGAAATGATAAGATTAGAACGAAACTATTCAAAAAGTATTTCTATGTGCAATGTGCAAATATAGTAACTGCTGTGCAAATATAGCAATTTATTTACTCTACGTAGGTATATAAAAAATGGCCTTTGCAATATATGGGCTTTAAAATTAACACAACAAAAACAAAATGTATGAAAAAACCCACCACATAATGATAACCAGCGTCCTATTGATCTGGACACACATACAGTGGAATCGGTTGAATTTTTTTACTATCCAGGCGCTATCGTAACTCATGAAAATAATTACAGCACTGAAATGAAGGCAAGACTGGCCGCTGGCAATAGGTGCTATTATGATCTGATAAAGCACATAAGGTCTAAAATAATAACAAGGAAAAAAAATCCTGATATCTCTTTTCAGACCTGTCGTAGTGCATGGAAATGAATTCTGAGTCTTGACGAGAATAGGATCTTGATATTTGAAAGGAATTTGGAGGATACAATATTATCACGAAATACAGGCATTATATGACGAACTCAACATTGTACAAGTCATTAAGGTACGTAGACTGCAGTGGGAAATGTCAGCCGGATGAATGATGATTGTATCCCCAAAAAGGTTCCTATACTAATCCAGAGTACAGAAGAAGTATAGGCAGGCCCAAGCTAAGATGACTGGACGTCACAAAAGACGTCATAAGGACGATCGGAATAACACAATGGAGGAGAGCGGCGAAGGACAGGGACGGTTGAAGAAGGATTTTGGAGGAAGCCAGGGCCCACACAGGGCTGTGGCGCCAATGAGGATGATGTAATAGCACATAAAAGTAAAAGTTGCGGCTCTAATAGTCAACGAGTTACAACTGGTGGCAGTTTTGATGTAAAAGATCAACAAAATATGTAAAAAATATGATTTAAAAAAAGTACTTACTTGTAAGAAAGTCCTTCCTTCATCTCTGAAAAGCGAGAACGGTACATCAGAATCGACGCTGTTTCGGAGATCAACGAAGCCATGTCGGGTAAGAAACTGCGCACCACTTACTGCGCAGATTGGAGTGCGCACACCTAGTATATAATAAAATAAATTGAACTATTATATTTTTTAAATATTTGAACATCGCATTGAATTCAACCATCATTTTGACATAGATAATGCATGAACCTTATTCAAATTCAAAACTCGCAGATTTTGAAATATCAGAAATAAGAAAAATAACTATCTAAACTTCCCAAATAATCCGTTACTAAATACTTTTATAATCAATTAAAAAAAATATTTCTGAACCACCCGGTGTCACTTATGTTTACCGTTCCGCCCTACTATTTTTTCAGATTGACTCCTCCCACAAAATAAGACCTTAACAACAGTCTATATTTAATTTTAATTTAGTACGTCTGAAGAAGAGAAATTTGTTTTCGAAACCGTTCGACGTTAGTCCTCAAAAGTGGTGTAAAGTTATTTAGGATATTATAAATTATATATTATTTATTTATTCTTCAATATATTATCATCATATTGAACCAAGTTGCCAGGGTAACCAATTGTTAAACTTACAAATTAATATGTACTGTATTGACTGTCATTTAAAAATAATGTAAAACTACTCGTATTTTGATACAAGTAGGTATTGCTTAATGGAATAGTTCTTATCAACTGGATGTTGGTACTGGTCAATTGTTTTCATTTTTGTAAGAACTGATTCTGTTCATGTTATACATAATTATTATCCTCTTGGAGCATTTTGTCAGCGCCAGTAGGTATATTTAAAATTATTTAACATTATGTCCTATTCTGATTCGTTTCAGAGTACGAAAACGTCTGTAATCAACGGGCGACCGTGGATAAAAGGATTTTATACGCGCGCTGTGACTTAATGAGTATCTTATAAATGCAAGCACTTTTTTACATTTAATCAGACGGATAAATTTAGACGAATCAGAATTGGACATATTGTATATATAATGAATTGTACTATTGATTTGTATTAGAATTGTTCTATTGCATAATTGTTATTCTGTTTTTGTTATTTGGATTTAAATAAATAAATATCGTTTTATTAAAACGACAATATTTCGTGTAAAATCGAAAACCTAGAAACAGGCTCTAACTCTTGGTTAGATATCTGACTACAGAGCGAAAGGTTCCGGGTTAGATTTCCAGTGGAGACACAGTATTTAATTGGTTTTTAGTATGGATATGTGGTAACTTGTTATTGGCTGCGCGATAAATTAATATTTTTTTATTAAATTTTTTTTACACAACACATTTTACTATAACGCAAACAAGCAGACTACTGCTGCCCAACTGGGAAACCCTGTTTTAGGGCTAGCATTTTACAACTTTACAGATACTATACACTTATGAATTGGGTGGTGATTGTTTCCTCTCTACATACATTAGGTAGGCACACAATAAAGATACTTTGTACTAATAACTAATTAACCACTACTTCAATAAACATCAGACAAAACAGACACATAGCTCACATTAAACAGTGACAATATACTTATGAACTGGGTGATGATAGTTTCAGCTCTACATACATTAGGTAGGCACACAATCAAGATACTTTGTACTAATAACCACTACTTCAATAAACATCAGACAAAACAGACACATAGCTCACATAAAACAGTGACAATATACTTATGAACTGGGTGATGATAGTTTCCGCTCTACATACATTAGGTAGGCACACAATCAAGATACTTTGTACTAATAACTAATTAACCACTACTTCAATAAACATCAGACAAAACAGACACATAGCTCACATTAAACAGTGACAATATACTTATGAACTGGGTGATGATAGTTTCCGCTCTACATACATTAGGTAGGCACACAATCAAGATACTTTGTACTAATAACTAATTAACCACTACTTCAATAAACATCAGACAAAACAGACACATAGCTCACATTAAACAGTGACAATATACTTATGAACTGGGTGATGATAGTTTCAGCTCTACATACATTAGGTAGGCACACAATCAAGATACTTTGTACTAATAACTAATTAACCACTACTTCAATAAACATCAGACAAAACAGACACATAGCTCACATTAAACAGTGACAATATACTTATGAACTGGGTGATGATAGTTTCCGCTCTACATACATTAGGTAGGCACACAATCAAGATACTTTGTACTAATAACTAATTAACCACTACTTCAATAAACATCAGACAAAACAGACACATAGCTCACATTAAACAGTGACAATATACTTATGAACTGGGTGATGATAGTTTCAGCTCTACATACATTAGGTAGGCACACAATCAAGATACTTTGTACTAATAACTAATTAACCACTACTTCAATAAACATCAGACAAAACAGACACATAGCTCACATTAAACAGTGACAATATACTTATGAACTGGGTGATGATAGTTTCCGCTCTACATACATTAGGTAGGCACACAATCAAGATAATTTGTACTAATAAATAATTAACCACTACTTCAATAAACATCAGACAAAACAGACACATAGCTCCCATTAAACAGTGACAATATACTTATGAACTGGGTGATGATAGTTTCCGCTCTACATACATTAGGTAGGCACAAAATCAAGATACTTTGTACTAATAACTAATTAACCACTACTTCAATAAACATCAGACAAAACAGACACATAGCTCACATTAAACAGTGACAATATACTTATGAACTGGGTGATGATAGTTTCAGCTCTACATACATTAGGTAGGCACACAATCAAGATACTTTGTACTAATAACTAATTAACCACTACTTCAATAAACATCAGACAAAACAGACACATAGCTCACATTAAACAGTGACAATATACTTATGAACTGGGTGATGATAGTTTCCGCTCTACATACATTAGGTAGGCACACAATTAAGATACTTTGTACTAATAACTAATTAACCAGTACTTCAAAATACAACAAAACAGACACATAACTCACATAAACCATCAAAATGACCGTCATAATATAGGTATGTCAAAAAAACAATTCCCGACGCGATTTGACATTTCAAAACCAAAGAGAAGAGGTCATAGATCAATGTCGTCAATGTGTCGGTATTTGACATAGTTCCCGTATGTTGCCCGAGAAATAAGTATTCGTCGAAACATTAAGCCTAAGGAATAATAAAAACATTACATACCGGGAAAAGTAATGGCCTTTGATGGATAGATAATCTGTCCTTTAAGTGGAAGAAAAACATAAGGGATCCCTTGAGCTTGACTTCCAGAACCGAAAGGAGCGACAGCACAATCTGGAACAAGAGTTACAATGATGATTTAAAAAAAAATTAAACAATTCAAACATTCATTTTCTTCATTTCTTTTTGCTCAAGGTTGAAAAACCTGTTTTTCTTAAGAAGTGTGCCTCTCCAGCAGACCCTTCTTATTGAATTACATTAAATTTATTCTCGTTTTTTAATTTAATACAATTTATGAGTAATAAATTACAATTTGAAATTATTGAATGTGATGGGACTTATAAAAATAATTTATTGCCCATAGAAATAAGAATGTACGTTTCTAAATTAAGTATTAGTACCTACATAGAAATAATACAATATTATTTTTTTTGACAAACTTTTTGACATCTCAATAGAGACCAGGAACTCAAGCCACTTACAGGGTTTACGACCTATCATCGGCTGGTTCACGTGATCACTTTATGAGCTTGCGCAACGTTCACCAATGTATTGAGTTCCCTTATCAATGGAATTTATGAAAGTTCTATATGTTTGAATATTGAGTAACAGATCACATGAAAACAGGACATTATTACTATTGCCATCTATGAAGTAACGATTATTGTCTCATTGAATATGTGTATCTTACTTGTGTATGGGGCAAGAAAATTCACCAAGTTAAATAATCCTCAACTGAGTGATATCTCATTTAAATATTTTTTCATAATTTTGTTTTGATATTTAAAAAATATGAATATTTCGCTTAAAATATGTGAAATCCTAATTATACATAAAAGTAAAATATCAGTTTATTATTTTTCATGCAGTTGGAGAACACTCCTCTGAAAATTCGTCATTGAAATGAAATTTTTTTTTTATATATATTTATTTATCACACCATATTTATAATGACAACAATAAGTATATTACTGCTGCCCAACTAGGAAATCCTGTTCAAGGGCTAGCACTTTGTTTTGGAAAACTAATCAGCTCTTAAGTAGACAGTATAAATATTTACTCGAGACAGTCTCTCTAGTAAAATATTTTATATTAGCTATACGAAAAAGTGTTGAGAATAAATGAAAATAAATACTCGATCAGAAATAAAAATCAAAATCGATAATTCGGAAGTCGATTCTCAACGTTCCCAAAATTTCAGTCGATTGAGATTAAATTTACGATCGCAGTTAAATCGGCGATTGATTTTAGTGAGGCGATCGATTGACAGGAGTAGTCTTCTGTATTGGATGGACCCGATTCTTATTGGGTCTTAAGGAGCTGATAAAAACCACAGATGGTCGTAAAATTCGCAATTGGTCGAGTGTTTGGTGGTGAATTGGTCAAATGGAAGGTCGAGCGATTCAGTTTGGTCAGAGATGTTTGTCATTAAGATAATTTACGGTCGAATACAGAGCAAAATTGATACTCAATAGTAATTTTATATCTTTATTTTGTTGGACCAGTTATTGCGTCCATTAAACTTTTTGGATTAATTAATTTTGGCGTTTTTTAGTTATCAAACTGTAGACAGAGCTGTATTGGATTTTCTGTTTTGTAAGACATTGTTATTTATTTGTACCTACCATTACTTTAATTATTTATTGCGTTTGCTTATCATCATAAAATTTTGATAAAATCTAATGTCTTGAAACATATTCCTTCAGCGTCCTTCATTTGATAGCTGAGTTCACTGTTGTATAGAATTTTCTTTAGGCTTAGGTTGATTGGAAGAGTTCCGAAGAGTGAAGAGTGAAGAATTTTTGCCCATTTTTTATCCATTAATTTAAAAAATCAATACTTTTGAAATATCTTGACAATTTATGAGTATTTTTAAAAATAAAATTTTCAATGAGTAGCATGTGTAGTAGAGTACAGGTAGTGCTTACTGTGAGTTAAGATATATTTTTTTATTTTATTTAAACCTAACAAACAAATATTTTAACAAATTCAATTTTAACGATATTTATTTTATTTATTTATTTATTTGTCACACCATTTAAATAATCTTCATTAAAAATAGATAACTGCTGCCCAACTAGGTAAACCTGTTCTAGGGCTAGCAGTGTACATATTATTATATTTCACAGGAGTAACTATTCGCATTTAAAAAAAAATCTAAACAATATAAACTTAACCATACAAAAAGAATCTAAACAATATAAACTTAACCATACAAAAAGAATCTAAACAATATAAACTTAACCATACAAAAATAATCTAAACAATATAAACTTAACTATGAAAAAAGAGTGGGTTGTTGCCAACGCTAAACTCCTCACTAACAAGTCATTCTATAAAGTAGGTATTCAAATTTTGTAAGGAAAATTTCCAACATTTTCATGAAATGAGTTTGTTAAATTATTTTTTATTTAAATATTTTATTATGAAAACTTGATAACTCTTCAATGCCATTTTATGAAAGTGATGTGCCTTTTTACGAATTTGAAAACAAAAATTTCATATTTTAAGTTTCCTGAGCTTGGGGTCACTTTGAAATATTTGACAGTCAAAAAAATTGAGAAGCACTATTCATATATCGTTCAAAATCTAATGGGATCTAATCGAGTATTAGATATACATATTTGCGAAATTTGAATAGAATCGAATGAGTACTTTAGTCTATAATCGATAAAGTAAAAAATGAACACGCCGTACATAGCACACACACACAGATACATTGTGATGAAACTTTCAGAATACAATTTCAGCATGATACTAGTTGATAATCTGCAAAAAAAAATACCCTTAAAAATTGCGAAATCATAACTCCCCACTATATCACCTTGTGTTAGTGAGGAGTAAAAAATGGAATTTGAGTTATCATGATATGCATAACTATACATAATATTGTAAATGTAGGTATCTTATAATTTTTATTTGTGAATTGCACAAATAATCTGAATTAGTATTTCTTGGGAATACTGAACTGACAGAGCATAGATATTACATTATCTTTTTAAGCTGCACGTGTAAAACAAATTGCAATTTAAAATTTTGTAGGTACTCAAAATTCAGAAAAAAAGGACAAAAAGAGAGAAAGGAAGGTTGTGGCACTCTCAGTCAAAACGAACAAAGCAGGAATCAGCTACCGTAAACCTCTAAGGGTCTCAGAGATGGCATTTTTATAAGATATGGTGATTTTTTAGTATTGCGAACTAATAAATTATGTCCTATGTACAGTTCAGATTAAATTAATTTATTTCAAAGACAAATAAGTTCAAGACAATTATTATAGTTGGATAACTTGTATAGCGCCGTTTTCGTGGAAAATCACCTCAAGAGCGCTTTACATTAAATAAATAAAAAAAGAAAAAAAATTGACAAGGAAAATATATCACCTAAGGTCAATAGGTCCTTCACATTATGTAAATATGTACATACCTACACAATAAAACCGTTTTACTCCTCACTAACCAAAGGGGATAAAGTGGGGCTATTTTTTTATTACTGATTATCAACTAGTATCATGCTGAGATTTTATTCTGAAAGTTTCATCACAATGTATCTGTGTGTGTGCTGTATACTATGTATGTATTAACTAAAGTGCTCATTCGATTATTTTCATATTTTGCAAATTTGTATTTCTAATAATCGCTTAGACCCCATTAATTTTTGAAAGATATCTGAATAGTACTACTCGATTTTTTTATCTGTCAAATATTTCAAAGTAACCCCAAATCAGAAAACTTAATATTTGAAAATCTGATTTTCAATTGTTAAAAAGACTCATCACTCTAGTGACTTGGTAGTGCGTTGGCCACAACCCACTCCTTTTATTATTATTATTACTATAAAATGAAAATAATAATTAATACGTTTAAGGAATATGTTGCTTTGGTAGGTTTGATTTAATTACGTAATGTAATAAATTCGTTTTGTACACATAATTGTATACGAATTAAATAAATAAATATATATATTCTCATATGTCCCCTAAAATTAATAAGTAAATGCTAAATTAATTATGCTTCAGTCGTCCTACATCCGTCGAGGTAGGCTTCGAACCCGTATTAACTGGATTGCTTGACTATCTTCATACCAATATTTACAAGTACACCGCTGTCTTTAAATTTGGTCCAGTTATTAGCGAAGCTGTTGGCTATAAAGAAGCTTAACCTTAAATTAGTGAATTTAACGACTTCACTCTCCCCTCCTCCGAGAAGAATCAACGTGTTTATTGGTCGATTCGAGGAAAGATAAAGATATTAAAACGGCACATCAAAAGTATACCAAGTAGAAACTTAAAGGGAAAATGTAATATATTTAATTACAACTATAATGGATAACGGCTTTATTTATTTTGCTCCACCAAAGAGTGCTTTTATCGCTCGTCTTATCAGCGCAGACAAAATTATTCAAAGAATTTACAACTAAACTCTCTTGATGGTTGACGATGGGATTTTTGTGGTAGATTTTGAGATAAGTCAGTTCGCATCTTCGACTGAGGACCAAATTTACGTATATTAAATGAACTTTTTCAAATATGTTAAACAGTGCGTTTCTAAAAAAAATACCATACGTATTATCAACAATTTTCTATTGAATGTTTGTCACACAACTTTCAAATTCAGCATGAATACCCCTAAAAAAATCCTTCCTTACAGATTTTTTTTAAATTACTATATATGTCGTAGATAAATACATCTTTGATGTGGTTTTAAAGCGCATAAAATCAATGTGAACATTGTAGTAGTACATCTCAAACTTTATTTAACAATTTTTATAAAAAATCGATTAAGTGACGACATCGTTTTGTGTAATTTGTATGGCAGTGGCCTATACCCAATATCTAAGGTGACTTTAGTTTGATACTTTATCTCCAAACACACATACATCATCATGCTTTTTTCATATTCTGGGTAGGAAAAATAGACTGACCTCCATAAAATCCTATCCCGATATACATACCTACATGTTTTGAAAGAAAACAAAGTATCTTACGATATTTATTAATTATTAATTTAAGTGTTTATATTTTGGTACGTATTCTTCAATTATACATACTATTGCCATCGGCAGTTGGATCTTATTTGTTACATGCAACTAGTTTTTAGTAAATACTAGATTTTATGATTCATAATAAGCTTTTCTGTTGAACGAGTATTGATGTAAATATATTTTTGATAAATTAGTTATTTTTATGTATTTCTATAATTTTATTCACTCTTTGTAGGTACGCAATAAAAAAAAAACAATGCGCTAAAGAACAAGGCAAGGTAAAAATATATGTCATATTTGAATAGATCAATTTCGGCAACTGAACTATTCTTCTCGGAATTATTCGCGAGTTGGTTTAGTAATGTCTTTCACAGGGCAATGAAATGATTTTATATGATCGATAAATGACCGTTGGAGATAAAATAACATTCTATGGGAGAAAAAAGTAGCCCATACTGGCTGGATACATCGTAAATTATATAGCCATGATGTTTTGGGGCCACTGTCCTTTTTCCATGATGACACGGAATTCGAAGTTGTTTTTCGAGCCATAAAAATATCCATCCAACCTAATATACAAATCATTTCTCAACCTAATTTATTAGCAGTTTTTATACTCCGCTTCTGTGGAAGAGAAGAGTTTTGATTTCACAACATAGAGAGTATTTTCTTGTATCAATTGAATTAAATGAAAAATTATTGGTAGGTATATAACATGTTTATTAAATGTCATTTTGTTTTAACCATGAGTGAGTTTTATTGACAAATTCTAAGTGACCGCATGATTATCAGAATTGATGATACCTTCTGACGAAGAAGAGGTCGTTTTGAAAGCGGTAGTATCAAGATAGCTAAAAAATGAAAAAAAATTGGGGAGACTACCCATAAAACTGACATTTCTGAGAAAAGTCTCAGAACTCCTGTATATTTGATAGGTTGTGAATGATAAAAAAAAATACTATTCTAATCTGGTCTTCTCTTCTCAGCTGTCCTTGTCCTTTAATTATATTATATCCTTATGTCCTGTATTATGTCACCTAGACCATGTTTTTGCAGTTGGTTTTGATTTTTGCACGATCCTGGAAGCCCTTTTGTCTTCCTATGGGTGTAGTCGAATAAAAGCCACGGAGATTGTTCCACAAATCACGTTGGGGTCACCAATTTATTTAGATGGTATTTACTTGCTTCTATCTCTTATATATGAAATAAAAGGTTTTTTTTTTTTAATAAAAAAATGAATATGTCCTTGTTAAACAAGTACATATACATCTTCCTACGTTCCCTAAAATAAGCAAATAAATTCTTGTGCTATAGGTGAACGAAATCGGTCGAGGCAGGATTCGAACTCGCGACCCCTGGATTACTAACCCAGCGCGCTAACCGCTCTGCCACCGACCCATCTAAATCTTTTATAGCGTGTTCAAAGTTAAGTTTTAGCAAATAAATATCCTCTAAACATTTTACTTTTATTTATAACTTATTCAAACGCAAAAAGGGAATGTTCATATTGTTGGAATGAAATAGGTAACTAACGGTAACACAACTCATTCAATTAACTTTAAATTTTAGAATATAAACTGTTACAATATTTAATAATTCGATATTTCAAACTAATCACAGTGGAAGGTCAAACGAGCGACACGTACGGTTCTGGGCGGAATAATAGTTTTGAAATTCAAAAGAGGGGGTATTTGTAGTCTTGCTTGCTTCTGAAATATTCGCGGACGGGCTTTGGCCTCCTGCAACTTTCGCCTCCAACCATCCCTGTCCTCAGCCACCGTTCTCCATCCGGTCACTTGGAGAAGCTGTTTCGCATCTTTGGTTACTTCGTCTTCCTATCTCAGTCTTGGTCTTCCCATTTTCACCTTTCCCCCCGGATGGCCCATCATCACCCTCTTGGGTACCCGTGAGTTTAACATTCTTTGTACGTGTCCAACCCATCTCAATCTCGAGAGCCTCATATGGGTTAATGCTGTACAAGTGGAACAACTTCACTTGTAGTTAAAAAAAAGTCATTTTTTATTAGTAAAAGTTTTGAATAATTTTGAATAACTCAAAGTTAATTAATATAATATTTACATAACTTCTATCTATTTTATTATTGGCAAATCTTTCGCAGGTGTTTTTAAAGTGTACGTCTATCTTCTCATATGAGAATTCTATTTGATTTATATCTTTAGTGGTTCACTGATTGTGTATGTGAGCGTTTGATCTATGGAAACTGTTATATACATATTGGCAGAACTTTTCCTCACATGGTCTATTTGATTTGTGTTTTCAGTGGTACACTGAATGTGTCTGTGAGTGTTGATTTATTTTATTTTATTTTATTCAGAAAACATACAGCATGCATAATAATAATAATAACAAAAATGATACATACCTACAGTTTCATACCTAAAAGCATGTTTTCACCTATATAAAAAAGTAATACCAAAACATATTTTTTATTTATTTTATTTATTTCTTTTATCATCATAGGGCGGGTACATTCGAAACACGATGAGAAAAGGAACATCAAATTATGGAAACTGTTACGTAGCTATTATTGACAAATCATTTGGAACTGTTTTAAAAGTGTACATATATCTCTTCACACGAGAGTTCTATTTGATTTGTAAATTCAGTGGTTCAAAGATTTTATCTGTGAGCGTTGATCTATAAAAACTGTAATGTAGCTATTATTGGTAAATATTTTGATACTGATTTTAAAGTGTACGTTTTAGCCAGGCCTTAAAAAATAAGCTGTAAATTCCAAAAATGAAACTCATTTACGTACCTACCACATTTAACATTCACCAACAATCTACTGAGTTTTCTAACTCATGAAATAACTCATGAGCAGGCTATGAATGTATGTAGACGATACTATATTTGTTTATACCTTTGTCACATTTAATTCATAATGGACATATGAAGCATGATGGTTATGGTATTTCAAAATAATAAATGGCAACTAATGATATTTCAACATGATCGTGAACCCGCTAAGGTTTTTCCGGTGTATATTGACGGAATTCGTCTCGAAAAGACAGGACAAGTCAAGTATCTAGGCCACCTCATCAACGAGGATTTGTCCGACGATGATGACATAGAACGCCAGAGAAGAAGCGTAAGTGCTATATCAAACATGCTCGCCCGCAGATTCTATAGGTGTTCATTCCATGTTAAAATAAGTCTGTTTAATGTATTCTGTACGAGTATGTACACGTGCAAAATATGGGCATCGTACAGAAGATCGACAATAGAACGACTTCGGGTGCAATATAATGACGCCTATAGAATAAGCTTCGGATAACGACGATATAGCAGCGCTTCAACCATGTTTGCGGAGGGGCGATGTCAGGGATTTCTTAGTGTCCTCAGACATCGAACCGTCACATATCGTGAGAGGGTATGGACAAACCTTACTCGATCATAAAGGCTGTACAGGGGCACCAATGTCCGAGGCTATCACAAAGATGGACAGAAGTGTTAGATGATATAAGTGAAAGACGATATGAAATAGAAATGATCTTCCAAGAAATCGAGTTTTTTGTCATTTTGTATGAAAATTTGAATTTTCAAACTTAAATATCTGGATTTTTAGACGTCTAATTTTGATCAAATAAATGAGGTGTGTTTTCTAATGAGTCACTCAATATCTCTGCAAAAGTTGATGATCGTAGGTAAAGAGGGAAAAAAGTGAAAAAGTTCGTGTATATATGTTCCGCAAGTTTTTTGTAGGGACGGTATTTAAATATAGGTAAAATTTTCAGTACAATTTTTGTATGGGAATTTTAGTATAGGTACTTGAGTACAGGTGAAAGGTGGTTGGGAGTTATTACTTTTACTTACTTACTTTTTTGTATCATTTCTACAGTGTTTTTCTTTTCTTATATCACATGTAAACTCATTTGTTATTTATTTATTTTATTTTATTTTGTTGTATATAATCTATATTATGAAAAATATTTTCTTCTTTTGTAATATTTAATGTATATTTTGTATGTAAAAATATGGTTTGTGTAGCATTGTACCCCCCTGCTCACAGATTGGAATAAAAAATTTATTATTATTATTATCATAAATGATTAAATCAACATTTTTATCTTCGAATTAAAGTGCTATAAAATACAAAACTAATTATGTGTTTAATAAGATTGTCATTTGGCACTCATTAAGGCATATTTGCATAAGTTCGCAAAATTTATCATAAATATTTTTTTATGTGTATTGAAACCTGTTGCATTTTAAATACACATTATTTATTTAACTCATTTGAGAAAACCAATATTTAAGTACCTTTATAAAGTGACATCTATCGACGATGATTCGTAATTAACATCAAACGTTCGACTCAATTATGGATCCTAAACTGTTGTGATTATAAATATGGTCGATAGCACTCAATAAAGATATTTGTAAACTAATAAATATTAATATTTTAATATGTATATCTTACTTTGCATTTTTCTTTCATAGAATGTTGATAACATGATAATTTTCACGTAGACAAAAAGCCTTTATCGTAACTAAATATGAATGTAGATAATTTTTTGGGTAGACAATATTTATTATGAAACCAAAATCATATTTATGTAAATTTAAATATTTGTAATTATAAAAATACCAATATTTGTATTTGATACAACTACTTATCAGTCCATTCTTAAAAGGGTGACTGCTGCCGACTTACCTATTTTTTCAATTTGAATTTGCATCATTACTACGATTTTTGACATTACTACGGTATCGACCATTATATTTTTTTATAAATTAAAGTTGCATTAATACCTCAGGTTAAGTTGATAAACCAAAAAAAAACTTTTATTTCGCAATGGCGCTGATTGGAAAATAAATGTTTTTTTAGATTTATTTACTAAACCTGAAATATTAATGCAACGTCACATCATATTTTTATAGATATTTTTGTCTTCTTTAATTTAAAAAAAAAATATGTTGAACTACGCCTTATATTTTATTACAAATATAAGATAAACGTTGAAAATCGGGCTATGCCATTATTTTTCTATAAGAATTTATACAGAACATTATAAAAAAGTAAAGATATGAACCAAACAATCTAAATTATTTTTTTCAAACGATTTGGTTTGTCAAATTGAAAAATAGGTACGATGGCAGCAGTCCCCCCTTTAATATTGGTTTGATCTCATATTATTTATTAATGTGATAAGTTTGTCAATTATACATTCTCGGTTTTGATATTGTCAAAATATATGTATTAAAATTTCGCTATGTTAGTTTTTTTGATCGATAATTTATTCATCATAGTTTTAAATTGCAACTGCATACCTCGTTATATTGCACAAAAATATATGTATACAAGACCTTCAACAACTATTTGATAAAATCAATTCTATTGTAGAGCATTATAGACTTAACCAAAATGATGATTTTTAGCCGTGATAGCCACCCTAATACAAATCTCCAACTTATGGGTGTTAGTATCGAAAGGGTAAAATAATTTAAATACCTACTTGGCAGTATAATTACTGAGAAACTAGACCCTGACACTGAAATAAAATGCAGTATAGAAGCGGCGCGATCGGCATTATACAAAATGAAAAATCTTCTCTTTTTTAATAAAAGGTTTTTAAATTATTATTTTACGTACAACCTTTAAATTACCCGAAAAACAATATAAAAATGTAATGTGGAAAAAAAATCCAATGTTTGCGCATATGCAATAATAAAAATATTCGAATATAAAAATGGTTTAGATGAATCATGCGCCATATGAATTAACTCCTACAAAAGTTGTATGTATGTGCTGATGGAGAGTAATGATTTCATCTGAATTCACTTGTCGGTAATTTAATTCTACACTTGAAAGTATTCCCATTTCGTGGTGATGAAATAAAATGGATGATTTATTGAAAACTTGCGTCGAAATCTTCGCACGTTTTTTACGCCCTAAATTTCCATCACTACAAAACTGTGAACCTAATGGTTTTTATCGAAACAGGGCCGCCAAAGTTTTCTTTTATTTAACATTATTTTTGAGGTTCTTTTTATAAAATATACTTTTGAAATTGGAACATAGGTATCGTTTTACATTAGTTATTTATTTTTCCATATCGAATACCTACTATGTAAAATATTAATTTAACACGCACTAAATAACAAGTTGCCACATTCTGGACACTCGCGATATTAATCGTCTCATAGATCCAGACTGAAAACATAACTAAAAACTGTGTCTCCACCGGGAATCGAACCCGGGACCTTTGGATCAACAGTCATCTGACCAACTGATCCACGAATGCCGAATTACTATGTATGTGTTGAGATTTATGAATATAAAAATACTACTTAGCTCTTTTAGCCGTAAATTCTCAATAAACCTATAAATTTACTTCTAATTATAAATTACTATATTTATATAATAACTTGTAAAAATATACATTTTTAGAATAAAAACTAAAATTTTTATTCAATGTTAATTAGTTGATAGCAATTAAAGTAGATTGAAACCTGTGAAGGTAGATTCATTCATTCATTCATTCATAACATCACGGCATGTCACACAATGCGGAATAGCTAGCGACATGTGTATTAGTTTTAAATTTTTGAAAACAAATTGGTATGTATTAGTTTTAAAATTTTGAAAAGAATATTAATTATTCTATTGAATAATGCATGGAGTTTTCACTGGTCCAGTAATAAAGCAATGCAACATTGTCTGTTTTATAAATCGTGTAGACTAAACTCTCTATCAACCAATAAATAAATTAAATATCTTGTAATACATACATATTAGAATACTATAATTGACACTTTATAAGTCATCATTATATTTTTGTATATTTTTTTTTGTTGCTGTTGTATTCTATTAAATAAATAAAAAAAAAATCTGTTTTACATGGTCAACCCTAACAGAACAAAATGAGCTCATTGTTTTCGAAATAATTGGTTGCACCTTTGTAAGTCCGCCTGCGTCTCTACACGTACATATGTACATACATATACCATAGCTCACGTCTGCTTCCATATTATATTTTGAACATTAGCTCCTTTATTATTTATGCATCTGAATATTCGTGAAATTACCAATATCTACGATTTATTAAACGCCCACTCAGTTATACAACTATTTTTGCAAAGGTTCGATCTAATTTTGTCTACATTTTCTTAACAATCCCATCCAAATCATCTTTATGGCATGAATTGTTTTTTTTTTATTATTTGGCATTGATTTCCGTTTTTTTATATCGGTAATTTAAGGAAACCCACCTATGAAAGACAACACCCGTATTCTGAGATAAATGCGAGGGTTAAGGATCATTTTTTCATTATTTGTAAAAATATATCCTTTCAAAACAATGATTATATATTAGGTATATGTACATTATTTCAAATAAAGATAAAACATACAAAAGTCTATGGAAAGACAAATGCTGGGGATAAGTCTTAGGCAAAGATTTCCATATAATATACTAGATGAAGTACTCCGTGCAGTGAGTGAGTCATGGTATATCGCACGTTTGATTTCTTGGTTGACAACATATTTCAGTTTTCCATACATTTCAACACTTCCTAGATAACTGTTCTCTAAATCTTAATGAACCAAGTGTTTTTTTTCGACTAATAAATCCGAAAACAATTCACATTAGTCGTCATTCTCTATATCAAAATGATGTAGTCTACCAACCTTGTTGTCGAAAATCCCGCGGAAAGAATCCTCACTTCAATTCATACAAAATTTGCTAACTGCGACATCTAGAGATGTGCCTCATGAAGAAATTATTTCGCTGTTCGGTTTACATGCACAAATTCAGCATATATCGTTGAAGAATGAAGATTCATACCTTGTAAAACATAAGGCATACAAGATGATATGTTAATTACGGTCCGGTTTGGTCGGAAGTCTACATAATATGTCGGCATCTCGTCTAGTTAATTATGATTGTATATTCGGATCATTATTATAAAAGGCTTGCAAATAATTATTTCCATACCAACAATTATATGGATCAGCTAGAATGGCAAACTGTTATATTATTCTTTTTCTTCTATGCTGAGTCATTGCATTAAATTTCGCAATCGATTTGCGAGCCAAAAACGTTAGTGCGTTCCCGAAATGGTATTCATCGATTCGTTTTGCCAAAATACACACAATCGGATTCCGGGGATTAGCAAATGAAAATTATATATCATTTGAATCGCAAACAGTGACGCAGGTACAATATGCGATAATGTGCATAGTGTACGACCGAAGGTCAGATTTTGGCCGAAGCCGGAGCCGAATGTTCGGCCCCGACTGCCGAAGCCGAAGCATATTCTAAGAAATATCTTTTACTATGACATTTAAAATAATATTGCTTAAAAACCATAAAAATACAATAGTCACAGCAACTCCAACATAGTTGATATCTTCTGCAATACAAAAGAGGTATTTAAAAAAAGAATGCTATTGATTCTGAGTAGAGAGGAGAATTTCTGTTGATGTGTTGTTTATAAGGTTATGTGTTCATTGATTTTCATTGTTATATGCACAAGTTTCATTACTTTTTATTGTTGTATATATGCTTCTTTGTTTTTATAGGTTTTGTATAATTATGTCTTATTTTAAATAAATAAATAAATGTAATTTTATAAGGTATACTTTCTTGTATGCGATTGTCAATGTCTGTAAGAATCCCAAATAAAATAAAATAAATAAATAAAATAAAAAAATGTAGAAGAATTATATGGTAACTTTGCATACCTATTATTATACATTTTGTACACATTACATGATAAGTGTACAATAACGGGCTTATTGCCATATGTTATTATCTTCCAACCAACCATATTTATTGGTGGGATAAATTGCGTTCATGACACGTTCCAATCTATTTTAATAAAATAATCACATATTTGTTGAAACGTATAAAACTAATAACAAACAAAAAAAATAGAGGCAGAGGGGAGGAGGGGACAAGTATATGATAATGAGATAGGTAATTTTAAGTGTTTTGTCTAAAGGCCCCCATTCACGATCGTGCCATCCTTCTAAATGGCTTGCTATCACTCGTGAATGTCAAAACCCGCGCAGCCCAATTGGCCTGACACACCAAAATGGTATTCAAACAGCGCGGCCCATGCTATCGGTACGGCATGCTCGAAAGTGAAAACCAGCGGTACATTGCGCCATCTCATTGCGCCGAGCTGTTTGACACACTCGTGAATGCGAAAATACAACATTTTTTCTTAAGTTTTTTCTTTTTATATATAAACAAACCACTATAGCAATTGTATAAAACTCATCATCAGAATTATAACTCTTTTGTACTTAAAAATTTCAAAAATATAGAAATTATTATTGCAAAAGCGCCGACCGCTTGTGTATACTAATTTTGATGGCTCAGTGGCGCGATGGCGCGGCCGTGAGTGTGATGAAAATTTTACAATGGTCCAAATGGAGCCGTTCCATATGGAGCGACGCTGAATGACACGATCGTGAATGGGCTGCTTTAGGAAATGATTCCTTAGTTTTATTTTGAAAGCGGGAAGTGTTATTGAAACTGGAAGTTGCGATGGGATGATTGAAAAGCAGTCCAAACATCCCAAACACAAGTCACCTATTTATTTATTTATTTTATTTAAAACGCCCTAAATAGGCTTTTATAAAATTATAAAATCAACACATAAGTACACTAAAAAATAACAATTAAAAATGGAGAAAAAATAAAAACCCAGTTTGTTTATTGACAAACTTTTTAACATCTTAATAGAGACGAAGCTGGGATATTAAAGAAGAACCAGGATTTTAAGGCACCTACAGGGCTTACGACCTGTCATAGGCTGCTCACTCATCTTAATAGAGACGAAGCTGGGATATTGAAGAAGAACCAGGATTTTAAGGCACCTACAGGGCTTACGACCTGTCATAGGCTGGTCACTTGATCACTTTATGCGCTTGCGCAACGTTCACCAATTATGCCTTTTTATTGAGTCCCCTTATCAACGTAATTTTTGAAAGTTCTATATTCGAATAGTGTGTAACAATTCACCCGAAAATAAGGAATTAAATAATAAATAACGCAGAAACCTTTTTTGCAACGCCATCTATTAAGGGATTAGTTTACGTATCACAGAATGTAAAGTGAAAGTTACGCAGGTATATTAAGTTACAGGAGCTGTCATTCATAACTATAATCTGTGAAACGGACGAATGTGTGTACGCGTCGCTATATGTCTTTACACAAAACTTAACATCATCTCGATATGCAGCATAAAACACTGCGAATAAATTCACCTGTCGAATGTCATACGTATTTCGTTCCAATCAGAATACCGCGTTACGAACGGCGAACGGAGGTTTTCTCGACATATTGCGCGGAAGTTTACGCGGGCTAGCGTCCGCGGAAAACAAAATAAGGACCTGCGTGATTTATTCAGCGCACATTTCTGAAAAAAAATATTTAACTCAAATTTCAGTAGCAGTATACATATTTACCTATACCTATATTTATGCAATTCATCAATAAAATTCAAAAAAATTATCAAGGTATTTTTTTTAACTGAGGATTGCAAACATATTTTTTTCATCCTAAATTGAACATTTAATTTTTTTTCAGTTCAGTTAATATATATACATATATATATATATATATATATATATATATATATATATATATATATATATATATATATATATATATATATATATATATATATATATATATATATATATATATATATATATATATATATATATATATATATATATATATATATATATATATATATATATATATATATATATATATATATATATATATATATATATATATATATATATATATATATATATATATATATATATATATATATATATATATATATATATATATATATATATATATATATATATATATATATATATATATATATATATATATATATTTATATATATATATATATATATATATATATATATTTTTTTTTTTTTTTTCGTTATTGTATTTTTCACATAAATTATGAATAGTACTTCTCAGTTTTTTGAACTATCATATAAATATATCAAAGTGACCCCAAGCTCAGTTAACTTAAAATTTGAAATTTTTATTTTCAAATTAGTAAAAAGACACATCACTTTCATAAAATGGCATTGAAGAATTATCAAGTTTTCACAACTCATTTTATGAAAATGCTGAATATTTTCCATACAAAATATGAATACTTTAAAGGATGACTTGTTAGTGAGGAGTTTAGCGTTGGCCACAACCCACTCGTTTTATAATCAGTTTAAGTTAGTTCATGTTTAATTAACATCTATTGCCATTTCTCTTACAACAGTGTCAATGTGTATTTAGTATTTTTTTAATGGTTGTAGCAGATTAGTAAAAGTCCATACAGCGAAAATAAACAACGCATCGATTCATTACAGTATTTGCTTTTGTTTTTTTAAAAACCTAAGAAGTTGTAGAGTTTAATAGTAGTAAGGAATTGATATTAATGATTCTTCAGTACGATAAATCTCTTGAATTAACATGTACCGTTGTTAACAATGTAAATGTATGTATTAAATACGGCACGTAGGTACATATTAATCTATATCTAAGAATATATTAGTCATAAGCATTAAAAAAGGTACACATTATATTTAATTTTGAATCTAAAATTAATAATAATTACTGTTAGATATGTTGTATATGTAAATCTATAAAGATAGATACATTTACAAGACACAGAAAGTCCTCGATTAGCGGTTGACTCGATTAACATTATTTTTATTTCGATTCTCAGGCTATGTATGTAGATGTAGATATTATCACGCACCCAGTAACATGTTGCCAAAATCTAAAGACTTATAATATTAATTTTATCACAAATCCTAATCTTATCCCATACTTCATCCTCTTACACTTACTCGTTCATAATTCACGCAGCCCGGTTGTGGAACCAATTACCTAATGGTATAAGAGAGGCTCCTAGCTTGATGGTTTTTCAAGAAGCTGCTGAAGTCACACTTCTTATCCACATACCTATAATTCATATATCTTTCTTCTTTTCACATATTTTTGGACATTATCACTATTTTTATATCGTGTTATATTTTTATTATATCTGATTTTGTTACAAATCCAGACTGAAAACTTATATTTCATTAACATTTGTAAACTGTGTTCGTTAAACTATATCCATAAATTTATCAATAGTCAACTGTCATTAAAACAATGGCAGACTTCGGCGAGGTACGGCGCATGCTCCACTCAAGTTTTGATAAACGAATGCGTACTTAATTAAGAGTTAATATTTGATTCTATTTTCCTCGGTATATTAGCCGCTAAGATGGGTTCGTGGCAAGTGGCAAAGAACTTAGTGCCTTGGGTTAGTAATCCAGAGGACGTGGGTTTGAATCGGATCTATACTTATTACGTTTACCTATCATAGCACAAGAATTAATGCTCAATTTAATGAATAAATGAGGATGCACCTACTTGATACTACCTAAACATACTATATATTCGCCGCATTATGAAAATTTCTTGGGTCGATAAAGACTCAAATGGAGGTACCTACTCAGGAGAGCAAATGTCGAGCGCGAGTTGGTTGACAAAATTAAGCTATTAAAAATAACATTTTTGGCCACGCTCTGCGAAGACGTCAGATATCGACGTCAGACCGGCATCAGAGACGTTGGTGAATTGTTCCGGATGGCGGCAGATAGAGATGCCTTCACGACAGTGATCGGGGGAACCTGACATGGCACGAAGAAGAAGAAGAAAATACATCCTTTCTTTAAAAAATGTATTCATATTTCTTTCCGTAATCAAATATAATATTCAAAATTATATCGATCCAATGCTGTATGTAGTAGATACATCACATTTATTTAATATATGAAAAGATATGTAGGAATGTAAAACGTGGACACATTGTAGTGTTATATCAAATTAAACTAATATATTCATTCGGTAGCAAGATTCGTTGCATGGTTTATGGCTTATGTTGAGTTTTTTTTCTTCTTTTTATGGTCATATCAATATCTAATACCCGTGGGCGTTACACCATAGATAAATATCTAACTTTAAACTATGCAAAGTTTCTAATCAACTCACTTTGAATTATTTTTTTTTACATTAATTATTATTGAATGTAATTTTAATTAATCATTTGAAGATTAAAAAAAACAGCAATGATTTAATGTATTTGGATCTTTTGAACGCAGATTTCACTTGTAATTATCGCAAAATTTTAAATGTAGAAAAGTCCAAAACAAATTTCAGCGCCGTGCTTTTATGGTCAAATATGAAAATGCCGATTTAATTAATGTGTGGAGAAAAAGAGAAACGGTATTTTTAATATAATTCTTTATTCTTTCCTCATGTCCACATTTTTTACTATATCATACATTACATACTCTTTTGAATGACCATACTTTCATATGTCTTTTGCCACGTCCGGGTTTAACATAAACCAGAGTAGGTACCTACTGAAATAGCATTATAAACGGCAATTTTGTCTTCTTTCGAGATGTTTGAGTCGGTAATCATTGGGTTTATTCTTTTTTCAATATCTTTATCGGGTCTTGTATTCTGTTGAAAATATGTTACAAATATAAATATATCTCTACTTGTTGTAGCCATTAATAATTATATTTCTGATTTTATATGCTGTTATACTTTGAACTTTTTCAAAAATCAGTAACTTAACTGAAAACGCATATATGTTCCCAGTCCATTTTGCAAGCATCATTTATACACTTATCCACTAAATACTGTTACATATTAGCACAGTATAAATTTTGACAAATCCACTATTAATTAAATTATTATGTTAAATATTCTTATACGTTTTTGATTATGTCTCATAACTTACCTTAACGAAGAAAAAATGCTTGTGCTATTGTCTAACGAAATCTGTCGTGGTAGGACTTGATTTCGCGACCACTGGATTACTAAGCCAGCGCGCTAACCGCTCTGCCACCACTGTTGGGAGTCAATGATATTGTACTTACCTTGACTTGCAGGTTCTCTTATAATATTTGAACTTCGTCTCTATTGAGATGTTGAAAATTATAATTAAATTATTTAATTAGTTTAAATAATATTAATTCAATTGAACAAAAAATAGCGATGACTACGATAGCTACGAATCCGAAATTTAATAATACAATAATAGTCAATGAAATAAACGCAAATAATTACACCTGCATTCAGGGCCGGATAAACGTGTTTTTGCGCCCATAGCAATATATTTGAATCCGCCCCCCTCTCCAATTTTTTTTGAAAATTACATCGGGTCTAAAATGACTAAGCGGGATTTTTTTTACATACATCCATGATGCCGAGCCTCTATCTGGGTACGCAAAGAGAACCGAGCGCCATACCTGCGAATTTTTGATTTATATGATTAACATTTTAGAATTTTAAGCGCCCTTTTTAAGACAACCGCCCTGACTTCTTGTTCCTGATTGGTCTATGATTTATCCGGCCCTGCCTGCATTGATGCAAAACAGTGAAAAAAAAGCCATGATTGGTCCAAAGATTTGATAAGACACTAAACACCCGAATTACTTTAGCTAATAACAGCGTCGAATTCTATAACACAGCGATTAAAACGTTTTTAAACGATACAAAAAACATTACTAGATTTATATTTATATATAATTGATAACATCTCAATAAATTTCTAGGCGTAAGTATGATATCTGCTCGTTCAAAATAAATTATGAAACTTTCGATTGGACCAATGGTCATATGATTATAGACGAGAATGTACGTGAGCTTTAATCAGGGGATTGAGTTCATTGCTATGAAATACATATTTTTATACAAGGCATACAATTTGAACCAATAGAAAAAAGACAAAAAAACACAAATTAGATGTACGAGATCTTTTGTATGTCAGTTGATAAATCAAAGTGTAAAGACAGTGTAAGAGTTTTCGTTGGATTCAACACCTTATTAAACCCTGAATTATAAATATGAATAATTTTTCAACTGTCAATTCTCGATGGTTCATTGTAATTAAAAAATAGATTTTAAAATAAACAGAAGAAATACTAATTTTCAAAATTCATTTAACTCTTCACTAACAAGTCACTCCATAAAGTATTCAAATTCTGTTTTCAGCATTTTCATGAAATGAGTTTATTTAATTATTTTTTTATTTAAATATTTTACTATTTAAACTTGAAAATTCATCAATGCCATTTTATGAAAGTTTTGTGACTTTTAACCAATTTGAAAATATAAAGTTCAATTTTTAAGTTTTCTGAGCTTGGGGTAACTTTAAAATTTTTGACGTTTAAAAACATTGAGAAGCACTATTCAGATATCCTTCAAAATCTAGTGGGGTCTAAGAGAGTATTAGATATACATAATTTGATACAGTAAAACAAACACGCCCGCCATGCATATAGCACACAGTACATGCACATATACATTGTGATGAAACTTTCAGAATACAATCTCAACATGATACAAGTTGATAATCTGCAATAAAAAATAGCCTTTAAATTGCGAAATCATAATTCCCCAGTATATCTCCCAGTATAAAAATAACAGAAATTGTTACGGAATACATTGAGTTTACGATAATTATTTTAAAATGATTTGATCTTTCTCCAATTAATATATATTTTTAAATTCATAAATATTGCAAAGATACTTTGATTAATGTCTCAACTTGAAACATAATAATATATTATAATACTAACGCAAGTTTAGTCGAAATATTGTAATAATTTATGTACAATATTTGGTAATAAAAAACAATAATAAACAATCCTGAATCGAAATTAAAATATAATATACCTTTATTATTTTCTCCGTATATGGAACGGCATCATAATAACCTGGTTATCATATTAATATAACTGAGATGATCTAGAAAAGGAATTATTATAGAAGTAATTATATTTTATGGTTTTATCGCCTATAGGTTATTTTTTTGGTTCAATGCGAGCAAATGTTGATTAAGACTTTAACATTAATTGTGCACTAGTTCACTTATCTTGATTCGATGAACAACGTGTGGATAAAAAATGTTTTAATCGTACTGTCGTATTACGGGAGTTATTTGAGAATAATATGAGAATAAGTTGAGGTTTTGTAAGCAGTAGTCTCGCAGTACGGAACCTTACCTTTTTCTCAAATAACTCTTGTAATACGTATTATTAAACTGGTGATTCAATTATCTCTGTTCATCCATTAGTGTATTTAGGCATTCTCGTTATCTATTGTCACCTGTCTCGTGACAGCAACTTAATACCATTCGGCAATTTCTTCCAACTAATCAGATTTCAAGTAGTACAAAAATTAAAAAAAATATATACATACATACCATCACGCCATATCCCTTACGGGGTAAGCAGAGAGAACCGAGCGCCATACTTCTCTATTTTTGCACACATTCCTAGCTTCCTTTATATTCATGCATCGTCTCATACATGCTCGTCGATTATTCAAGCTTCTTATATTTCCTTCTTTCAAAATATCATTCACATGGTCACGCCATCCCTTTCTGGGGCGGCCCCTGCTATTCACTCCAGTTCTTACACCCATGTATATTTTTTTGGTCAGTCGTTGATCATTCATTCTTTCAATATGTCCAAACCACCTCAAGGAGTTCACTTTCATTTTACTTCTAATACTCTTGTTCGTCTTGCATTCCCTCCTTATGTCCTCATTTATTATTATATCATATATCGTTCTATTACATACCTACTCTTCTTAGTGATCTAATTTCCACAGCATTTAAAAAATAATAATAAAAAAAAATAAAAAAAAATCATGTAAAAAACCGGCAACGTTGGCCTTAGCTACCACTCGTATATTATATCGGTCCTATTGCTTTTTAATTTTTTGTTGTAAATAAATAATAAAATTAGTCTAAAACAGTAAAATAATAATAAATAGTCTTCATTTAACGCGATAAATAAAAAGTGCCAGTGGATTTTAACGTATAAATTGAAAATAAACGTATTTAAAATTTCATTTTGATAGGTCTCCAGTAACCAAGGTAAACAATTATTTGTTTTATAGGAAAATCTTAGATTATAGGAAAATATATTATTATGTCATATTAGATACGTAAATAAATATAGATAATTATTATTAGACTATAAATTTTATCTAATCTAATTAATATTTAATAATTTGATAATAACTATAATAATTAAAATTTGTATATGAAAATTAGGTAATAGTATGAAAATAGGAATTAATTTATTTAGGTTACTGGATTGTAGATAGTTATATTTGCCAACATAAAAATTCAATTCGTCTCCTATTGTTTTGTAGATTGATATTAATATCTAATTTGCAACCATCGGAGACGATAATAATAATAATAATTTGTCATCGGGTTTAAAGATGAACAATATTTTAGATAGCTTTAAACCTAGATTAACCAAGGCAGGCATTCCTAGGCAGCGGTTAAAATGGACTAATGAGATTAATACGTTTTTAATAAATTCATATTTCTACGTAACTAAATTAGAGACAGATATGTTATTGTATAGGAAAAAATTACATTCACTTTTCTGTCAAAATTTTCCGGGAGTGACAGTTACTGAACAAAGAGTAGCCGATCAAAAAAGATCGATTTTTAAAAATAATTTAATTCCTCAAACAACATTAAATCAAATAAAATTAGAAGTAGGTGACAGATTGCAACGTGAAAATTTAGATTTTCAAAATATTAATGAAAATAATTTAGATAATAATAGTTTACAAAATATGACTGCGGATAATGTTATATTAGAAGAAAATTTAAATATATCATTAGAATTATCCAATCAAAATATATTTCTAAATATTAGGGAGTTAAATGTATCAAACATTAATTTCGTTGACGAAAACATTATAGCGTTAGCAAATTTATTAATTAATAATATAAATAGATATATAGATGTAGATCCTATAAATAGACCAAAATTATTTAAATTAAATACGTCCAAAAAATTATCTAAATTAATATCCGACATAAATGATATAATTTTACCAAAAATAATACATGACAATATTAATTTTTTAGATTTACACACATTAATATATGCTAGCGCTATAACGGTTTATGAAGCTCTAGGCATTAAAATAAATTTAAATAATGAAAATTGTCATAGATATAAAAAACCTGATTGGCAAATTAGATTAGAAAGGGATGTAACGTTATTGAGAAGTAGTATTGCTAGGGTTATAGAATTCAAAAATGGGAATAGAAGTAGAAATATATTAAGACATGTAGGCAAAATTGGGGCAAATTTTGGATATAATAATGTACTTAGCTCAAATAACATACATACAATAAATGATTTATTAGATCTTTTAAAGCAAAAATTAGCAGTCAAATCTAGTAGACTTAAAAGATATAATTATATTTATAATAAAAATAATAATAATAAATTATTTAAAAAAAATGAAAAATTATTTTATTCCAAATTAGATAGTCAAAATAGTAGTACTAATAATAATATAACATTAACCTCTGAATCAGATATTCGCGATTTTTGGTCAAAAATTTGGAGTAACGATATAAAACATAACAATTCGGGCCCGTGGATAAAAGATGAGGAGCTGAATTTTGCTGATGTGGAGGAAATGAGTTTCTCTGAAATAACTTTAGATTTATTAACAAAAAATATTAAAAAATCTCATAACTGGAAAGCCACGGGTTGCGACGGAATAAATAACTTTTGGTATAAACGTTTCACTTCTTTACATCCACTTTTGGCTAAAAATTTATCAAAATTAATACGACATCCTCAAAATATTCCAAATTTTCTTATTAAAGGAATAACATATTTATTACCTAAAAATGAAAATATTAATAATCCTTCTCAATTTAGACCGATAACATGTTTACCTACGATTTATAAAATTTTAACTTCCTGTATGACGGATTTAATTTATAAACACGTAGATGAAAAAAATATTTTATCGGAAGAACAAAAAGGATGTCGTAGAAAATATTTAGGATGTAAAGAACAACTAATAATTGATTCAGTAATTCTTAAACAAATACAAACTAAAAATCGTAATTTACATGTAGGATATATTGATTATAAAAAAGCTTTTGATAGTGTACCGCACTCGTGGCTTATAAAAATATTAGAAATATACAAAATAAGCCCAATTTTAATAAACTTTTTAAAATGTATTATGTTAGGCTGGAATACAGATTTAAAAATAAATTTAAATTCTAATAAAATATCTATTCCAGGAATTAAAATTAAACGCGGAATTTTTCAGGGAGATTCATTGAGTCCACTTTGGTTTTGTTTAGCTCTTAATCCGCTTTCTAAAATGTTAAATGAATCTAAGTATGGAATAAAAATTAACGGTCATCCACGGTCTAATATTAAAATTTCGCACTTAATATATATGGATGATATAAAAGTATATGCTAAATCTGATTCAGAATTGGAAAAAATGATTAGGATAATAAAAGCATTTTCAGATGATATTAGAATGTCTTTCGGTTTAGATAAATGTAAAACTTTACATGTCGAAAAGGGTAAAATACTAGAAATGGGTGGTGATATTCAAAGAAATTTTCAAATAGATAGTTTGAAAGGGTTGGAGGTTTATAAATATCTAGGTTATCCGCAGTCTAACAAATTAGACCACACTAAAATAAAATCTGATATTAATATAAAATTTAAAGATAGAATTACGAAAATATTAAAATGCAATCTGTCAGCTAAAAACTTAACTAAAGCTATTAATACTTGGGCAATACCGATATTGACACATTCTTTTGGAATTATTAAATGGTCAAAAACAGATTTAGATAGTTTAGAAAGAACAATTAGAACGCGTTTAACTAAATTTCGTTGTCATCATCCTAATTCCGCGATTGAACGAATCAATTTGCCTAGGAATTTAGGAGGTAGGGGTATAATAAAAATAACATCGTTACATAATAATCAAATTGATTCGCTAAAAACTTTCTTTCACAAAAAATCTGATAGTTCTTTAATGCATAAAGTAATCTGTGAGGCGGACAAAAATTTAACAACATTAAATTTAAATTACGAGAATGCCAATAACAATATTATAAATATAAATGACGACCTTCTAAATTCGTGGCTAAATAAAATAATTCATTCTATACATCCAAAATTTCTCAACCAACCTTATGTTGACAAAATTTGGTCAAACAAATGGTTGAGTATTGGTGATTTGGACGCGGATTTAGAAGGTTTTATAATAGCAATTCAGGATAGAGTAATAAAAACTAAAAATTATCAAAAATATATAATAAAAGACATAAATGTAGTTGATGATAGTTGTAGGAAATGTTTGGCTTTTCCGGAAACAATCGATCATATAATATCGGGCTGTTCTTTTCTCGCGCAATCAGAATATACATTTAGACATAACCAAGTAGCAAAAATAATACATCAAAATTTAGCTATTAAATATAAATTAATTGACGCGATAAACATAAAACCATATTATGAATATGATCCGATTTCATTTTTAGAAAATAATAATATTTCGCTTTATTACGATAAAACAATATTAACTGACCGGTCAATTCAACATAACAGACCCGATTTAATAATACATGATAAAATTAAAAAAATAACATATATTTGCGACGTGGCTATTCCAAATTCTAGTAATATTATAAAAACTTTTGATGAAAAAATTAGAAAATACACCGCTTTAGGTAATGAGATTAAAAGACTTTGGCATTCTCGTAAAATAATAATATTACCGTTCATTATTTCAGCCACTGGCATTATTCCAAAATCGTTAATCCGTAATTTAGAAATTATAGATTTATCGAAAAATTTAATAATAAAAATGCAAAAAACGGTAATTATGAATACATGTAGAATCGTTAAAGATTTTTTAAACGTTAATATTCGGGAATCAGTAGGGTTGTTAGGTAGTATAGAGATCTCCTCAGAGCCTAATCCTTTGATATGTTAAGTATCTGGATGGGTGAACTATTCCCAATTGAAAGCTTGATGATGCGTTTGTTGCATTTTATTTTGCTCTTTTAAATAATTTACAATTTACGCATTGATCTGCTAATTCTTTTGAGGAAGTGTATAATGGTAATAATAATAATTGAGTGTTATTATTTGTAGTGCTTAATTGTTATTAATATCATTAGTAAATCGGCCAGCGCCGTAAAATATAAAAAATAATAAGCATTATTATAATTGGACCATTTTGGCAAACACTGGTATTTTTTCAAAATCGTGTAGCAATGATTGACGAAGAATTGACGAATAAAATATCAATAAAAACGTAAAAACTATAACAAATAAATCAATTTCTCAATAGATGGCGTTACTACAACTAGATACGAAGTTGGAATATTATAGAAGAACCAAAAACTCAAGGCACCTACAGGGCTTACGACCTGTCATCGGCTGCTTTACGTGATCTCTTTATGCGTTAACGTTCACCAGTTATGCCTTCTTATTGATTTCCCTTATCAATGTTATTTCTAAAAGTTCTATATATTTGAATAATGTGTAAAAATTCGCCTGAAAATAAGACAGTATTACTATATTCATCTATGAAGTAACGAAGAAACCTCTTTGTAACTCCATCTATTAAGAACATTTGTTTATTTTTAAACAGTGAAAGCAACAGTCCTTATAAATGAGGTGTTGGTTGAGGCCTGGTTCTTCTCGTCTCTATTGAGATAATAATAATAATAATAATAATTTGTATAGCGCCGTTTAATGATTCAAGATCATTCCAAGGGCGCTGTTATTTAGATAGATATTATTATTTTTATTTATTGGCTCTGTCCAACTCCTTTAGGGAGTTGGTACTCTGTGATCCAGAAGACCTAAGTGTGAGATGCCTCCCAGAGAGATGAAAATTTTGTCAATATTTTTTTAACATCTCAATAGATTTTATTTTGTTTATATAATAATTGTCACTTAAACACGAGCGCAAAATCAATCTGAGGGGTTATATTAATATACATATTGTTACTATTGTAATTTTCCATAAACGTATAATTAATGACTGTTATTTTAAACAAGCAAATAAATAAAAATATATATTAACGAGTAACATAAACATGTGTAAGACAACTTTAAACATCGAATATTTTTATTATTGCATATGCGTAAACATTGGATTTTTTTCCCTGTCGGGAGTCAAAGATATTTTTTAACAGATTTTTAATTATCTCAATAGAGACGAAGTTGGAATATTTATTGTAGGAGAACCGGGAAATCAAGGCACCTACAGGGCTTACGACCTGTCATCGGCTGGTTTACGTGATCACTTTATGCGCTTGCGCAACGTTCACCAATTATGCCTTTTAATGAGATCCCTATCAATTCAATTGATAGGGATCTCATTAAAAGGCATAATTGGTGAACGTTGCGCAAGCGCATAAAGTGATCACGTAAACCAGCCGATGACAGGTCGTAAGCCCTGTAGGTGCCTTGATTTCCCGGTTCTCCTACAATAAATATTCCAACTTCGTCTCTATTGAGATAATTAAAAATCTGTTAAAAAAACTTTAAACATTTTCATCGATGTAGACTCAAATAATTGGTATGTTTTCTAAACCACGGAAATATTTCTGTATAATGATATAATGGAGTAACAATAATTACAGAAATTATAAGAGTGGATCATCTTGCAAAGCTTAGTGGTTAGGGACGTCTCAGAGGAAGCTCGTGATGACTGGTTTTGAATCAGAGCCGATCCGACTGGCTGCAGGTGTATCATGTTGTCTCCGAGATGATCGGGAATGTCAAACAACCATTACAGAATGTCATTATGTCCTCAGAGTGGCCGCGGAAGAACCTTGGATTCATTGCAAGGTTGTGCAGATTACAGGTTTGATTGAATTCATCGAGATTGTCGCCCGTAGGTAATGACGCGTTCGAGCTATGCAATTTGAAAATATTACTTGTTTTTATAATTTTGTATAGCAACACAGAAATCATTCGATTAAGTAGAATTACAAAGAATGAATAACATGTTATGATTTAGAAATGACGTTTTTAAATTTATTGGATATTTAGAACAAAAAACAAGTTAGAACTACAGTATATAGGTGAGGCGCACCACAAGGATCGGGTTTAGGTTCATTGCTGTTTATTATTAATAAAAATAATATTGTTAATGTTTTAAAATACTGTGTCATATAATGAATTATTATTTTTTGGTTTCGATCTTGGGGATTAGTTGACAGCAAAGCGATACATCTCTTCCACCACCCCTCTTGGTCTTCAGCGACTCTCTTTAACACTGCAAGAGGTACTCTCCTTATCGCCAAAACTACAGATAGTTACAAGAACAGTATAAATAGTCATTTTTAATGTGATAGAGATAGACATTAATGTATTTTTTTGAAAAAATATATCGCATTGTTTTCCAACAATTATTATGGAGTACCCAACCAGTAAAATATTTTTCACCCTATATTTTGGCGCAGATACTTCCCATCTGTGACTATTATTATGTTCCTGACATACCAAAATCCATTTCTTACCTATATACAATTAAATTTTGACAATGCTTGAATGCATTTTTGATGAGTGTATTTTTATTGTATCAAAATTTTAAAAAGTATAAAAATACCTAGATTTTCCAGACCGTGAGAGCATTTTGAAAATTTGGACAGATGAAATTATAGAGAAGAAATTAACGGATATCTATAGAAAACTAATCAGCTCTTAAGTTTATGGACTTTACATATATGATATCAATATGAAGTCGATCGGATAGATTAGACTGTAGAGAGGACACAAAAAGGATAATCCGTACGGCGGCGTACACCGTACGCCATACATACAAACTCATCACGACGAAATTCATAGTGTGCACTGTCTATATGATACCCGTTGAGAAATTGTTGGAAAAAATACGCCTAAAAATTGTGAAAGCTTGAGTCTCCACTAATACATATTATATAGCTAAAATATCTATTAGAAAAAACTTGATTCCTAATTTCTCTCGTTATCCCTTTTGTTTTCTTATCATTGTAATATTCAATCTATTTTCCTCAATTTATTTTCTTTTTATTTTTGTCTTGTGTATACTTTATTGTTATAGTACACACTGTATTGTAAATAATATCAACTCTCCAGGGATACGCATGAAGTTGATTAAAATAAGTTATGGATCAGCTTCAGACCCATTTCATTGGACCCATTGGACATGCGGACCTTGTAGCCACGAAGAGCAATTTAAGGGCTCTCAAGACTTTCTGTCTTAAATTCGTTGCACTATTATCTTCACTATCACTGAGCAGTGATCCAGTTGTTTCCACATGATTAGCTCTCTTTGTTACATTAAGTGCAGTGTCTGCAAGGTTTTAGAGTTCTCCGGACTCTTCGTATGTTCTTTGTGTGTTCTTTCAGAGTTTTGCAAGGGGCCGTTATTAGTCCCCATAATCAGAACGGGTGGTGGTGGGGGAAGAACAGATCAGCTTCAGACTATAGAGATCTTGGATGTTAAAATTAATTGAATAATTATATTAATTTATACAAAAATTAATGACAATTTCATGCTAAACATTGAGTTTAACAACTATTTATGATTCAATGAAGAGTAAGATTAAGATTCGGTTATGATCGAATACTGATTTATACATTTCTTAGATAAAGAAAAGATTAGAACGTATTTAAAATGTGTTATGAGTAGCCTCCCTGGTTGGTTAAAAAAATGTCGCATGGTAATAAGTTCGAGTATTCACAAATAAAGTCACAAGTAAATAATGACGATGGAGTTTTACAATATAATCATCGTAAACATGACCAAAATAAAAACATCTATAAATAATATCTTTCGATCACTGCCATAAATAAGAGTTCATTGCGCTATACTTAAAGCTTAAAGACGATAATTCTATCAGCTCCCAATAGCCGATCTCTCTTCGCAGAAACGAGAGCAAACTAATCTAATAATATGGTTAATTGTATCGATCTATTAATCTCCTATCCAACGAAGGAGGCAGAAAAACTGTTAAGAGATACTTATTGTCAATCATTGACATTTAAAAAGATTGATGGTGTTTTTTTTTCATAATATTTTTATCCACTTGGCAATGAATAGAAGCCATCGCTCAAAACTCAATCTTGGATAATAATGTGAACTTGTTATAATTTGAAATCATATCTTCTTTTGTAGTTTATGGTCTGTCATGATTTTTATGATTGAACCTGTTTGAGATTTTGTAGTGCATTTTTTTTTTTTTTTTTTTTTTTTTTTTTTTATCTACGATTAGTTGTTTATCTATAGTTTTGCTTTGAAATTATATACATATGCATTTTTTTTACGGCGCTGGCTAATTTACTAATGATATTAATAACAATTAAGCACTACAAATAATAACGCTCAATTATTATTATTACCATTATACACTTCCTCAAAAGAATTAGCAGATCAATGCGTAAATTATAAATTATTTAAAAGAGCAAAATAAAATGCAACAAACGCATCATCAAGCTTTCATAAGTTCACCCATCCAGCTCTGAGGAGGTCTCTATACTACCTATCAACCCTACTGATTCCTGAATATTAACATTTAAAAAATCTACGTGTATTCATTATTACCGTTTTTTGCATTATTATTATTAAGTTTTTCGATAAATCTAAAATTTCTAAATTACGGATTAACGATTTTAGAATAATGCCAGTGGCTGAAATAATGAACGGTAATATTATTATTTTTCGAGAATGCCAAAATCTTTTAATCTTGTTACCTAATGCGGTGTATTTTCCAATTTTTTCATCAAAAGATTTTATAATAAATATTACTAGAATTTGAAATAGCCACGTCGCAAATGTATGTTATTTTTTTAATTTTATCATATATAAAATTAAAAAAAAACATAGGGTCTGTTATGTTGAATTGACCGGTCAGTTTATAATATTTTTTCGATATGAATTGAAATATTATTATTTTCTAAAAATGAAATCGGTTTTTATTCATAATATGGTTTTATGTTTATCGCGTCAATTAATTTATTTTTAATAGGTAAATTTTGATGTTAAAAATTAATTTTTATTTATTAGTTTTTACCTATCTAACTCTTATTTTATTTATAAAGATAAATAAAATAATTATTAGATATACTTCATTTTGGTTTCTTCTAATTTACAATACTTCTACTTAACAACTTGCGAAATATTTTTTTTCATTTTATTTTATGTAGCTTCTTTTTCTTGGTGATATTTATTTATTTATTTAATACAGCCGGTAACAGGGCTAACGACCTGTTACCGGCTGAACGTTCACCGATTATGCCTTCTTATTGAGTACCTTTATCAATGTAATATTTAAAAACTATATATTTGAATAATGTGTGATTTACATACACATTGGTACAAGTAGGTAAACAAGCCAAAAATAATATGATATTTCTGGCGCAGTTCAGGGGTAGCATCTGTGCGAGACAACGTCACCTCATTTATAAGAACTGTTGCTTTCGTTATTTATAAATAAACAAATTTTTCAATAGATGGCGTCACAAAATGGTTTTCGTGAATTGTTACACATTATTATCTAGGAAAGGATTACAAGGGAATATTAACAATATTATGACAATGAGAACTCCATCACGCTTTAATAATCATTTACATATTAATCAAAATATATACATTTTCACATACATACATACATGTTTATTACATAGTTAAATTGCTTTGTGATATCACTTAAATACCCCTGAAGTATGTAGCAAAATAAAGAAGCAATATCAGCATATCCGTAATAGTAATAATATTTCATTATAAACGTTATTCTTCAATAGATGGCCTTAGCATCACTAGGATATTTTCTGATTATTCACGCGACACAGACTTAAAAAAGACGCATTTATCGATTTTCGTCAATACCTAATGAGCCAATATTGTCGAGTAACACAGTGTTGCTCAAAAACGAAATAAATAAAAGGTTTCCAATTCCTGACTTTCATTTCACAACCAATATGGCAACACAATAAGACCTAATAACTCAATTCGTGATAGGGCGGGCATTGTATTTACTTAGCGCTTGTTTACGCGTGTATTTAAGTTTTTTTTATCAATTACGTACCCGCTTGATTACCTCTTGGTTAAGCACATATAATTACAAGAAGCCTGAGAAACATCCAAATGAAATTGAGTTATTATACTTTACAAATTATACCAATTGTAATGTTATTATTTTGTTAAGTATTTCGGTTGTAATAACATATTTTGATGCCATTATTACTCACGGATATTTTGTTAAGTGGTTTAAAAAAGTATAAAAAGTATCATAAAAATAGTATGGGAAACACAAAATTGATAATATGTATTTGGGCTCGTTCGTTTATGGTATGTACATATTTTTAAACCAATGTCGAATGGATTCTTTTAATATTAATCAATGCAAATGTTGTTTACCAGATAAAAATATTGAAATTAAATATAAATTAATAATTTCAAAATTTTACGTAAACGCGGTGGAAGTCTATAATTATAAGTAAATTTTTTTTCTAAAAAATACTATAAATACAAAATTAATTCTATATTTTAGTTCTTCATCTTCTTTTTGTAGTTGGTTTTGGAAAAGTGTTTTTTTTTTAAGGAGAGTTCCCCTCCCGTATAATTTGAATAAATTTTATGATTTATTTAATGAAAGTATTTTAAAAAAATATATTTCATTATGTAGGTAATATACTTTGTAATCTGGTTGGTTGTAAGAAATTGCCTAATGGCAATAAGCCCGTAATTTAGGATTATATTTATCCGAAGATATTTTTATTTATCATTATACACATTATTGCTCTTTCAAACAAACAAACTCAAATTCATTGCTGAGTGTCAATTCCTAGCAATTTTCTAGCATGACCAACTCTTGACACACAAATACAATCCTTTACACTGTTGAATAAGATGTCAGGTAAGTAGGATATAAACGAAGATTGAAATTGTATTTGAAATCTAGTTTTGAGAGTGAGGCCGAAGCTCAGAGAAGCAATAGTCTCATGACGTGTAATTTTAAATAAACTTATCCCCCGCTGACGTAACGTAAATATACGACCTAGCGGACCTTTGTTGAAGACAGGAGTTGCCTGGTTGGTCTAATCGGTATAAAGGCCTTTGTTATCGCCTGTGACCTTGGGTGTAATAATAATAATAATAAGTTTTTTATTCCAGTCTGTGAGCAGGGGGGTGCAATGCTACACAAACCATATTTTTATATACCAAAAATATACACTAAATGTTACAGATAAATTATTTTTACATACCAAAAATATATACTAAATGTTACAGATAATATAACAATAAAAATATAACCGCTGGGAACCGAGGCTGGGAAGCCAGCACAGAAGTCACGACTGACTACAATGCCACGGCGGGCGGTCGGTTTATCTTCTTCTTCTGGTGTCTTGTCAGGAAACCCCAACGTTGGCGATCACTCTGGCGAATCCCTCTCTGTCCTGTGACGTCAGGAATATCTGCTTCCAGTCCATCTGCTTCCAGTCCCTCGACGACCTTCTATCTTGCCCTTTAGTATTAATTGAAGCATGTGATATTTTTCTTTCTTCATAATGTGACGTAAATATACGACCTAGCGGACCTTTGTTGAAGACAGGAGTTGCCTGGTTGGTCTAATCGGTATAAAGGCCTTTGTTATCGCCTGTGACCTTGGGTGTAATAATAATAATAATAAGTTTTTTATTCCAGTCTGTGAGCAGGGGGGTGCAATGCTACACAAACCATATTTTTATATACCAAAAATATACACTAAATGTTACAGATAAATTATTTTTACATACCAAAAATATATACTAAATGTTACAGATAATATAACAATAAAAATATAACAAATGAAATATATAAAAAAAGCAACACTGTAGAAATGATAGAATTATCGTCTTCTACATATCATCTAACACTTCTGTCCATCTTTGTGATAGTCTCGGACATTGGTGCCCCTGTACTGCCTTTATGATCGAGTTATAGGTTAGTTCGTAATATTAAGATGTTTGAGTGAATCGATACGTGTAAAAAGGACATACCAGTGTAACATACCTTTATATACATAGCGCGTGAACTGCTAGAGGGCATTCTGGATATGGTGAGTAGGTAGCGAAAATTACTTGATTATATTTTAATATATATAAACGATGTACTATGTATATAAACGGCGTGTTGTTTGGTGTATTTATTCTCATATATATGTAGAAGACAAGTAATTAAAAAAATATACTGTGCAACCCCCCAACGCAGTATACCATATACGGAATGTATAGAAATATGCACAATTATTACTTTATAATGTATGAAACATGAACAAATATTGTGTATCACCAAATCTGTGATATTTGATATTTTTTCGTAAAGAGAAGATACAATTTAGATGTTTTCTAAGAATAAGGAGAGTAATTAAAAAAATAAAAAAGTAATTAACTCAGTCGGTATATTATCATATTCTCTTTCGATTGAAGTAAAAATCAACTTAACAGGCCTTGTATTTTTCTAAATTTATTTTCAATAAAAAATGTTCTTTTAAAACAAATTTTACAAAGCAATCATTAAATAAATTCAAATTTATAAAAATCTCACGAAATTGAATAAACAGTAAAAATAAACTATTCTTTATTTCAAAACCGTATCTTTTGAGGGTTCTGGGAAAAAGTTTTCCAAATTTTCTACTGGGCCTACTCTTAAATGATTTATTTATTTATATTTAAGAAACAAACACCTTAATAGTATAAGGTAATAATAATGAAATATTAACAATTATGCCAATAATATGTTTCCAAAATAGAGTACACAGGTAAAAATAAATATTACATAAGAAGTACGTATTATGGCAACCCAATGTTGCCTACAATAAGTTACTATATTATAAGATTAATGTATACAGGATGAGGTAAGAGGGAATAGGGAGGGAATAGAGAGGGAAGAGGTAGTACAGAAGGAGAGGGATAAGAAGATAATATGAAGTGACATACCTGTCATATCATTGACACACTGTTGAGTATCTTCCCTGAAGAGAGGCTGTCCTGGTGGACATGCGCAAGAGCAGGTCAGGTCGGTTTCTCTCCCACTGCATTCCCTTCGAGAACATTCTGATCCTTAACACGAACAGAAAAAAAAGTATAACTAACACAAACAAAAAGAAATGTATAATAAATAATAATTCAAGATGAAACTTATAAAATTTAATTTTGGACTGTACAGAGGTCACATAATTTATTGAACGTCATAGGATATTTTTGTCATTTACCGTACAAAATAGGTACATTCTCTACTTAATACTCATTAAAATTTGAAATGATTTAATAATTTTTTGCACGTGAGAACAAATTATAGAGAAGAAATGAGGGGTTGTGTATGACTAACTTAAGAACAAAAGTGGCCGTTTAAACAAATAGATTTTACAGTGAAGACAACATTTGCACGTGAGAACAAATTATAGAGAAGAAATGAGGGGTTGTGTATGACTAACTAAAGAACAAAAGTGGCCGTTTAAACAAATAGATTTTACAGTGAAGACAACATTTGCACGTGAGAACAAATTATAGAGAAGAAATGAGGGGTTGTGTATGACTAACTAAAGAACAAAAGTGGCCGTTTAAACAAATAGATTTTACAGTGAAGACAACATTTGCACGTGAGAACAAATTATAGAGAAGAAATGAGGGGTTGTGTATGACTAACTAAAGAACAAAAGTGGCCGTTTAAACAAATAGATTTTACAGTGAAGACAACATTTGCACGTGAGAACAAATTATAGAGAAGAAATGAGGGGTTGTGTATGACTAACTAAAGAACAAAAGTGGCCGTTTAAACAAATAGATTTTACAGTGAAGACAACATTTGCACGTGAGAACAAATTATAGAGAAGAAATGAGGGGTTGTGTATGACTAACTAAAGAACAAAAGTGGCCGTTTAAACAAATAAATTTTACAGTGGAGACAACCTTTGTATGTGAGCATATTAACATGTGAGCATTTGACGGAATTCATTGGTTAAATTACGCTCTATGTGATAATCTGTTGTAAAAATGGAGAAAAAATGCCTTTAACTTGCAAAAATAATCATTTGTAAGCAGTACTCGTATAATACAATGTTTTATGATACTTATATATTCTATAACACATGTCCGCAATATCGCAGGAGTATATCGGCAATGACGCAGTGATATAAGGCATAGAATACCTAATTCCTTTATCCCTCCCCACTCCCCCCGATTCCTACATATCCCTGCATCATTTGTATGTTTTTAATTTTGAATTATTTTTCATGTATGGTCTTCATTCTTTTTTTTCCATTTGATATATTTTACTTTAATTTCAAAGATACTCTATTCTTGACATATGACTTAGTAATTTTATTTTTATATTACACATAGTGAAATGTATTATGATGAGGGAATTATTTATGCAAATATTTAACATACATTGTTGTCTTTTATGATTTGCGAATTGCTGTATGTTTCCCTTTAAATTAAATCACTAAATAACTTGGAGTGGCAAAGCCTAGTTATTGCGCTAGATCTAAAATCCAGTAGACGAGAATTCGAATTGTGCCTCGTCCGATTAAATCACAAGCATCTAATTAATTTAATGAATGCATGAATATAAAGTTGTTCTCTTCAAATAAAAAAAATGTAGAGTTAAAACTTATATTCAAATATTTCGAGAATATATTCAGAAATCTTCGAATTATATTGAAAAATGCTTTCATTATTTTTTGAAAAATTTCTTAAAGTACAGTTTTAAAGCCGACATAAAAAATAAAATACTCGTCATATGAATACATTGAATTAAATTGTTAAAAATATTACGAGCTTTTGGTACAAAATACTTTCATTGTATAAACTGACCGCTGATGACTAGCCATATACTTCGTAGATATAAATAAAACGAGCTTTATCGCATCATCCATTTATCAATTCTCACGTTAGCTGGTAGGTTTATTTAATGTTTTTCACCATTACTATGAATGCATGATCGATTGATCAGCTAAATGATCACAAACTTGGAAAACTAGTTGTAATTATGCCAAGCGTAAATCCTTTACCAAACATTTCTCAAACTTTGAGATTATATTTTTAATATAAATATATTTTCTTTATTGATTCAATACAACAACTTAGCTGTTTTCTTTATCATAATGTATGGAACAAATACTTATTATATGTATTACTTGCAGACAATATACAAGACCTTCAACAACTACTTAACAAAATCAATTCTATCGGAGAGCATTATGGACTTAACATTAATATTAAGAAAACCAAAATGATGATTTTTAGCCGTGATAGCCACCCAAATATAAATCTTCAACTTAAGGGTGTTAGTATCGAAAGGGTAAAACAATTTAAGCATTTGGGTAGTGTACATAATTACTGAGAATTTAGACCCTGACACTGAAGTAAAATCTTTTCCTCGACGACAATATTAACTTAAATCTGAGACAAAGAATGGTCAAGTGTTATGTGTGGTCAGTTCTGCTTTATGGGGTGGAGGCGTGACTCTCAAAGTTAATATTATAAACCGCCTTGAAGCATTTGAAATGTGGATGCACCGCAGAATGTTTAGAATATTGTGGACTGACATGGTAAGTAACACTGAAGTACTACGTAGAGTTAACACCAAAAGAGAATTATTCACCAATGTTAAATGATGGCAAAAGTATGCCATCCTTCAGCTCGTCATGAAGGGGAAGATTGAGGGTCGTAGAGGGGTCGGAAGAAAACAGCTTTCCTGGCTGCGAAACATCCGCGAATGGACCGGTATAAGAACTGTGGAGGAGCTGTTTCGCACTGCACAGGACAGGGAGGCTTTCTCCATGGTGGTTGTCAACGTCGGGGGGACCTGACACAAGAAGAAGAAGAAGATGGAACAAATATTTTTTTAAACTAACCATACTCTTTTTCCCGAGAGAACGACCAGACGATACGAATAGTACCGCCCATTTGACTGCCGCACCATCCCTTCTACAAGAATGATTTTGTAATCTTCTACATATTAACAGAGAAAACAGAGGAAAATGACCAAGTATGTTTTAAAACAATCTAATATAAAGTTTAGCCATAAAATCAGCTGATCTTAAAAAAAAACTCTTGGAAGTTGCATATAACTACTAACATACCATCACGTTATGTCCCTCGCGAGGTAGGCAGAGAGAAAGGAACGCCATATTGTTTAACAACAATGTCAGCATTCATGCAACGTCTCATTCATGTTCGTCTGTTGTTCACGCTTCTAATATTTCCGTCTTTCAAAATATTGTTCACATGGTCGTGCCATCTCTTTCTTGGAAGGCCCCGACCTCTCATTTCATTCTTGTTCGCAGTGTATATTTTCTTCGTCAGGCATTTCTCATTCATTCTCCCCATGTGCCCAAACCATCACAATGTGTTCACTTTCATTCTATTCATTATTTTCTTTTAGAAATAATGAATATGTCCTTGTAGTAACAAGTACATAGACATCCTCAAACATTCCCTAAATTAAACAGAAATACTTGGTGAACAAAATTGGTCGTGGCAGGATTCGAACTCGCGAACCCTGGATTACATACCCAGCGCGATAACTGCTCTGCCACCACCCATCTAACATCTTTCTTTCTTACATTCTTTCATTATGTCCTCATTTATTTCTCTGTCATACATTGTTCTATTACAGATTTTTGCTAACGATCTCAATTCCACTGCATTTATTCTGCTTTCGTGCGACTATTGCCATGTCCAGGTTTGACGTCAAGGTTGACACCTCGGCGAAAAGGTATATTCGTCGTAAGAACATCTTGTTAGCGTGTAATTTGGTTAGTAAACTACAGAATATCGACAATACAATTTCAAGAGGTACTTATCTAGGGAGGAACATTCGAGAACTGCCATGGACATTGACCCGACATGTACTCATTTAACTACTCCCCTGATGGTATAAAAGGCGAGGCAGAGCTCGACATTTCATCGTAGTTACCAACATCTACCGTGAAAGCTTACATTTCGAAGTTGCTCATTTTATAATCATATTTATTTGTTTTTTAAATAACGTGAAGGTTTATATTATGATATATATTATTTTTAATTTTTTTATCAATAATTGTTTTATTCATATCTTATAATTTAGAAATTTTTATGTATTTAGAAATTTTTCAAAGAAATATGTGATTTTTATTTGTTTTGTTCCCTCTTTCTCTATATTTAATTGTGAAATTTTAAATAAATGTACATATATTAGTAGTTACCAGGCCTCTCTCTCTCACTGTGAGATCCTACACAGCATATCTTAACTAAAGTTTAAAGATAACCATTTAAAAAAGCTTTTAATTACTAGCTTCAATATAGCGACAGGTTAAATTAATGCCCCTACAGGCTAAAACACCAAGATAGCACTATGAATGGAATTTATAACTGATCGAAGTGCTCCATTTACTATCATAACTCTGTTGCTTTTTTTGATCTTATAACTCACTAGTGATTAAAGCCAAGTAATGTGAAAAAAAACGATATAAAATTTATCACAAAGTCATATTGGGCATACTCACATTGGCTGGCATCTATATTCAGGAATGCCTTACCTATGCTCGACGCAATATGAAAAACACTCCTCTTAACTCAGAGTACCTATCATCGGTATAATACGCGAGGTGCAAACAACATCAGACCTGCAGAAGTGCAGACTGGCAAAAGTCGCAAACAGCTTTGTGGGGCAGAGTATTAAGCTGTATAATAAACTGCCACCTTAAAAGAAGGTAGTTTTGTGAGAGAGGCGAAGAAGTATCTCGTCGATAAATCATTTTATACAACTGACGAAATGCTAAATGAAAGAGATTTCAATTAGCATGGAGTTTCTTTTTCTTTATTTATTCATATTAATTTGTTTAATTATAATCAATGACGACTCCGAGTGCTCTGTTTGGTAGCCTATGGAGGATAAACCAATACAAATACAAATACAACATAAAAAATATATGTACTCATTATAATAAGTTTTAAAATTATGTTTGATTCTAAAGAAGATTGAAAAATTTTATTATTATTCTTCCTCTTGTAATAGACCAACAATCTGTTTTCATCCTGCTATTAGAATAACAATTTTTTTTCCTTGCACAAAAATGTTTAAAACCGTTAATAAATGCTTATTTTTTTGCTTAATCTATAGAAAATAAAACGATATTATATTAAATATTTAAACGATGCATTATTGATATAAATACTTTTTTTAGTTTGAAATTCATTGGTTTGATATAGAAATAGTCAATCTGCAAATATATTAATAACGGCTGTTAGGTTCAAGTTAGTTAACAGGATCATCTCAATCCTGAATTACTGGTCTGGTAAGGGACACGATAGAAGGAGAAGAAGTTGATAGTTTGCGAGATTTAATTTTATTACACATATTATTAAGTTATATACGCAAGTGTTGATAAGTAAAAACCAGGTTAAATGTTTATAACTGATATAATATGTTATTTTTCATTTGCTTATAACTGATCATTTAACATGACAGTATTATTAATATGTAGGTAGAACGAATTTTAAACAGTGTATAAATGAAACATATGAATCCTGTGACAAGATTCCCAGGGTTAATTGCCGATGGAGACATTCATTGTCTGTTTCCAGTCTGTATTTCTGAGACGACTAACTTCATTAGTTTTTTTGGATAATGAAATTTCTTGCTATCAACAAAATAAAACATTCTACTTATTAATTATAGGGCCTCCACGTTTTAAAACGAAAATTGGCTTTGAATGGCGTTCATTTATAATTATTTGAAATTATTGCTAAAGCGATTATTGTTTTTCTGGGTTGAAATCTTTCGTTCGTTGGAAGAAATTGACAATGGCGATAAGTTTACCACTTGCACTTGTTATTTCTTTTTTTTAATTTTTAAGCAATGCTAGATTACGTTGATATGTTATAAAAAAATATAAAAATACTTGGTAATTGTTCTATTGTGTTTATTTGATTATTGACGCGTTTCGTGCAAAGCACATCGTCAGAATAATCAAATAAACACAATAGAACAATTACCAAGTATTTTTATATTTTTTATAACATATCAACGTACAATGGAGTTCTATCAAGAATTGTCGATCGACAAACTAAACTTAGTTAAATGCTAGATTAGGTTAGCAACCAAATAAATTCCATTTCTATACAATAGCTATACACATATTTGATATTTTTAAACAAAAAAAATATATACGCACGGTATATTCTGCTACAGAGTGGTGAGCCCCTAAAGGTAACATGAACGAAAATAGTATTATTTTATTTGATTATATAAATGAAAAAAGAGTTCGTTTTTTGCTGAAAAATAACTTTTTATAAAAAAAGGGGTTAAAGGTATAAAAATATGAATAAAAAATATATCGTCCTCTTACACATGCAGACACCCTCACCCTCAGAATTAAACTTGGTTAATTTATGAGTTTAGTTTTTGTACTTTTGTAGTTTTTCTATAATTATAGTTTTTTATACTTTTATACCTTGAAGTTTATTGAAAATTTACGTAGAAAAAATGAATTTCTTAATTATTGTTATTATAACCTCAGAACAGGCTTCTCCTAGTGAGATAATAAATTCCATTTGAATATTTAAATTTAGTTATATTGAATAAATTTTATTTATTGTGGAAATAAATGAATAAAAAAAATATATACCTTTAAACGAAAACGTATCGCCCCCTTCAACCCTTGTAATATTGTAGACTTCTTGTAGGTGCGGGGGCGCTGTTGATGCCAGGCCCCCCAACAGCAGCACAATCCACGAGACGATCCATGGGGGCCCCCTGCTGCATGGGGCCCGCCACTGACCCCTCATTTGAACACCACTGACCTTCGTATGTCTCCCCGAGAGTCGGGAATAATTGCCAGCACTATCATACTGTCACCTGAAATCAAATAATAAGTAATTATAATTAATTTAATTAATTAATTTTGTCTTAATGTATATGTCGTACAGCTAGATTTAGACATTGCTAAAGCAAAGCATTACCTATGTTTTGAAAATCTATATATAATGTGTACATATGTTCAAAAATATACCCCAACTTCACACATACATGGATACACTCGTAGACTATTTATTTATTTATTTTTATTTATTAATATATAATTTATGAAATATTTATGAAATATTTATTCTAATAAATATTTCAACTCCTCACTACCCCAAGGAGATATAGTGGAGAGTTATGAATTTAAAATTTTCAGACTATTTTTTTATTGCAGATAATAAACTAGTATTCTGAAAGTTTCATCACAATGTAACTGTGTGTGTGCGTGCTGTGTACTATGTGCTATGTACGGCGTTTTTATTGTACTTTATCAATGATAGATTAGAAAACTAATTCATCCTTTTCAAATTTTGCAAATTTGTGTATATCTAATACTCGCTTAGGACCCATTAGATTTTGATCGGTGCTACTCAATTTTTTTAACTGTCAAATATTTCAAAGTGACCCCAAACTTTAAATTTTATGTTTTTATTTTCAAATTGTTAAATGCCATTGAAGTATTATCAAGTTTTCTTAATAAAATATTTAAATGAAAAATAATTTTATTAACTCGTTAAATGTGATGCTGGAAATGATCCATACAAAATTTGAATATTATGTGGGGTGACTTGGTAGTGAGGATTATGGCGCTGGCCACAACCCACTTGATTTTTTCATCGTTTTGAGTACATAAGCATACCAGTTAAAATTTATTTAGTTTTTTTCAAATATTACATCTGTATACAAAATGTTATAAACTGTAAATTTCCCGAAAACAAATAGAAGAAAATAAGAATACATCGATTTAATTTTTCTTATGTTAGTATTTTATATATTTTTTAATTGACACATACAATAATAGATAATATATTTACATGGGTTCTTTAATACAAAGGACAAAAAAATATAGTATTTAAAAATATTCATTTTATTGAAATTCATTTTTATTGATACAGAAGATCTCAACGCACGGTAAGTTAAAACTTCTAGACTGTTTTAATTCAAAGAACCTACATTTTGATCATTTCACTATGTATGTAAAGATGTAAAAGTTTTTTTTTGATACCACAACGAGGCAAAAATTACAAAAAGTAAAATAAATAATAAAAAAAAACACGAATTTTAATGCTTTTGTTTTCTGGGTACAAAAGAGTTGAACGCGTGGCTAGAAGGAGAACGGTTGAAAATTTTACCATACAGAATTAAGTTTCTTCAATCCAGAAATCGTTATAAAAATAAGATCCCATACACCAATTAATTTACGTTTCAATTAATGAAAACATTTTATTTAAATTAACTAGAAATAAAACTACAGCCACATTGCGTATGTAAAATAAATTGTGATAAAAGATTATGTTAGTAATTAATTTAAATATACAGGGAAAAAAATCAAGGGACAAATTCACAGATTTAATAGCATGTTTTACTAAAGGAAACTTTTGTATTTCGTTCTACATAGTACAGATTCATAACCTTATTGTAAATATGTTTCAATTGTAGTATAATACATTTTAAATTCGTTTTTTTCGGTGCGTTATACATATTATACATTATTTTATTAATAGCTTAATATTAACACTTTTAGCACAAGCGCTCTTACAACGATCCAAGAACATTAAACGACTTCATAAACTTTTTATTGCATTTAACACGCATTTGTTTATTTAAATCCTATCCAATATTAATAAATTAGCAAAGGTGAATGTATGAACTGTAAGATCTAATAATTAATTCTAACTGTCAGAGGACTTTATTAAAAACTTCAAAGACGCATAAAGTGTTAGTGTGTTGCAGTCAAACCGGAATAACAAACATACGTTGCCATAGAATTTTACCATAATTATATGTTCCTGTTAATGTAATGACTGGGACAATGTACTATGTACAAGAGAAGGTGTCGTTTACAAGAAAATCACGAAACGAGTTATAGCACGTTCCGATGTCATTATGTTTATTATGCAGTAACTATTAATGACATTAAAATAATCTGTGGTTATGTAAATCAAGAACTGCAAACCTCAGCAAAATCAATAAGTTTTATTTCTACAGTCAATTACTAAACTTGCTAAACAATTTAACTTTTAGTGATTCTTACCGCGTGAAAATTAAACACTTTTCAATGTCAAAGCAAATTTCACATACTACTTGTTTTCCATAATGAACAGAATAACGAGTGAGTTGTGGCCAACACTTAACTCTACACTTCATACTAAGGCTGTGTTTCTCGAACACATACTCAATTTTGAACAATTTTATGAAATCAAAGTATTTTAATTATACTAATACTAATATTTTTGTTGAAAAAACTTAGCCTATATTTTCATTTTTTTTCCTTGAAAGGTTGACAATATCTAAATGCATTTTTATGAAGTACTTACATTTCTATGAAACGTTCAATTAAATATGTGTCAAGATAGTAGAATATGGTGTTCTGTTCTCTCAGCCTTTCCTGTGCGGATGGCATGATACAAATACACTTTTCTATAGAAATGCATACAATATCAATATGAAGGTGATAACTTTATTTTTTACTTCTGTTTTATACATTTTTCATACAAATATGAAATTTCACATTTCATATAATAGATCATAGTTTTTTTCTCTAAAGGTCGACAATCCTTGAATGCATTTTTTTGAGTGTGTTTCTATTTTATCAAAAATTTAAACAACATAAACAAATCTCAATTTTCAACCATTTTAAAAATTTTATACAGATGAAACTATTGAAAAAAATCATGTTTGTCTATGGAAAACTAGTCAACTCTAGGGCTATGCATTTTACACATATGTCTTGTCTCTCATGCCAACAAAACTGTAAAAAGAGCTCATAGAACCTTAGGTTTTGTACTTAGATTGAGTAGGGATTTCAAAGATATTAATACATTTATATTATTATTCAAAAGTATAATTAGACCAATACTGGAATAGAACTCTATTATTTGAGGTCTTTGTTATACTATTCGTATTTCTGATGTTGAGAGAGTTCAAAAAAGTTTTTGAGGTACATGGGAATTCAGTCTACTGACATCAATTATGAATTTGTGAGATCATTTTGCTCTCTAGATGCATTGGAGATAAGGAGAGTAGTAGCTGATCTTGCTTTTTTTGATAGACTACTGAATGATGTTGTAGATTGTCCTCGTCTTTTGTCACAGATTCACTTTCGTGTACCGTCAAGACTCACTCGCAATAACAGTATGAGACAATGTATGGCGTTCAGGTCTCTCTGCGTACCCCGTTAAGGACATGGCGTGATGGTATGTATGGTATGAGTACCCCGGTATATAATGGCGAACTGATATCTGATAAGGATTATGTATTATACAGACGGGACAGGCCGACACGCGGGGGAGGAGTAGCTCTGGCGGTGTCCCTTTCCCACTCATCACGTCGTATGCTAGACCTGGAGTGTGAAGGAGAGAATATTTGTGTCTCTGTTACTGTAGGTAACATTAGTTTGTTAGTATTTGTTGTTTATTTTTTGTGTTCTAACGATTCGCAAGAACATAGAGAATTATTCTACGATTTCTTAAATTCGAAGTCGGCCGTACTTAGAAATCGCAACGTTCTTATTATTGGCGATTTTAATTTACATAACCAACCGAATAATATCGTGGATGATTACGAATGCTTTAGGATTTCGCAAGGTCTAACACAGTATAACAATGTAATGAACGTTAATGGTAGGACTCTTGACCTTGTTCTAACGAATGTTAAGGAGTGCATTGTAAATAATTCAACGTATAATCTGGTCAAACCAGACATGCACCATCCGACGTTAGATATACAAATGAAATTGTCCGGTACGGGGCGGGTGGGGGGACGGGGGAGAGGGCGACGGGCTCCGCGCCCCTCCACCTCCCCTGTTTCCCCGCGCTGTCCACCTTATAATTTTAATAAATTTAACTATATTCTGTTCACTGATATATTGTCAAATTTTAATTGGGATATTTTACTAACTATATATAATACAGACTATGCTGTTGACTACTTTTATAATGTCATATATGGAATTCTGGACGTGTGCGCTCCCTTGAAGCGACGTAACAGTCGAAAGGAATATCCACCGTGGTTTAATAAAACTATAATTGACGTTATAAAGGAAAAAGAAAAATACCGCATACTTTTTAAAAAACATTCCCGAAACGCGGATCGCGCAATGTTTGTTAGCAAACGCGCCGAGGTAAAAAAACTTATCGCATCTGCACATACTCAATATATCCACGAGATCGAATCTAGTGTAAAAACGGACATAGGTTCTCTCTGGAAATTTGTAAATAATCAAAAAATAGGTGAAAATAGTGACATTTGTTTGAGACAGGGTGACGAAATATTGAAAGATGAAGGGACAGTAGCAAATGCTTTTGCTCAGTACTTCAGCTCAGTGTATAACCAACATCCACCTGATCTCAACGTCAGGAATATCCAACAGCGTAATCCGCGAAATTCTGAAGGGGTCACCCTGGCCACACTTTCTATAGAATCTGTAGAACAGTACATAAAGGAACTCGCCACTAAGAAATCGATTGGACCAGATGGTATTCCTGCAAATATTATAAAGTCAAATAGTAAGTATCTTAGTAAACCATTACACTATATATTTAATATCTGTTTAGCAAATGATACATTTCCCACACGATGGAAAACAACAAAAGTCACGCCTATACATAAATGTAATGACAAGATGGATGTGAATAATTATAGGCCAATATCCATCCTATCTGTCTTTCCAAAAGTGTTTGAAATGTGTCTCTATAAGAGTATCTTCCCTCAGATACAACCATTTCTAAGAGGAGGTCAACATGGCTTCCTACCAAAGAGATCGACCATTTCAAATCTTTTAACGTTTTCCAGTTATATCTCAATGAATCTAGATTCCACAGTACAAACGGATGTCTTATACACCGACTTTGCTAAGGCCTTCGATCGTGTGGACCATGACATCCTTCTCCAGAAATTACATGATTTTGGATTTAACTACAAACTTTTAAATTTCTTTGCCTCTTACCTTAAAAATAGAAAACAATATATAGCGGTGGGTCAATATTATTCCGAAGAAATCCGAGCTTGCTCTGGAATACCACAGGGATCTAATTTGGGGCCACTGTTGTTTTTGTTATTCATTGATGATATACAGGATGTTATCAAGTATTGTCTATGTCTGTTGTATGCCGATGACTTGAAGCTTTATATTAGTATCAAAAGTATAGCAGACTGTCTTCTGTTGCAATCAGACATTGAAAACCTTTGGAAATGGTCTATTGAAAATAACCTTCACTTTAACATTAAAAAGTGTTCTGTTTTGAGTTATGCACGTTCCAGAATTCCAATTATGTATAATTACAATATGAATGGGTCAATGTTAGCCCGGATATGTGAACTAAAAGACCTTGGAGTTATATTTGATGCGAAATTAACTTTTGCTCAACATATAACATCAGTAACTACCAAATGCGGTCAACTTCTGGGCTTTACAATGCGCCTTGGAAGATACTTTTCTAACCATGAAACATTGAAAAATATTTTCAACTGTATGGTGCGTACCAAATTGGAGTACGGAAGCGCAGTTTGGGCGCCCTACCAAAGAAAATATTCCGATATGTTGGAGCAAATTCAGAAGAAGTTCATGAGGTACCTGTATATGCGAATGCACGGAGTATATCCGACATACATGCACCACCCTGAACTTCTGACGTCCTGTTCTTATATGAGCCTTGAAAGCAGGCGTGATAACGCACTACTTTTGACCGGCTTCAAGATTTTCAACAATCTTATTGATTGTCCAGAACTGCTAGAAAGGCTAGGGCTTTTTGTGCCACCCAACTACATAAGGGGTAGAGGTCATAATCTTCTGAACGTCCCCCATTCCAGAACGGATGTAGTGGCCCGCAGCACTCTGGTGCGCATTATGGAAAAAATAAACTCACTCTCGGACGAGGTAGATATTTTCCATTGGAATATAAGGCGCTTTAAATCGTACCTTAAACAGAGGTAGCCGTCATCGAACCGCACATCACACCATAATTGGCAGCAGCTGTCGTGTGATAACGAAAAAAAAAAAAAAATCATTCAAATGAACTGACGTTTAAAATAACTTATTGAAGGTGTAGAGTTTTGAGTATAAACCCACAGGATGGTGAATATTGGGCCGAATTGACATGGGAGCAGGCAATGTAAAAGTCGGCCCAGGACTGAATATCCTGGAAAAACTGGATTAAGACCACATGTTCCACGCTGGGAGCGGTCGTGGATTGATGATAAGAATATCAAATATGGTACGTTCAGCAAATCGAAAGACAGGTTATGCTTTGACTGGAGAAAATGTCGAGTTTCTCACACATTTTCGATTAAATCATTTTATCTATATTTAAAAAATAATTTATCTTTCCTTGCAGCATAGCATAATTTACCAATCTTTATTGATTTGACAACACTCTAAATAATTGTTCTTAATACCGACATATTAATCAACGAAAGATATTTTTTAAGAGAAACTTAACTCTACGGCGCATCGACAATCAGCCAGATAAGTTTGTATTCTATATTATGAAAAATAATATCGTTGCATAGTTGTTACGTATTCTCTGTGGATTAAGAGAGCATGTTGCTTCGGGCTGTATTCTTGATCTATAGTGGTGATCATTCTCAATGGCCCCTGCATCTTTGATTTAACATTTGATATCATAAAAGCAGAGTTTCTCAATTTTATAATTTAACTTATGAATTTTGGTCATGTTGAATTGCTTACTTAACGTATCCGGATATACATATTAGGCCTTTACACTCCAATATGTTGCAGTAAAAATTGCTACATCATTTGCCACGGCCAAGATTTCTTCCTCGTTACATCCCTGTACCATATTTTGGCAGACAAGAAGATGCTTATCATCTTGGACGTTTCCGCGATTGCAAGATACTATTTTTAACTTCTATTTTATAACTTTTCTATGATAAATAATGTGACTAGATAAATTTATGTAAAAAACAAAAATGAATATGAGTGATGTGTATTTGTTTTTTTCATTTAATAAATAAATAAAATAGTTATTTAAGAACAACCGTTCCCTTCTTAAGGTGAGTAAGCATTTCCTGCCTTTTAATAAATTTTAATCAATTTTCGCCTATTTCTGCATTAAAATGAGTAGGTTGTGGCTCTACAAAATATTGAAATTTTGTGTGGAAAATATTCAGTATTTTCATGAAATGAGTTTATTGAATTATTTTTGATTTAAATATTATATTATGAAAAATTGATAAATATTCAATGCCATTTTATGAAAGTGATGTGCTTTTTTACCAATTTTCAAAATAAAAATAACAAATTTTGAGATTCCTGAGTTGAGGAGCATTTTGAAACATTTGACAGAAAAAAAATTGAAAGTACTATTCAGATATCTTTCAAACTCGAATGGGGTCTAAGCGAGTATTATAAATTTTGCAAAATTTGAAAAGAAACAAATGAGTATTTTAGTGATGAAACTTTCAGAATACAATCTCAGCATGATATTAGTTGATAATCTGCAATAAAAATGCCTTTAAAATTGCAAATCCATAACAATATCCCGTTGAGTTAAGTGAGGAGTAAAAATATTGAATGTTGAGAACTGCCGTTGAAGACTTAAAAACCACAAATAATGCAAATATATAATATTACGAGGCAATATGTAATTTATTGCACCGGCCCTAGTGATCTAGTGATAGGATGCATAAATAATATTTATATTAACGCTTCTGGGTTCAGTTTCCAGTAGTAGTCATGTCAACTTTGATACATTACGCTATGATAACCGACACTTGCTTTGCGCGCAGAAACAATGTAGTTACATAAATATATTATATTATGCAGATCTGTATAAGTGAAGCGAAAACCTCGGACTCCGTTTTAAGCAAACTGCGCGCACGGAGGAATTTAAGATTTGGCAAAGTTAAATTTTATATGTAGGAGAAGTGCAGAAAGCTAATATTTATTCATAATATGCGTTTTAAATACATTAAATCAAAACATTTCACATCCAAACATTATCAGTCTTACTAATAAAAATCTACTGCACACCTGTTGACCAGTGTTTTAGTTACACACCGTGTAAAGCTCGTGCAGCGATTATTTGAAAAAGTACAACAAAAACAATCCGACAACGTTGTAATTTCGCACTCGCGCAAGCGCAGCACCGCTAGCCGCCATCCTCCATTATAATTTTGACGAAAGAGTATATAATACCTACGGATAATTTTGACGTTTGTCGTAGTTATTATTTTCATATGTTTTTTCACATTTCAAAATAGGAATATGGAAAATATAACTTATAATTTTATCAGACGAATACCCAAGTAAACACCATTGTAGATAATATAAAAAAGCAAATTTTTTGACAACTTTTCGCGCTCCTGACATGCACAACTATCGAGAATATAGTAATTTGTAGAGGTTAAATTATATTATTCCTAGATATAACAATATAAACTCGCATATCAAAATGAAATTTGATCAGTGATATATGAAATTTGTCTTAAAACACAGCTAAACTACCTAGAACAGGCGTGCAAGCATTGTGTAAAATTTGTATGAGAGATACACAGTCGTTGACCAACTGATCTGCTACACAGCGTTTATTGGTAAAGTTTTTGCCTACACGGGTGTTAAACGGTCGTGTAACTTTTACAAGACGATTATTAGTAAGACTATAATAGTTTTCGTTGGAACGTGGAAGACAGGGCAAGCGTAACTTAAATACACCCGCGTAGTTTAAGCTAATATGAATAAAATATATAATTAACCGAAGTAGGCACACTGCAGTAATCATACTTACATATCCCCTCTCTTTAATGATCGTTGTTTACGTAAGTGCTAATCTGGTCCCTACGACGAAGTTATTTAAATTATTATTTCGGAATATGTTAAAGAAAAATACGTATAAATAAAATACCTACTGTGAGATGTTTTTTCATTGTGAATATATTAATAAAAATATATTATATAGATTAGAATTAATACAAAGGTGGAATAAAAACAGAAATTAATATGCAGCTATAAACACTCCGTTCAAAATTAATACTCAGTCGGCTAATAAATTATCTCAAAAACCTTACACAAAAATGGGTGGGAGGCGAGCGTAGCTATATTTACTCTCCACAATTCCATAGTGTGGAGAGTAAACATAGCTACGCTCGCCTCCACCCGCTCCGCTTATGGGGACTGAAACGGAAATAAATATATTTAATATAATTTTTTTTTCAAAAAAACATATGGGATAATGGCAAATATATGGGATAAGCAGAGTAAACAGAACGCCACTACTTTTACTCCTCACAAACCCAAGGGGGTGTGGCGAGGATTTAAGATTTCACTATTATTCAGCTAATTTTTTTTATTTCTGATTATCAACTAGTTGATGATTTTGTATTCTGAAACTCATGATGAGATTTTATTCTAAAACTCATAATGAGATGTATTCTGAAACTCATAATGAGATTGTAGACAGAAACCCATGATGAGATTGTATTCTGAAACTCATGATAAGGTTGTATTCTGAAACTGATGATGAGATCGTATTCTGAAACTCATGATGAGATTGTATTCTGAAAGTTTCATCACAATGTATCTGTGTGTGTGTGTGTATGGTGTGTGTGTGTGTGTGTGTGTGTGTGTGTGTGTGTGTGTGTGTGTGTGTGTGTGTGTGTGTGTGTGTGTGTGTGTGTTTGTGTGTACGTGTGTGTGTGTGTGTGTGTGTGTATGTGTGAGAGGGTGTGTGTGTGTGTGCTGTGTTGTGTGCTTTGTACGGCGTGTTTATTCTACTTTATCGAATATATACTAAAGTACTTATTCGATACTATGCAAGTTTTGCAAATTTGTATATCTAATACTCGCTTAGGCCCCCTTAGATTTTGAAGGGCTCATCAGTGGCTCTCAATTTTTAAACTATCAAATATTTCAAAGTGACCCCAATCACAGGAAACTTAAAATTTGATAATTGTATCATCATATTTTTCATACCGAAATATTTAAATCAATAATAATTAAACTCATTTCATGAAAATGCTGAAAATTTTCCACACTAAATTTGAATACTATGTGGGGTGACTTACAAAAAAATTTATAGTTTTTTTTTGAATAGCAAGAATAGTTATTAAAATGTTATAATATTAAAAAACTCAGCCGGTAGATTTTCATATTATCTATCGATTAAAGTAAAATCTACTTCATAGGCCTTGTAATTTTTTAGTTACATAAAAAATGGGTTTTACTTAAACTAATTTAACAAGAAAAGTATTATACAAATTCAAATTTCAAAAAAACTCATACAATAGAATAAAGATGTAAATATAAACTGTTCTTTATTTATAAGACGTATCTTGTGAGGGTACTGGGGAATTTATTTTCAAAATATATATAGCCTACTATAGCCTCTTAAATTCATTTATTTCGCAACTATTGCTTCTCTGGGCTGGAAAAACAGTTGGAAGAAATTGCCAAACGGCAATAAACTTGCCATTTGCGCAGGGTGTAAGGAAGTGTTAAATATTTGTTTATTTATTATTGTGTACCAAGAACTTTTACTTTTGTCGCGTCTATGGCTTATTGGTCTACAATTGTGATTAATGTTTTGCTCACAGACCAATAATTAAATTACAAATATTGGTCTGTGAGGTTATAACAATGTGTATTCTATAAACATATTATCGATTGATTATATTTCATATAATTCGATAAAAAAACTATAAAAAACAAGTTGAATAAACTCTCTACGTTGCTTCATATGATATGTCAATTATAATTTTCAACTCTGTAAAATATTGATTTAATTTCATATTATTGAGTTATCGCACAATTTATTAAGACATTAAAACAAATGCCTTTCTTCTGAAATATGCAAATTCCATCATAAAAAAATATTTTGTGTATCACGGAAGCTGGGTGAAATTTTTCTATCGCCAATTTGCTTAAAATTTAGCTTAATTTTAATTAAGTGATTAAGCTACATCAAACAAGCAAGCTGTTACCAGTTCCAGTAAAGATTTAATGGGTTCATTAAAAGTTCACATTTTTTGTTATTGTACAATTTCGACTCGTAAATATTTACGTGAAAAAAACGATAATCATAATATAAAAATAATAGCAAAACCTGTGAGGCCGAATGAAGAACAACGTAATGAGGGAAATATATGATGTTGAACATATTATTAGTTGGAGGATTCACTATGAAATAATTATTATTGTTATTTTAATATAGGAAATACGACCATTAAAGGTAGATTTGTGCCATTTGACGACGTGAGAATTTTAAATAAATAAAAACAAAAAACAGGTAAAGAAAAGACAAACAACGCCTACAAAAATACCATGTTTTTTCTCAATGAATTTTAATATTTCTTTGTAAATTATCGGGGAAGCAATTGCAAGAAGGTGTCGAATCTTTAGTGGAAACTTGACCGTCACTCCATTTATAAGGACTGTTGCTTTCATTGTTTACAAATAAACCAACTTCTCAATAGATGGCGTTACAAAAAGGTTTCTTCGTTACTTCGTTATCATAGATGGCAATAGTAATACTATCTTATTTTCAGGTGAATTTTTACACATTATTCAAATATATAGAACTTTCAAATATAACATTGATAAGGGAATTCAATAAGAAGGCACATTGCGCAAGCGCATAAAGTGTTCACGTAAACCAGCCGATGACAGGTCAGCCCTGTAAGTGCCTTTAGAGCCTGGTTCTTCTATAATATCCCAACTTCGTCTCTATTGAGATGTTAAAAGTTTGTCAGTAAAAATAGGATTCATTATATTTAAAAATTAATCAAAATAAAGAGGGGTGAAAAAGGGGACGGGACAAGGATATGATAAGGAGACAAAGTCATGGCTCATATTACTAATAATGTAAAAAGAGTTGAGGTCCCGTTAGCAATATTCTTGCAGTACGGGACCTTATCTTTTTCTTACATTTTTCTCAAATAACTCTTGTAATACGACCCTTTTTGTATATTTACATAAAACAAAATGTATGATAACATACATACATACATACATACCATCACGCCAGGTCCCTCGCGGGGTAGGCAGAGAGAACAGAACGCCACACTATTCTATCTTGACATACATTCACCGCCTCGTCAACATTCATGCTACGTCTCATGCATGTTCTTATATTGTTCAGACTTCTAACATTTCCTTCTTTCAGAATATCGTTCACATGGTCGTGCCATCCTTTTCTTGGGCGCCCCCGACCTCTTTTTCCATTCCTGTCAGCCTTATATATTTTTTTCGTCAAGCGTTCTTCATTCATTCTTTCCACGTGACCAAACCATCTAAGTGTGTTAACTTTCATTCTAGTAACTACATCTTTCTTCATCTTACATTCTTTCCTAGTGACCTCATTTCTAACTCTATCATACATCGTTCTATTACAAATTCTTCTTAACGATCTCATTTCCACTGCATTTATTCTACTTTCATGCGACTACTAGATATAATCCACGTAATGATAAAATAAGAACCCGAATGCTTTCGATGGTCAATTATCATCATTGGAGGCGTTTATTACCTAAATCTTTAAATTATTCTATAGTGTATTGTAAGTATGCTTGTTTTTAGAATATTTTTGTAGTAAATAGGTCATTTCCAAAGAATGGAGACCATCAGAATCCCGAAAAAGACCTCTCAAAAGATAGGAGGATAGCTGGAAACTCTCACATAAAGATCAGCCCTCTGGATAACATGTCACATAGGTTTACCACAAAACATATAAATAATAAGATTGAAAACATGTACAAATAAAAGCAGTTCTTATAAAGAACTTTTATGACTCTTCGAGACAAGAATTACATAGTGATTATTGTCAGTGATTTAAAATAAATAAATAATAAATAATGAACACTTCCTTGCACCCTGCGCAAGTGGCGAGTTTATTGCCGTATGGCGATTTCTTCCAACTAACCAGTGTTTCCAGCCCAGAGAAGCAATATTTGCGTGAGAAATAAATTTAAATAAATTTCTCCTCTGCTGGGAATCGAACCCAGGACGCCCGCACAGAAACCGAACGGCTTACCAACTGTGCCAAGGCGGTCGGCGGTGATTTCGTTAGTACTGATAATTGAAGATGGTACAGTATTCGTGCATTTTTAAAATTAAACATATCAATTAAACATTGTCTGTCTGATAATAAGAGTAAATATTTACGATTATCTTACAATATACAGAAAATGAGTTGCAGACAAAAACAGTTTTTTGAGTCATCTATTTTTAAAAAATATACATATCAAACGTAGCGGATTACTATGGTCGATGTTTAAAAAAAAAGTAGGCTATAAAGGGTTCCTTGTACCTAAGCGCTGTCTCAAATATCTACTATTTGATTTTCTTACGACTCAATAAAGCTTTGTGTGACCACATCCTTGACTGATCTTAGAGTATGTTCATACTTTCAATGGGTTCTTTAAACAAGTAGGGGTCTCGAGTGTTCTGTAAACTGAATGAAGCCTGACAATCATATAGACCAGCGGTTACCTAAATACACTATGCGTAACTGAAGTATTACACAAATTGATAGATAATTTCAAACTCAATAAAAAATATGTGGAAGTTTTTTGTTTTCGTTCATTGTAAAAATATACAATGAAAGGTGACTTGCTTAAATTCATTTTGTCTAGCAAACTTTTGAAGCCTAAATTGAAGCTTAATTTTGTCTAGAAAAAGAAGCAGGTCAGCTTAAAGAGCTATCCTTATTTTGTTTGGGGTCTGTCTCATTGTAATATACATACTGGTCTTATATTTTTTTATTCTACACATTATATATAAAATAAATAATATTATATTGTGCCACGCTTGCCTTAGATCATACTTCGGTGTGCAACAAACAAGATTTTATGATTTTTTTAACATCTCTATAGAGACGAAGTTGGAATATTATATAAGAACCAGGAACTCAAGGCACCTACAGGGCTTACGACCAGTCATCGGCTGATCTACGTGATCACTTTATGTGACGTTCACCAACTATGCCTTCTTAGTGAGTTTCCCATCAATCCAATTATTGAAATTTATATACATTTTAATCATGAAAATCTGTTCGTTTGAAAATAAGCCGAAAATACTGTCGACATCTATGAAGTGACGATGAAACAAATATTGAGAAATTGTAAACAACCTGGTTTGTAAACAAACTGGTTTGTATACAACCTGGTTTGTAAACAACCTGGTTTGTAAACAACCTGGGGGCCTACGCAATATGCCATGTTATCTTATATTCGTTCAAGAAAATATTGTTCTTAAATTGGATCAGCGAAATAAATTTCGTAGGCAAGTGACACATTACAAGAATAAGCTACGCTACAGCGTCGTTGGCGTCTAAAAGTAAAAACAATCGACAATTAAATATTATAAATGGTTTGGTTGGCAGTCTGTTTATTTTCTCTTTGGCGCGCGTTCGGTTATTATTTAATTAAATGTGAGTGAGCAAATTAAACACGCGAAAAAAATCTTTGCGTATATTTTAATACATGTTTTTACACATTTGATTTAAATTAAATCTGTTTAAAGTATATGTTTACTATTTCTACGATATGAAACCGAATTATTATATTAAACACAAAAATCATCAAACAAAATATCAATTTGCGCGGCAACTTTTTCACGCTTATAATGCTTTATTTTTAATATGCAAAAATATATGGAATTGGTGGCTGTGACGTCACGTGACAGCCACCAATTCTATACATTTACTATCGCTCAGCGAGATAACGCTTAGCACAAATGGCATGTTGTCTAGGGGGGCTGGGCCGTAAACTTTGAGACTCGCTGCTGAAGACCAATAAATATTATAAGTTTTGCCTTAAAGCAGTCATGCAAATTCGTTTATGCGGGTTTTAGACCAGTTAAGGTAACGTAAATAGTAGCTTTGTGTAGGAGGGAATAAAATCATTTTATAAATAGGCCTCGATTTGCGGATTACTTACCTACGGAAGGACATCAGGTGTCCGTGTAAACATTTATTAACGGTAAACAAGTATAAAATAATAAAAATAAGATGTAAAAAACAAATATACTTTTATTCCAAATAACAAAACTCTAAAAATACCTACTTGCAATAAAAACATAAAATAATTATGATCCAAGGAAATGTAGATAAAACAAAAGTACTATATAAAGTATTATTTTTTTATAATTTGAGTAAATAGAAGGGGTCGCCCCAGAAAGGGATGTGAATGATATTTTATAAGAAGGAAACATAAGAAGCTCGAACAATCGAAGAGCATATATGAGACAATGCATGGATGTAAAGAAAGCCGGGAATGTGTGCAAAAATAGAAGAGTATGGCGCTCGGTTCTCTCTGCTTACCAAGTATGGGACATGGCGTGATGGCATGTATGTATTTTTCTAATTGTGAGTATTACTTAAAATACCTTAGGTCTATGTAAAAAAAAAAAAAATCACTAAATAACTTAGCGAGAAATTTAGCGATATGCGCCCGAAGTTATTTAACTATACCTACCTATTTATGAAATCGTGTAAATCATCGCTTCGTGGTAAGTGATTAGGCATTTGTTCTGGGCTCGAGTTCCAGCAAAGAAGATATAATAAATTATGCAAATACTTGAAGCTCTGATTGTTGCTCTTTGATTGAAGCTCTGAAATTTTTATTTGAAATTCTCTACAAGACGAAGATTGTGTTTTTTTTCTATCAAACAGAAACTAGGTATCACAAGTTTTTTTTACATTCATTCATACCATCCAGGCATTTCTCATATTGCGAGGTAACCAGTTACAGGTGTGCGGGTGTGCATAACCTTATGAAAGGAAACACGACACATGCGTGTATAGGACACACCACTCACTCGTCTCACCTAAAATGGAATGAGTGGTTACTAACATTCAGAATGTGTGGTGGTCGTGGACCTCATTGCTGAACTATGTAAGATGCTATTTTGCCTGTTGTATTTTCAATATAGGTATTTATATTTTTACTCTCCACACTATGGAATAGTGGAAAGAAATGATTTCACAATTTCAAGCGTATTTTTTTACATCAATTTCTCAATGGGTATCATGTAGAGAGTGCACACTGTGAGTTTCGTCGTAATGTGTTTGAATATACCTATGGCGTACGGTATGCGGCGTTCCCGTACGGATTATCCTTTTTGTGTCCTCTCTACAGCCCAAACTATTATTATTAAACTATTATTATATTAGTCCTTCGGACATAATATGTGTAAAGTGCATAGACCTAGAGCTGATTAGTTTTCCATCGATATCCGTTAATTTCTTCTCACGGTCTGGAAATTCGAGGTATTTTTATACTGTTTGAAATTTTGATACAAAAAATACATTCATAAAAAATGCATTCAAGGATTGTCATAATTTAAAGAAGAAAAAATATGGTTTGCCATATCAATGTGAAATAAATTTCATATTTGTATGAAAAATAGAACAGACGTAAAAAAACTTTTGTAAGGGAAAATTGAGTGATCAACTTCATATTGATATTGTATGTGTCTCTATAGACAAGTGTATATTTTACTCTCCACTTCTATCTTCCTCAAGGGGTAGGCAGTGAGAACCGAACACCGGATTTTTCTATCTTGACACATACATCGCCTCATCAACACTCTCATACGTGCTCATCTTGTTAGTAATGCAATTTTACTTAAAATTTCTCAACAGGTATCATGTAGAAAATACATAGTATGAGTTTCGTGACAATTGTTTCGTGTGTATGGTGTATTATGAAAACTTTTTTCCTCTGGGAATCTTATATTTGTTTAAGAAGAATCTAATAGAAATGTACTTAGAGATTGTCAACCATTCAAGAAGAAAAAATGAACGCTTACTATGGTGTGGAGAGTTAAGTGTTGGCCACAACCCACTCGTTCGATAAAACATGCCTAATCCCAACAATTTGTATTGAAACTAAAATACACAATTTTTTTTTTTTTTATATATTTACAAAGGAATAGATTTTAAATTACATAGTAAAACAAAGAAGCGACTTACAATATTACAATTCATCAAAATCAAAACAATACAGTTTAATTAATACTTTCGATCATCACCACATTAATGCCTATTTGAAACTAAATTAATTACATTGTAGCAAAGCTCCGTGAATAATTAATTACGAACGGCTTTATTAAAAATTCGGAGGCATGCACAAAAAATGTTCGCAATGCCGAAGAGCAACGGGTGGTGTCAAAAATGTCAAAGTTACAATAATTAATTGGATGAAACTAAGTAATGATGTATGCGTGTGATACAAACGTTAAAAATTATCCAAATTCCACGGAGAATATTAATTAACTTAGTTCATGTCATTGTCCTTTAATAATTAACTGCTTCTCTATTAGACTAACAGTTACTGATGGGTGCAGGTTTGAACATAAAATTACACATCTCAACTATGGAAAGAGTTTTTGATCACAAATACATAAAATAATTAAGAAATCAATATTCTAATAAACATAAAATGAAAAGTGATATAATTCAATCCATAATGCGATTAAAAATACCTACTATGATGGGATGGTACGATTAAAATAAATTAGTCAACACTCGAATCACCAAAAAATGTAAAATAAAACTTTAAATATTTGTTCAACCATTTTCCTATTGTGTCCATCAATTCCGACCTCATCATATTCTTCTTAGATTTATTAATGTATAAGTTTTACTCCTCACTAACCCAAGGGGATATAGTGGGGAGAAATGCCTTTGGCCGTGTATAGTTTGCATGTTGGGACTTTCATTGTATTGATGATAGAGAATCTTGTCGTTCTTGGTAGCTGTGTATTGTGTAAAATGGGTAAATAATTGTAAATCGAATATTTTTCAATTACATATACGCAAACATTGGATTTTTTTCCTGTTGGAAGTCAAATGATATTTTTAAGTTATATCTATAATTAAAAGTAAAGACTTTTTGATTCTACATTAATTTTATTCTGCGCGATAGGCCAATTTCGCCTTGTTAAAAAAGGCGAAATAGGCCTATCGCGCAGAATAAAATTAATGTAGAATCAAAAAGTCTTTACGTTTAATAATAGATATAACTTATTATGGAATTCTACCAAATAAAAACTTCGTCGATAATTTGATATTTTTAAGTTAACTAATATCTCCAATTTCAAAAAATAAACCAATTTCTCAATAGATGGCTTAACACAAAGGTTTCTTCGTTAATACATAGATGGCAATAGTTATAATGTCTTATTTTCAGGTGAATTATTACACATTATTCAAATATATAGAACTTTCAAATATAACATTGATAAGGGAACTCAATAAGAAGGCACATTGCGCAAGCGCATAAAGTGTTCACGTAAACCAGCCGATGACAGGTCGTAAGCCCTGTAAGTGCCTTGAGTTCCTGGTTCTTCTATAATATCCCAACTTCGTTTCTATTGAAATGTTAAAAAGTTTTTCAATAAAAACATGGGTAAATTGTGTTTAAATTGATGTAGTAGTGCAGATCTCGCGTATATAATTGTCGCAGTCTCATGAATTCCAGAGTCTTGAAAATTACTGTGGAGCTTGTTCTGTATGACACATTTAATACGATTTTTAATTGTTGATTTTGCGCCATGTTAACCGAGTCCATTACAATATTTGTTGAATAGCAAAATGGATTATTTAAAACGAGGTATGGATAACAAATCAAATATGGACATGCGTCGGCAACATAGATGTTGCATTGTGAGCAATCCTCTTCGTACAGATCATATCAAGATTCACTTTTGAGGTATTTATTCCTCAAATCGAATAACTGCACGCAGCCATGATCTTCTATTACAAGAACCACCTCCATTTTAGACAGCTGCATTCTACAACAAGGTATAATCTTCGGTTATATCATAATGCTATCTAGGGAGAATTTTATTACAGCAAGTGAATGTAAGTGGATTGTGAAGAAAACTAAATTTGCTAATGGATATGTTAGAGTAGGTACATTTCATGAACTATATTAGTTTGATTTTTTCGATTAATGATTGCTTCCCCTGTCTCATATGTTAGTTTGTCAATATCCGAACCAAACTTGTAATGAAGTTCACTAAGTTCCATTTTCATCGTGTTTTTCTGGATTAAATTAATGAATCAATCCAACTGTCGATTTGTTCAAGATAATTTACTTCTCTTAACAGATTAACAAACTACCAAGCCTATATTTTTCATGGTTTTTCAACTGTGAAGTCAAAAAATATCAACTAAGAGACTTCGCAGCATATATCATCATCATCATCATCCATTATTCGTCCAGTGTTGGACATAGGCCTCCCCTTTCAACCTCCATGCTTCCCTATCCCTCGCCACCCTGTGCCATTGACCTCCTGCCACTCGTTTTATGTCATCAGAACATTTTGTTTACGGTCTGCCCGGGTTTCTGCGTCCAGTTCTCGGTCGCCACTCCAGGGTGCGTTTGGTCCATCGATCGTCTGCTGTCCTTACTACATGGCCAGCCCAATTCCATTTTAAGGACCTTGTATGCAACATCGGTAACTTTTGTCCTTTCTCTGATCCATTCGCTGCGTTTTCGATCACGAAGACTAATGTCATCCTTCTCTCCATTACTCGTTGCGTTACTCGGAGTTTCTGTACTGTACGTTTTGTAAAAATAACAGTTTCAAAACCATATGTCAGTACTGGGAGGATGCACATAGCAAATACTTTTTTCTTCAAGTGGTTTGCAAATCGTTTGGATCTGAGAATATACGATAGCTTAACGAATGCAGCCCATGCAAGGCCCCGCCTTCGATTTCTGCTTCCTGATTGTCTCCACCTAGCTTTACCTTATGTCCGAGGTAAATGTATGAATCTACTCTTTCAATATTCCTTCTCTCTACCATCACTGGTCGAGGTTGTTCTGAAGTGGGCATAATTTTAGAGTAGTTCATTTTAAGCCTACATGACGCAAAAGATTATTGACATCGTTGAGCATCAATTTAAGTTCTTCTTCATTATTTGCAAAGAGAACGATATCATCTGCATATAATATATGTTACATATTATAAGGCTGAACTCACAATTTGGAGTAGAACATTTAGTGTGTGTGTGTGTCCGTCCCCCCTTATAACTTTTGATCCCCTTAATATACAGAGCCCAAAAAAATAAGAAAGTTATAGGCTTACAAAATTTTTATACTCAGAATTTTGAATTTTTGATCCGATCATGGGTTATCAACAATTGAATTTTTATTTTATTTTCCATATTCACACTACACTAAAACGTATACTTATACTTCTGTCTTACTTCAACCTACCACTAAACCTTATAAAAATTAACTTACACTTTGACGAATAAAAAATAATAGAACTGATTTATATATGTAACGCTACTCTGTGACAGGCATAACCTAGTAGAGTAGCCTAATCCACAAATTAAAATAAATATATATACACAGATGACTTAAACTTTAACTTTTAACTTAATTATTGTGTTATATATTTTATTTGCTACTTTATCAACTTATATTGTACCTACATCAGATATTATTTTACTTGTAAAAAGGGAATTTAATAAATAATAAAAATATCTCAAAATACATAAAAGATAGACGCTGGGTATTTGTATGAATATAGACAAACAAAATGTATCAAATAGATTTTTATGAAAAGATCAAGGATTTCTAAAACTTTTTTATTAGGAAAAACATTTTTTTAGACAAACTATAGAGTTTTACTTCCTGCATAATCCTTTTTATCCCTTTTTTTAAATATCAACAAACGCCAAAATTCCCCAACTAGATAATTTTATTTATATATTTTTAACGATTTCGTTATGGCGAAAATTTGAACAAAATTTAATAAAATATTATTGTTATTTAAATGACATGTTGTGACTTTGAACCACGGTTTCAATTAACAAGGGCGAGTATGGATACTGGATGGGTACCTGGATGGGTACCTGGATACTCCAATTATAAAGGTAACGAGGAAGCTGATGCTCTGGCAAATATATAGGGGAGCCGACACAGCTACCTATGGGCCAGATCCTCACTGTCTCCTATCTAATAGTATTGTGAAATCAACACTTTACCAAAGAATGCTTGACAATGCCACTGAACTCTGGTTATCTACTCCAGTTTCAGGATTCTCTTCAACACACTCTAAGCGGATCCTAATAATGAGCAGGAACAACCTTAGGATTCTCACTAGAATCTTAACAGGTCACTGTAGACTCAATAAACATCGATGCACGATGAGTTTATCGGAAATGCACCAATGCAGGTTCTGCATGGATGAACATGAAACACCGATGCATCTACTTACAGAATGTGGCCAACTAATGCAAACAAGAGTAAAGATACTAGGTTTGCATATTGCTAATCAAAAGCAAATCAGAGAGACCGATCCTTAAAGGATTTTACAGTTCTTCCAGGAGATAGGACTATGGAATGACATCTAGGAGGCAAATTATCACAATGGACTACTATTGAGTCGACGTGGGAAGGTTTCTAGATGGGTTTACAAAAATGAATACTGGAAGCCTGAGCGAGTTTATTATATAGAAACAACTAACATCGTCACAAGTAATATTACTTTTGATGATGTTTGGCCGCTGGCTGCAATCAGCGAAAGCTTCAACGCCTCTATTATTCAAACCCTTATTGTGGATGGAAACTTTGGTTTTACTAAATATGCAATTAAAATTATAAAATGTATTTCCACCGGTTTAACGAAAGTACATGAATTAAAATCAATAAAATATAATTAATATGTGAAACATGTCTAGAGGTAGTAGCTTGTATAGAAATGTGGCCAGTATGTGAATATTCTTTGACCTCTGCTCTCTACAACCTCAAACGTGACTGTTTTGACCGTATAATCTGTTAATATGAAGCTTGCCTCAATGTATTCCAACCAACCGCCTCTTGAGACAGACAGTGAAATATTATTATCTTCACAGACACGCATTTATCGTGTCATAGATATATGTATGAGTTAGGTCTTAAGACAGTCAGTATTGAAAGGTCAGTTATTAAAATACATCATTACTACTGTTAATTCGATATTAAATTTTGTGATGTTGATTTTCTCTTTATAAGTATTGATTTTCATCCTAGGAAGGTAGATCATCCACAATGAACTCTTTAACGAAGTATTAGAGAAATTTTATGGTGCACTTTGATCAACATACTAATTTACAGTTTCTTCATTTTTACATACCTACATATGTTGTCACATAATATATTAAGATCTGAAATAGACGATGGTACAAACATAGTCAGTTTCTTTGGTACAACGCTGCTAAAGGAGGGTTTAGAAAGGCAATCTCTACCAACCAACCCAAGCGAATTTGGTGCAGAAATGTTTATTTTCAAAACAACAGCGAGGCAAATGAAAAATAATACTTTAATATACAGTAATTACAAATAAAAGATGGATGAGGCCCCTAATACAGTAGTGGAGGGAAGAAGGCTCTTCTCTCACCACCTCCCGTTCTTTTTGGGGAACTAATAACGGCCCCTTGCAAAACTTTGAAGAGTTCGTTGAACTCTAAAACCTAGGGGACACTGCATTTAGAGTGCCAAAGACAGTTGATTAAAAGGAAACAGTTTACTCGCCATACACTGAAAGCGAAGATAAGAGATTGCGACGTATTTTTGAAAAAGAGCTTCAAAGCTCCGCATGTCTAATAGGTCTAAAGGAAGAAAAATAGGTATTTTTACTGACAAACTTTTTAACATCTCAATAGAGACGAACACTAAAAAAAATAATTGTAACCACCGAACTGGCTACCTGCATTTTTAGCCAAACCTTTATTATTAGTACTTAATAAAAGTTTATCTGTTTATGACTGTTGTGTTTGGTTAAATACACAAAATATTTAGTAGCACAAAACGAATTGTTTTGTAGTCACTAAAGTTCGGTTAATTTTAACATAACTTTTTTTTCAGTGAAGTTGCGATATTATAGAAGAACCAGGATCTCAAGGCACCTACAGGGCTTACGACCTGTTATCGGCTGGTTTACGTGATCACTTTATACGCTTGCGCAATGTTCACCAATTATGCCTACTTATTGAGATCCTTTATCAATGAAATTTTTGAAAGTTCTATATATTTGAATAATGTGTAAAAATTTACCTGAAAATAAGGAATTATACTATTGCCATCTATGAAGTAACGAAGAAATCTTTTTTGTAACGCCATCTATTGAGAAATTAGTTTATTTGTAAACAATGAAAGCAACAGTCCTTATAAATGAGGTCACGGTGTCTCGCACAGTTGTCACCCCTGAACTGCGCCAGAAATATTATTTCATTTTTGGCTCGTTTACCTACTTGTACCAATGTGTATGTAAATCATAAATATTTAAACCAGCGTAAAGCAGCCGATGACAGGTCGTAAGCACTGTATGTGTCTTGAGTTCTAGGTTCTTCTATTATATCCCAACTTCGTCTCTATTGAGATGTTAAAAAGTTTGTCAGTAAAAATATCATTTGACTCCCAACAAGGAAAACAAATCCAGTGTTTGTGTGTATGCAATTAAAAAAATATATTCGAAGACAAATAGGGTTCAACGTGTTTGCGAATTATTGACCTTCCCACACTCCCTAACATATTCAAACATACGAATTTCAAACTTATCAATTGATAAGTAGATATCATTTGTCCGCTAATTTGCATATTTTCCTCAATATCAATCAAATCGGCATTTTTTTTAGTTTTAAATGGCAACATTCATGTCCATTAACCAAAGCCGCTCCGCGTGGATGATTAATGAGGAAGACACCAACATTTATGAAGAATGGATCAGACTTAGACGTCTCATGATGAATTAGCTCTAAGGCTGTCCAAAAGTGCGCACGCACATTTTGTTTTAATGGAACTACATGCGACATCTATTAAAATGTACAAAAAAATTATACACAATGATTATTTAAAATTTGAATGAACCGCTTTTCGACAGCAATGGCATAGTGGTGTCATTTGACATATACATATTACACCAACTTAACTAGTCTCTTTCTATGGCTCTGAAATAAAAATCGCGTCAGAGATTGAATTTAAGACAGGTATTATGGCGGACATTGGGACCTGGTTGATCTGTTTTGTGTGAGCCCATATGTTTGTTGAAGTAATGATTGTGAGTGCAGAAAGTTGAGATTGTGAACATATGTATTTAGTGTGGAACGGGAACCATCACCTGTTTTTTTTTTTTACTGACAAACATTTTTTTAACATCTCAATAGAGACGAAGTTGGGATATTGTAGTAGAACCAGGAACTCTAGGCACCTACAGGGCTTACGACCTGTCATCAGCTGGTTTACGTGATCACTTTTTGCGCTTGCGCAACGTTCACCAATTATACCTTCTTATTGTAAGCCCTGTAGGTGCCTAGAGTTCCTGGTTCTTCTACAATATTCCAATCTCGTCTCTATTGAGATGTTAAAAAAAAAATTGTCAGTAAAAATATCATTTGACTCCCGAAAGGGAGAAAAATCCCATGTTTGTGTATATGCAATTAAAAAAAATATAAAATATTCGAAACACCTGGTTCATGATTGCACATAATTGTCAATAAAAATTGTAAACTGCAAGCCCTAGAATAGGATTTCCTAGTTGGGCAGCTACTTATTGTTGTCATTATAAATATGGTGTGATAAAAGGTAAATAAATATACCGACGTCCTCGGTTCCATTACGAACTGAAAAGTATTAATCTCACAATTTTCGTTTAGAAATATTGGTTAGTTAAAACGAAATTCATAAAAAAATCGTCATTTGCATTTGCTAAGATCAACTCGTATTATTTACCAACAGTTGCTGTCAATCATCCATTACTGTAACGTATCTTTTTTGCCACGAAAAAAGTCGTCTTGTGTGTTCTGAGTGTATACCAATTGTTTTCGCAGGAAATGCAAAGACTTTTTACTCTTCAGAATGAATTACTACTCTCTGCATTTATTCTATGCTTTATTATGTCATAAGTACACAGTAGTCGTATATTTAACCTTTTTTATAATAAAATATTATATAGTCCTCACAATATTACTAATAGTAACTATAGTCAAACATCAACTTTCTTTTATTCGCAAGTTAATCGTCTGTAGTCTAAACGACTAGAAAATGAATAAGTACGCTTTATTTTTTGCAATGGTTATAGTCTAAGAGATGGCAAAGTCAAAAAACAATTCATTTTTAATGGCTGGTTTTTTATATTCCCTTCCTTATTGCATAAAGGTATTAAAAATGTAAGTCTGGAACCTGGGAGTGGTTGAGTTTACCAGTGCGCATCACCTATCTATAGGTAAAAATTGCAGATCATTTGTATCTTTGTAAGTCCTTTTTTTGCTCTTATACCATCCATCTATAGTAACTAAATATTACAAAATACTGGGTTTTATCCTGAGGAGTACTAAATGCTTTAAAAATATGAAGCTGCAATCGTCCTATACAAAGCATACGTACATAAGATCTATTCTGGAATACGCTAGTCAAGTCTGGAACCCTCAGTATCAGGTACATATCGGGAGAATAGAGGGAATCCAGAGGAAATTATTACGAGCGTTGCTACGTCGGGATGGCCTTCACCGTGTAGTTCGGGACTATGATGCCTCTCTGACTCATAACAGATTCACCAGCCTCAGAGAGCGTAGAGATCTACTCGATCTAGTATTTTTATTCAAGGTGATAAATAACTACGTTGACAGCTCAATTCTGCGTAGCAGGATCTGTGTGGTCGCTCCTAGATTAGCGTCTAGACGTCCGGACATACAACTTCATATATCCCACTGTAGCACCAATTACTGCAGAAAAGATCAGGTAGATTGTTTAATGCCAAGATGCGTGACATGGACATATTTAACATATCGCTTGGTAAATTCGGGATGAGCGTGCGGCGGTGCTTGGCTCAGCGGAGTGTATAGTATCCTGGTTGATTGTCTCATATTATTGTATCATTTTTGTCCTTTCCTTTCCTTCCCCATTTTTCTTATTTTATTATTTCATGTTAGATGTTAAAATTATAATTGTGTGTGTATTATATTATGTAACAGGCAACACGTAATTGGGGCACTGCATATTTTACTTATGTCATGTTATATGTTAAAATTATAATTGTGTGTGTATTATATTATGTAACAGGCAACACGTAATTGGGGCACTACATATTTTACTTATGTCATGTTATATGTTAAAATTATAATTGTGTGTGTATTATATTATGTAGCAGGCAACACGTAATTGGAGCACTACATATTTTACTTATGTCATGTTATATGTTAAAATTATAATTGTGTGTGTATTATATTATGTAACAGGCAACACGTAATTGGGGCACTACATATTTTACTTATGTCATGTTATATGTTAAAATTATAATTGTGTGTGTAACAGGCAACACGTAATTGGGGCACTACATATTTTACTTATATCATATTACCACAATGTTATTGTTTTAAGTCGTTGTACCTGTTTGTTGCTGAGTAAATAACTAATAAAAAAAAATCTAATTACAATGAAACTTGGCAATTTTTTTAAGCGCACGTTGTACCTGTTTGTTGCTGAGTAAATAACTAATAAAAAAAATCTAATTACAATGAAACTTGGCAATTTTTTAAGCGCACATCCGGGAAGATTTCTGAAAGATAAAAAAAATTCTAAGTAAATATTTCACAAACGGAATGTACAAAGAACAAAACTTATATTGTTCCATAGAAAACGTTTGTTTTCTTCTTTATAATTTGGTCATATCTTTTAGAATACAAGTTCAGAAAAATTGAGAAATGAAAGGTAATTCTGAATTTTTATTAAAAAAATGGTTCGTTATTTACTCTTGTCTAATGATTTTTAAATTGTAAAAGTATCTCCGTCAAACATTATATTTTTATATTATTTTCATCAAATTTTTGTCACAACTACACTTTTTTTTTGTATGTTGATCTCGAATCAATAAAGACTAGTTTCTTTATCATATATTAGAGTTAGTAAAACTGGTTTTTGGTGATTATCAGATCAACGCGAACTAGTGTTTATTTTGAACTGACCTGCTTAATTTATTTATAAAATCATTTATACACTGACAGCATGTTAATTTTTATTATAAATAAAAATAGAATTTCATATCATTTCACAAGAGTGAATCTACATGACAATTCATCTGTTTGATGTCCACACTATAATGTCCATATCAACTCACTTAAAGTTATCCAAAATAAATTTCTACTCTACATTAACTACCATATTCCAATTGAAAATATTAACTGTACAGATTTATTAATTTTTACGGGTCTTCTGTCTCCAGGAGAGTTGTGTTTGATTTGACTTTATCTATAAAATTATTGATTCTTATTTTGACATCCCTGATATTCTGTGTTTAATATTGTTTCATTTTTGGTACGATCTACTCGCTTACCGATTTTTTTTTACTGTGATAATACCAACAAATTGCACACATAAAATCCCTTATACCTAGACTGCATAGACTAGGTAGGTAATAGGTATGCACATTTAGTAGATATATTTAACTCTGGTCTGTCTCAGTACAAGAGCGCGTTGCTTAGAGCCCTACACCCCGTTACCACTACCGCCATCATGCATATATAACTAACGAACTAGGTAATAGGTATGCACATTTAGTGGATATATTTAACTTTGGTCTGTCTCAGTACAAGAGCGCGTTGCTTAGAGCTATAGATCCGCTACCGCTACCGCCATCATGCATACAGAACGTTTCGTTCTTTATTTACATTGACAATTTTTCATATTTTTTTTAATTAACTTTATATTTCCGATATTTTTCTCTTTTCTTTTTTATCGACTTTTTGCTGTCAACATTTATTTTTTGTAATTTGCATACAATTATATTTTTTTTATTATTTATATTTTTGTAATATTGTGTATCTGCTTTATTTCTTGTGTATAATTGTAAAAGGCTTGTGGCCGTAGATACAAATAAATACATAAATAAATAATAAATAAATATAGGTCTTATTGAAATGTCAAAGGTACAATGTGTGAAAATTTAGTTTAATTCAACACATATTTTTGAGACACATCATGAAGTACAAATTTGGATGATTTTAGTCCTCTTTCAAAAGAACGATCGTTTTACTTTGTAAGGGTCTTTTTAGCTGAATAGTATTTATTATTCAACCGAAATTTCAATAGTTCAAATCGATGTATTCAAAATGAAGATAAATATGTATGTAGAATTGTTTATATACCTACATATATAAATTATGTTTTAAATAATTGTAATAGTTAATAAGTTAGTTTAGGTGTCCGGTTGGTTTAAACCCTACCACTCCAATATGCGGCGACCACCATCCCCCTGCTATTTGGCACAATCAGGTCCCAGGGGTGCATCAATCCCCCCATCAGTGGGCATATAAGAATGTGACTCTCATCCTGGGTTGCGCCGCAGTCACATAGGATGTCATCTTCAGAAAGTTACCCCCATTTTACGAGGTTCACTCTACATCGTGTAACATCAAACCTAAATCTGTTGATGGTCTTTCAATATACATACAATAGGGTAGATCTTCTACTATTAGGATATATTCACGTGGGTGTATCCATAACCCCACTCTGAGTTCCTGCTTTCATACATAGATCCTCTCTCCGTTCTTATGAGGATCCAATCGGGGAAGTGGTTTTGCTTCAGTGCATAACACATGGCTTCATGGTATGATACAAATAATCTCAAAACCAAAATTATATAAAATACAAAATATCACTATCTATGACCTATGACACAAGAAACAGAGAAGATAATAGATTAGACAAACGAAATAAAGTCTCAACACAGAATTCTCTAGTGTATAATGGCCTTAAATTATATGAAAGTATGCCGAGGGACATAAAACAGGAAAATGTTTTGGGTTTTTGAGAAAAAATGTATTATTAAAAAAATGAAATAATTCTTTATATGTTACTGTATAAATAAACAAATAATATAAATTTACCTTTTATGTAACTGATTATGTAATTAAATGAATTGTGCGTTAAATGTTACACTAGACATATGGTTTCAAAAAATGTAACACTAGGCATAATGATTAAAAAATGTAACTACCTATGTATGTACATACCGTTTAAATATTCTTAAGTACTTATCGCTAATAATCTGAAGACAGAGTATGTATGTCCAAAGTCCTCTTTGACTTAACCGACCAAAACATGAATGATTGGTTATATTAATATTGTGACATAAACAAAATTAGATGAAACATTGGAATGTACGCAATATAATTAACTGTGTGGGTTGTTGTTGATTATATCAATAGATGAAGATACTCATAATATTATTAAGACGAGCATTTTTTTTGTCCAATAAACATTTGACACCATGTCAAAAATCTAATATAATGTGTGTGTACGTACGAAAAAACATTCATGAAATATACCGTATATACCGGTTAGTTAGAAATAAATTCGCAACTTGTACAGGGAACAAAAAATTGTTTATTATTATTAATTGCAACAAATTTCTGTCCTACAGTATTAAAAATGTCTTAGATGGGTAGTGGCAGAGCAGTTAGCGCGCTAGGTTAGTAATCCAATGGTCGCTGGTTTGATTTCTGCCAAGACCGATTTCTTTCACCTACATAATATAATAGTACAAGCATTTATGCTTAGTAAAGGGAATGTACGAAAAAAAAACTTTGACGTTAGATTCTTTCATAAATACTATCATGGCGTATATCACAATGTGGGGTATCCAGCGAAAGGTGTGCATTATTACCTTATAAAATGAAGCACGACACATGCGTATTTGCCAACACACTAGTCTCTATGCGAGATGTTATTTTGCCTGTTGTATTTTATTTTTTCCGGCTCTTACGAATCCAAAAGAAGTTTCCTACTTCAACTAAACGTGCGTTGAGATCTTTGGTACCAAAATAACACATTTTATGAGATAGTTGATTTATGAAAAAGATTATTTATTCAATATTTTCGGAGTAACGTTTGTGCACATTTTGAAAAAAAATATTAATTTTGAGCAAGTTTGTTTTTGCTGTGTTAATTTGAAGGCCAATATTTTTCGATCATATAATAATAAAGGTAATTATAAATAATAATTAAGATGGGTGGATGGCAGAGCGGTTAGCGCGCTGGGCTAGTAATCCAGTGGTCGCGAGTTCGAATCCTGCCTCGACCAATTTCGTAAACCTATAGCACAAACATTTTTGCTTATTTTAGGGAACGTAGTAATATGCAAATATACTTGTTTAACAAGGACATATTCATTAAAAAAATCATTTTATTTAAACTACGAATGAGAATTATACGACATGTTTCCACCGGTATTCAAATACAAATTTTGCTTTCGCCACTTGAAATAACAGCGCTTTGGAATGATTCATAATCATTAAACGGCGCTATATATTGAACCAATTATAAACATAATTAAATTGTATTTATTATTCAAGATTAAATAAATCAATAAATATATTCAGAGCAAAATAACTACTACATGTTTAATTATAAATATAAATCAATAAATTAACTACATATACATTTAATTTAACAATCGTATTAAATAAAATGAATTATTTCATCTACAACTTATGACATCGTTTATACATTACTTATGTGTCTAGGATTTCGTTGTAAGATATTATATAACTAGTAATGATTGCATATTAATTAATTTTAACACTAATGATTATAGACTGATTTTTATTTAAATTTTCAAGAGACAAAACTGTTTGCAATAATATTACCCAGAGGCATAACAAAATATTCGAATAGTTGTGATGAATTATATAAAAAAATCACACGAATATACCCGTTCTTCGAAAGTATTTAATGTATTTTTTTTTAATTTATATCACAAAATTTTAATTAAAAAAAACTGTCCGATAGTTAGAGGATATTTCTATAAGACAACAAATTTATTTTTTATTTTTTAGTTAATTTTTTTAACTGTAAATACATTACAAGACAGAAGGACCTACTTTGATCAACTGTTACTGTATAAAATATGCAACAACCTAATTGATTCCCCCGATTTATTACATACTATTTCACTCTACGTACCAAACAGTTACAGATATCACTCTTTTTACAGAATTCAACGTGAAATCTAAAATTTAAACACACACACATTTTCCATGACTCCATAGATACTTACCGTAAACAAATGAAGATATTTTTCAACCCAGTTCCCTAACTCCTTCAAACAAGCTCCTTCCTTAACACCAATAATCCCTCCTTTTACTCATTTTATTCTCATTATGTATTGTATTATTTTTTAACTAATCGTTCTTATCTCTTATTATTGTTATTATTTTACCTAATGCTCAGCATACTTGTTTAGATATTTTAATTTCATTATTTTACATATAATCAGAAAAAAAATATTGGCTTGTACTAATTTTAATAGCACCATATAATGTTACCATGACGCAATTTACAATGCTTTAGTTTTCTGAAATAAAATAGATAAATACATATTTTTTAAAGATATTAATTATGTCAAAAAAACTAAAACCAACTAAAAACTTCCACAGTATTGATAATAAATATTATCTGGTGTTCTTACATAATACTAAGATATATATCATAAAGTGAAAATTACATACATTTTATTTTTATTTTTAAAAGTAGCAAATTTGTTTTCTGTGTAAAAATAATATTTAAAAAATTTATAGGAGGAAACGAAAAAAAAAATTTGTTTTCCAAAAAAATCGTATTTCCTCCCCTAGGAGGGATCGTATCGGGCCCCAAGACCGATTTTAATAACAGAAAAGAATAAATTTAAATACCTCACTTACAAGTTTGATGCACTTTAGAAATAAAACTACATCAAATAATTTGAAAAATCAACTATTTCAGAAAAAAATATTTACAAAAAACTGCCGTTGATTATCAGAAAATTGTGTGTTTTTGATGACGACATTTTGACACATTAAAAAAATCAACTGTTATGTTTTTAAATTTATTGTTGCTAAAATTCAATACTGGCCCCTTTTGATTATTTGCACACTTTGTAAACTAAAATACGTAAGCGATAAGGTAGGAAACTTATTTTTTGGATGTATATTTATTTATTATATTTATATTTTTTCGAATGTATATTTATTTATTATATTTTATCTGCGAATATGTGTACTTGGGAAGTAAATTTCAACGGAATGGACGACTCGATAAAGAGATCGAAAGAAGAGTTATGGCAGGAAACAGAGTGAATGGAGCACTGAGACCAATTATGAATGATCGCAACATATCAAAGGATGCCAAAGTTGCCATTCATAACGCCGTCGTAGTGCCAACCTTGACGTATGCAAGTGAAACCTGGACATGGCAGAAGACGCATGAAAGTAGAATAAATGCAGTTGAAATGAGATCGTTAAGAAGGATTTGTAATAGAACGATGTATGACCGGGTAAGAAATGAGGACATAAGGAAATAATGTAAGATGAAGAAAGATGTCATTACTAGAATGAAAGTGAACACATTGAGATGGTTTGGTCACATGGGGAGAATGAATGAGGAGCGCCTGACGAAGAAAATATACAGAGCGGAAAGGAATGGAATGAGAGGTCGGGGACGCCCAAGAAAGGGATGGCACGACCATGTGAACGAAATTTTGAAAGACGGAAATGTTAGAAGTGTGAGCAATAGACGAGCATGTATGAGACGATGCATGAATGTGGACGAAGCGAGGGATGCGTGCCAGGATAGAAAAATGTGGCGTTCGGTTCTCTCTGCCTACCCCGCAAGGGACATGGCGTGATGGTATGTATGTATGTATTTTATCTGCATTTCCTGTTTTATTTGAATATGTGTTTTGATATGTTTCAATTGTCTGTATTCCTCATTTTTCATTTATTTTTAAACTTTATTTAGTGTTTACTTGGTTTTTTGTTCATATATGATTTTGATTTAATTAATGTATGTATGACTTTGATTTTATTGCTTTATATTTGATATTTTTTAGTTTTTTTCAGTGTAAGTGATTCCTTCATAAAGCTCAAGATTGCAATCTTTTTGATGAGGCCTTGCAAAAAAAACTATTTGTAAATATAACTCTATTGTGAATTATATGTTTATGTGTATTATAAAATCATATGTTAAATAAAAAAAAATGGTGTATGGATGTGTGTGTGAGGTTAGGTACCTATATGTGTCTGTGAGAATATAAGTATATACATATGTAAGTGTCAGAGAGAATATATATCTGAAAGCTCGCATAAGTTATTCCATTGTGTCATAATTGCATTCATTGAATACTAAAATATATTTTTGATAGAAATAAAAAAAAACTGTCAAAAATCAGTCATGATCTACAATGTTACAAGAAAAAAAATCATCTAAAAGTGTAATTGCGATGGAGTTGTATATAATCAAAAACAGCTATGTTCGATTTCGAAGAAAGTCGAACAATTTATCAAAATTAATATTTAGGTACATCTATTAATTTGAAATAGAGTACATATTCCCATTACTATTTAATCATACAAAAAAGCATGCATTGCTGTGTTGTATGACTCTTGGTTTTCAGTGCAAATTACCAAAAGTATTGCAAGTATAGTAATTTTTAGCAATTAATTAATTAGCAATTTTTCTCATCACTGCCTTGAATGAAGCTTTTAAATGGAGCTCATTCATTACACACATTCTTCGAACCAAAAATCCCATTACTCAATTTTTTCTAAAACAAAAAGTGTCTTAAGTACAGGCAGTTTTACAGAACGTTAGATTTATTTATATACGTTTGATAAAAAAAAAATCTTAAGGCCAAATTTATACATCTGATTATTTTTATCGAATTGATTAACGACTGCACATAAGTTATTCATTTTAATAATCGTAAATAATCCATCGCCTATTTGTAAACTTTCTTATACAACTAAAAAAACTATATACTTTTGAAATACGCATAATGTAATTATTCAAAACATTTACATAAAAAAGATCTGTTAATCGACACTACAAATCTTCAATATTGTAATGTAGATAATTTATAACACGAGTACCTACATATTATAAAATAAAAATAACATCATATTACTAGACAATAATCAGTGTTTAATAAATTGAGTTATAAATACTTAGATAAGTTTTTAGGTATGTAATGCTTTAATCACATAAAAGTATATTTCAACTGTTTACAACAAATGGATTAGAGATATCGTTGAGTTGAAAATAACATTTACAATTCGTTTTTGTACATTTCTGAGGCTAAAACCTCAATTTTCCGTGGGATTAGAAATGGTTGATGAGATGCAATCGAAGATAATTATTATAAAATGAAGATTTAAGGTCTTCTTCCACATGACAACGACTTACATTATTCATTTTATTTACTTGGAAAATAAACAGGATTCAATGTTATAAGTAAAGAATATTATTTTATTTTATTTTACATTACTTCTCGGGCAACTAACAGGTACTATGTCAAATATTAATTTAACACGCACAAGTTACCACATTTTGGAGACATACGATATTAATCGTCTCACAGATCCAGACTAAAAACACAATTAAAAACCGTGTCTCCATCGGGAATCGAACCCGGGACCTTTGGATCAGCAGTCAAATACCTAACCAACTGAGTCACGAAGGCCAACAGGCCTATAAAAATAATATGATTAGTTCATTGCATCCCAATAATATGTTTTTATACAAGAGTAATAAATATAAAGTTCACAAAAAAATGACAAATATACTATACTATATGCAACAAATATTATGTACCTAAGTGTATGAAACTTTGATTCTTGGGATCAAGTAATGTATATTGTGTTATAGCACTTTCTATCAGATTATTTAATAGATCAAGTCGCGAATAAGTGGGCTAGCACCCAAGTTGACGCAACCAAGTTGGTTTCCGCACCGAAGTGTCCCGCAGCCAAGTGTCCTAGACCGAAATTATAGCGCCATGTACTTTATCACTAAACGGTGCGGCGTTTTATAAATATGGTATTATTATTAAGGTTTATTCTGGGATTACGGTGTTGGGAACAGGTATCGGTACTCAATAGACATTAGATGGGATTATGGAACGATATAGAATTAGTCTTGAAAGATGTCGATCGAGTCCTCTAAATCTACACCTGCGCCTTGAGTCATCTATAGTCAATTAGGTACTCCATCTTTATGGCTAATAATCGATGATCATTTGCGGCGTGGAATACCTTTGTGGCTGATCTTACCAAATCAATATCATATTCAACTCTATATTTTGTATTATTACGAGGAATACCCATAGGACGTGATGATTAAATAAGACTTTATGTAGTCTAAACATCACATACTTATGGCATACCTAAACGAGAGTGCGGCACAACCTTTTCCAATATAACTAGTTGCACGTAACACACGAGATCCAACTGTCGATGGCGATAGTATGTATGATTGAAAAATAGGAACCAAACTATAAACACATAAACAAAAATTAATACATTTTTTTTTTTTTTTATAAAAAAATGAATATGTCCTTGTTGTTAAACAAGTACATATACATCTTCCTACGTTCCCTAAACTAAGCATAAATGCTTGTCCTATAGGTGAACGAGATCGGTCGAGGCAGGATTCGAACTCGCGACCACTGGATTACTAACCCAGCGCGCTAACCGCTCTGCCATCCACCCATCCATATTATACGATATTTTGTTTTCTATATAAAACATATAAGAAGAAGAGTATAAGAAGAGTATGTAATAGAACGATATATGATAGAATAAAAAATGAGGACATAAGGAGGGAATGCAAGATGAAGAAGAGTATTATAAATAAAATGAAAGTGAATTCCTTGAGGTGGTTTGGACATAATGAAAGAATGAATGATGAACGACTGACCAAAAAAATATACATGGGTGTAAGGGATGGAGTGAATAGTAGGGGCCGCCCCAGAAAGGGATGGCATGACCATGTGAATGATATTTTGAAAGAAGAAAATATAAGAAGCTTGAATAATCGACGAGCATGTATGAGACGATGCATGGATGTAAAGGAAGCTAGGAATGTATGCAAAAATAGAGGAGTATGGCGCTCGGTTCTCTCTGCTTACCCCGTAAGGGATATCGCGTGATAGTATGTATGTATGTATGTACTATATAAAACATGAAGGTATGTCAGGATAGGAGAGTATGGAGGTCAGTCTGTTTTTTCCTACTCAGAATATGCATGTTGGTATGTATGTTTGATTTTTTAGATTAAGTAAAAAATCAAACTATTGAGTGAGATATTGTGTAGTTTACACTGCCTTATTAATTGTATGAAACTATGTCGTCGATAAATTCTTATAGCAAATATTATTATGTAGTTGGGGTGTTTCGGCTTCTTTCGATTTTTTTAAAAACTTTGGAAATATAGGCAGTTAAACACATAAATTTATCATTGAGAAATATGGAAAAAAAGTAAAAAATTTAAAGTTGATAACCCCTAACTGAAGCAAAAATTTATAATCCTGAGTATAAAAGCTTGTAGGTCTATAAATTAGGATTAATAAATATGGATTATATACTCTGTACCAAATTTGTTAAATAAATACAATAAGATAAAAACATAGATTCAGATAAAAATAGACAAAAATAATAAGAGAATTAGAATTAGACACCTTACAAACATTATAAAATAAAATTATCAATAATAATTTGATTTTTATTTTATTTAATTCAATAATGTAATATATAGTCACATCTGGCAGCATTCTCTGATTCAGTGTGGCTAAGTATGTAGGTAGTTCACACCATTCATTTTTATTCATTCAGTCAGAAATATTCTTATGTTCATGCTATGTAGTATTTTTTATTTGAGTTTTGTTCATGCTATGTAGTATTTTTTATTTGAGTTTTTAATGTATGTACTTTGTTGTTTAATTTACCTATCTTATATGTTTTTATTTTTCTTTATATATCCTCTGCTACCGTTGTTATGTATAGATGTTTATAAATTGTTTTCTTTTGTTTATGCTGTGTCATGTAATATTTAATTTCGTAAAGGGCTTTGAGCCGTGAATCAATAAATAAATAATGGTGCAAATATTATAAAAAAAAGGAAAATCATCTGAAAAAAACTTTCAAACATGCCCAACTACTAACATGGATAAAAGAATGGAATAAAGGAATGTGGCAATAGATTGACTGCAGCTATATAAGTTATAATTAAAGTGTTTTTTTTTTCAAGGTTATTAAAATAAATCATGTCACAATACGTAAGAAACCCGTCTTCATTGATATGAACAAGTGCTTGCTAATTATAGTTGAAAATTATTACATAAATAATATTTAATGTTTCGGTGTATTGAAAAACCTCACTTATTCCTTCAATTTACGGTTCGAAAGTCATCAAATAACTTATGGACCAACTGATATATTATGGCACGTTGGTCATCCTGATCTAGTTTTTGACCAGCGGCATCTGCGCATGCGCCATAGGTAGTGTGACAAATCAAAATATAATTCCTACCTTTGGATAACCTAAACATCAAGTTGTTTAGTACTTGTATAGAGAGTAGCTTTATATTTAATTGAATCAAATTGTTGCCCGGTCTTGTAATACCAATTATTAGTAATTTATAGAGACCTCAAGACCGTAAGTCGTTAGCTTAGAGACTGACCAAATATTCGGTGGACATATTTTTTTTTAAAATAAATATGTACTTGTAACAAGTACATATACATCCTCATAAATTCCTTAAATTAAGCATATGCTTGTGTTATTATGTGAACGAAATCGATCGTGGCAGTATTAGAACCCGCGACCACTGGATTACTAACCCAGCGCGGACCATTTTTTGTGAAACTTCGTGATAGCAAATTAATACGTATTTTTTGGATTCGTTTTCTATTTCTTTAAGGTGGAATATATCTTGAGATTATATTATATTCATATATTATGTTGTATCTCAAAATAGCTCATCCACGGTCCGAATAACTGTCAACACTCGTACATTGCTAAGGCATAAAATCCGCTTCCTGCCAACACAATTTTTATCAGTTTCTAATCTGTATTATCTGTTATAGGTATTATTATTTTTCCTATGTTCCCTCGTTCAGATTTTTTTAATGATATGATGCCGAATTGCGAGCAATTACTATTTGGTGTGTCGTATAGTCATATTTCCATGTTTTTACGTGATTAAAAAATCTCATAAAAATATGATATCCGATAATTGTGCTGTTAAAGTCAAAGCTGTTTGTTTAATCGGACGGTCATACCACTTAAAGATAAACGTAAAAGTTATAACTATTATGTAAACAGAAAAGAGAAAATATCAAAATAAATGAAGACATTAGCGGTCGGTATAAATATGTATCACATGAGTAGATAATTTACATATAAGTCATTATATTTTGTAATCATTATATGTAATAAATATACGAGACGCTATTTGAACACGTCCAACAAAGTCAAGTGTTATATTCGGGTTGTAAGTGATGTGGGATGTATAGCCGTTGGCAAGAATATTTAATAAGTACGGGAATTTTCAAATAAAACATCTTCGTAATATATGTAAATAGTAAATTTTGATAATAATTAGATGATTTGCATCAAACGGTCATACAAAGTAATGCGTGGAATGATGAGATAATAATTATTTTATTTTAACTAGGTATGTAACATTGTGTCCATTTTTCATCTTCCAATTCAAAAATCCCTATGCATTTTATTGAAGCACGTCACTGTTGTATAGGTATATGCTTATCAATAATAATAATGCTTTTAGTGATAAAGAATATTCATTGTTTCAACGCTTTTATTGATTGTTTGGTATTTGATTTGACAAAATTACCAATTTAGATATGTCTCTGTAATGCAATTCTCATACAAAAACTTCGTAGTATCCTCTAGTTAGGAAGCCACGTGATCTCCTGTGCAATTAAAATGAGCGACTGTGCAATTAAAATAGGATTTGTATTTAGAATTTAGTATTTAGGTAGGACTTTGCATTCAGACCTATGTGAATATGCTATACACAAATATGATATCAATATGAAGAGTCGTGAAAAGAAAAGTAAAGTTTATAGGGGGCACATTATTTCCTAGCAGGTACGCTATACTCACAGTGACATCACGTCGAATTTTAGTATGCGCTTTTGACATTAAATTTTCTAATAGAGGTAACTGAATTAATTTTGATAAAAAAATATAATTTCCAGATTTAAATGTAGCGAAAAATTGTGTGTATGAAAGTCGAACCCAGGAGTTTTGTCTCAGGGGTCAGATATCGAATATATAAAATAGCTTAGTGATAAAAAAATTGAATTTGAAAAAAATCAATAATTTCAATGAAAAATGGCAAAAAATACCAATTTATAATAGGTATAATGTAGATATTATGTCGTACGTAGTTAATTGCTTGCTTTCTTGTATGTTTAAAAATAATGGCGAGACTGCAAGAGTCTAGCATTAAGTCTTGCAAAGCCTGGCCTTGGTTTTGGTCTTGCATGTCTCGTAAAACCACGATGAAGAATACAAGACTCGCAAGACTTTTGCTCGTCTCTGACTGAGCTACAACGTTGAACAAATATTACTAAATATATATGAAAAGGGACTGAATTAACTGGTTTGAAATGATTGCCTGTTGAAATATCGTGTTTGAAATCCACAACTATATACTTATCCTCTAACTTGATTGCAAACTGCTCTTCTAAAGTAATGGCATAAAACCGTACTTACTTCAGAATGTAATATTTAATAACTAACACAGGATTTTAATTATAATTTAGATCTATAAAATAACAAAACTTGAGAAATTGAAGATAAGTAGCAGAATTTTATTACATTAGGATTCAAATATAATTTAGTTCTTCTGTAGTACTGATTTCGGCTTGAAAGCCTACTATAAAGTCTAATAGATAACAACGTCAAAAAATCAATTCATTTTTTAATGGCTTGTATTTTGATATTTCCTTCCTTATTGAATATATTATGTAGGTATGAAAAAGGTATGTCTGGCACCAGGGAGTGGTTGCGTTTATCAGTGCGCATCCCCTTTCTATAGGTGAACTTTTTTGTATCATTTGTATCTTTGTAACGCCTTTTTGTGCTCTAAGATTTCATAAAAAAATCTTCTTTCTTTTTTACATACCTATTTCAGTAACAGTAGGTACATATTTCACAAACGGACAGATTTTATAGGTACAAATAACATACAAGTACAAATTATATTGAAGTAATGTCAAAATCTGCAATTTTCACCTACATAGAGGATGCGCACTGGTAAACACAACCACTCCCAGGTGCTAGACTTACCTTTTTCATACCTATACATATCCAATAAGATAAAAACATAAAAACAAACAGCCATCAAAAAGTGGAAATCGAAAACGTTGGAATCTCTGGTACTTTGACTTATATTTAAATCTAATACTAAATATTTTTTTAAGAAATATAATATTGAAACTTACATTGCATTACTTTTCGTATGGTTTTATATCAGATTTTCAATCACACTTCATTTGTTTTCTGCCAATTTGAGATAAAGCCATCCGATATTAAGTATTCCTTATCAACTATCTGTTGGATGAATGATCAAGTAATGGAAATATCATAACATCACAAAAAAAAACAAAAACGGGCTAATCAGATCTCTTATTTTCTCGGTCTACTTCCAAGGTGTAGAGACATTGGACTCAAAGAATGCAAATTGCAGTCTTGGAGATGCGATGTTGGCAGGGAATGTTTCGAATACTTGAACTGATAGAAGAATCTGTCTCCTTTTTATATAAGTGATCTATTAAAATATAAAGAATTGTCTGCCGTCTATGTGTATAGAGCGAATCCTTCAAAATGTTCTCATTGCCAGAAAAGCTCCTGTTAATATGTAAGGAAGAGATCCAGAAGTTTTCTTCAGTTGCAAAGGCCTTTCGATCTGATCAAGACCATCAAAAGAGAAGTAAAAAAAAAGTAAATAATAGCATAGGTAATTTAGAAAGCTACTGAAATAAAGTTGTAGAAGGGCATATCTATCATCACGAAATATGTGGCCATAATGTGCGGCTTTGCGTCTCTTGACAGTGGTCAGAAACTCTCACTCTCTTTCTCCATCATTGGACTCACTCCATGAGATGCATCAACCTTCTGTATAGCCACATCTTCAACATTTCACTCCATACAACAGTACTGACAACACGTACGCTTTAAACGTCTCCGCCTTGAAATTAACTTTAGATCTCAGTTACACAACAGTTTTTTTCATTTTGTAGAAGGTGGATCTTGCCATCTCAATTCTGGTCTTTATTTCGGAATCTGGGTTCCGCTCATCATTCAACCAGCACCCCAAGTATTTAAAACGGGACACCTGTTCAATTCCACAGCCTTCAATAGAGAGTCTTATATTGTCTTATCTTCTTACATCTTTTAGTCTTATTGAGAGTCTTATTGTTTGCTTACTAACATGTTTCTTGTTTTATGAGGATTCACTTAAGGCCAAATTCCCTTCTTGATTCATTAATCAAGTTGACCAGGTGTTGCAGATGCTCTTCTTAAAAGTCTCAGGCGGTAATTCGGGAATTTGGACACAGCGTCACTAATTAGGTTGGCGCAGGACAGGGCCGGATAAACGTGTTTTTGCGCCCGTAGCAATATATTTGAATCCGCCCCCCCCCCCCCCTTCCCCATTATTTTAAACATTTTAAAATTATGTAAAATTACATCGGGTCTAAAATGATGAATTAGTTTGTAAATATTACCTAAACCTATTTATATAAGTACCTAGTTGTTTATAAAAAAATAACCGCAATAATTGGAGATTCATAATAATATTACATATTTAGACTATCATGCCGAGCCTCTATCCGGGTACGCAAAGAGAACCGAGCGCCATACCTGATTTGATTTATATAACATTTTAAAATTTCAAGCGCCCTTTTTAACAGATTTTTAATTGTCTCAATAGAGACGAAGTTGGAATATTTATTGTAGGAGAACCGGGAAATCAAGGCACCTACAGGGCTTACGACCTGTCATCGGCTGGTTTACGTGATCACTTTATGCGCTTGCGCAACGTTCACCAATTATGCCTTTTTAATAATTTAATTAAAAATCTGTTAAAAAATATCTTTGACTCCCGACAGGGAAAAAATCCAATGTTTGCGCATATGCAATAATAAAAATATTCGCCCTTTTTAAGACTACCGCCCTGACTTCTTGTTCCTGATTATTCTATGATTTATCCGGCCCTGGCGCAGGATCGGGATGACATTGGTGTGATGGTCGTCAACCTCCGCTCCTTCAGGAGCGGCACAATAAGAAGAAGAAATTAAATTAAATAAAATATATCTGGGATCGGTTCACACAGAAGTATTTTTTTTTCTATTCACATAATACACGTAGCGATAATATACAAAATAAGTGTTATATTTGGTTTACCACAGAGAATACATCACATTTTCTTCCAACATGCGTGTTTATGGTATCCTCATGTATTAGTGGTAACATATTATTGGTTTAATATGAAGAAGACTATAAATTTATTGGTTTATTTGCCAATTACTTCATGGAACATTAGCTAGATGATATTATACCATCCAGAAATAACCAATCAGTATCTACATATTATATAAATTTCTTGCATGTATGCCTTTTTACTTCCTAAAGTAACCACGAAATGTGATTTGGATATCAACAAACTATAATAAAAACCGATAAAATGAAATGATTCTAAATTTTTTAGAGTAAGAGTTTCATATCAAATAACAAAGATATCTCTCAGGTGACCCTCAGATGTACATATATGGCAAATATTTATACAAAATTGACAATATTATGGCCGATATGAATTATTGGAACTATGTCAATTCGTTATACCCAAATTCAACATAGATATAAGGCCAATATAGAAATATCAAAACAATGGCAAAGGTGCAACATGGAAAAGCCCATTTCTTTTGTATTCATTCTTGTAACAAAACTTTAAAACTTATTTTCAGAAAACGAAAGCATTTTGAAAGTTTTGACAAATGCAATATCATAGAGAATAAATACACGAATGTCTATGAATTACCTTTACACATAATGATATCAATACGAAATTGATCGAAATTATCGTAGTTTGGAATGAATAAAGTATATACAATTTCATTACACAGCATACGTTGACCTTCGTGGCTCAGTTGGATTGATATCTGATTCCTGTCCACGGTTTGATTCCCGTTGAAGACACATTTTTACCTTTTTCATACCTATATAAGGATAATACAGTTAAATACAGCCAATTGCTGTCCACTTCTGGGTATAGGTCTCCTCTATCTCATTACACGACAAACGATCCAGAACTATTAATACATACTCTTCTGATGTTAAGAGGAATCAAACCTGCATTTCTCATACTAAACACGAGTAATTACTTGATTATTTATTGATACTTGCCTTTCCTGCGTTTGAAAAACTCTTCTTTCATATAGAAAAATAACAATTAAACATAGGCACTCAATAGGTATTATAGACATACCTTGATAATATATGGCAACATAATAGGTACCTACTATAGAAACACCTTGATAACATAATATGGCAACATGGTGAACTATAGAAATAATATATATGTAGACCAAATCATTTGTTTGATTTAAAATACCCAATATTACAAGAGTTCTTCTTCTTCTTCGATGGCCCTACGTCGATGATCACAGCATTTTTTTTCAAATAACACGAAAAATTAATATTTTTTAATATTACATTTTTAACTTTGTAGTACATTATATATTTTTTGTTACTTTGTTTTTACCACATTATTTGTTGAAACAGTGTATAGATGGGTCGATGGCAGAGCGGTTAGCGCGCTGGGCTAGTAATCCAGTGGTCGCGAGTTCGAATCCTGCCTCGACCGATTTCGTTCACCTATAGCACAAGCATTTATTTGCTTATTTTAGGGAACGTAGGAAGATGTATATGTACTTGTTTACCAAGGACATATTCATTTTTTAAGCTATAAAAAAAAAAAAGTGTGACCGGTTTCGGAAATATCCGTTTCCTTATCAGGCTGATTTGCAACAAAACACTATGTGGCAGTTTGCTTAGAAGAATACAATGGGTTGAATGTTGGGGGAGACAAAAATAAAAGGGTCTTATGTGGAGTAGTTTTGATTGACAGGACTAGAAGGAGTAGGAAACATATTTCATGGAATAGAAATTAAATTTTATTTATCATCTTAATATATAAAAATCTCTTGTCACGATGTTCGTACACGCTTATCTACGAAACCACCCAACTGATTAAGATGAAAATTTTCAAACTTGTATGGTTGGTTCCAGATTGATAGATAGAATTGTTTCGGAACCGATTCGGTGCTGTTGTCGAGATCTAAAAACATATTTGAATTTTCTCAACGATTTTTTTTATATTTTCATATTAGATTTCTCATCCAAAAATATATACGGAGATGATGTTTTTATTGTAAGCTTGTTGTAATGAATTAATTTGAAGGAATTTTTATCAGAAAATTATTTGCGTGTTCAAAAGTATTGTCAAAACTCATATCTATACTACAGACAATAAATATTGGGGCAACTGATAATTTATGTAATGAAATATAGTTTGTCCTATTTTTATTCGTCTAAATTTATCCGTCTGAATTTTAGTATATGAGACATGTCAAAAAGATGACTGCATTTATACGGAACTCATTACGTCACATCGCGTGGATAAAATCCTTTTATCCACGGTTGCCCGTTGGTTATAGACGTTTTCGTACTCTAAAACGAATTAGAATAGGACATAGTACTCACTCTGGCAGGTATTTATGACATTTAATTAATACAGAATAATAATGTCGAGGAGAATTCGCGATACTTCAAGCCGCGGCACTGAAAATAATTCCGAATGACTATCGTTGGTGGGGCCAACTGTTTATATTTTCCGCTTTCGTTGGCAGCCATGCTATGTAGTTAGGGATGGGCGGATATCATAGGGATGTACCGCTACAAATATATACAACCAGATATTTTGAATTCCCTACAAACCCCCCCAAAAATATTTCATTCATAGGAACACTTTCAATAGGTGGCGGTATGAACAAATCAATTGGCATTGTATAATATAAAGAATCTAGAGAACGAAAAAAAAATGTAAAATACATACCATAAAGTCTATATAAAATGCGATATGTGGCAGAACAACATCTCCCAGGGCTCACTAGTTTTATATATTTAGTTATAAATTTAAATTGATTGATTTTTTGCTATCTAAACGTAAACCTACATCATTAACATGTAAAAAATTGAACACGATTGATGGTCGTTAAATATTAAATGTTGCAAACAACCCCATAATCAACCTCTACATACATTGGCACATTTTGTTTCATTTGCAAAGAAGCCGCTAAGGAAACGGTTAGTTCTGAAACCGGTCGCGTACATAGTTTTAACAATTAATGTTTCGAATGAGTCAGATTTATAGATTATCAGAAGTTACATATTAATAATAACATCTAGGAAATATGTATCTACAAGTATGTAATTAGCAGATGCTAGTGTTGCAGCCGATGTGGTAATTAGCAGAACTGGACGCTGCGTTGCAAGCAAAGCCGTAACATTTAATGCGACCAGATTTTTCAAGTGAATATGGAATGTATCTAAGTAAAAAGTGGTTCTTTACACTAGTATTTAAGGTTTTTGATTTCAACTGTGGATTTAAGAGGTTTAGATAGCGCATAGAACTCCATCTTCTTCTTCTGTTGTCCTGTCAGGAACCCCCAACGTTCAATCTGGTGAATCCCACTCTCTCCTGTGCTGATACACAGTTCTGAAGCCCGTACATTCCCCTATATTACGCAGCCAGGACATTTTTTTTCTTCCAGTCCCTCGGCGACCGTCTATCTTGCCCTCCAGTATTAATTGGAGCAAGTGGTATTTTTTCCCATCATTATATGGCCCAGATACGCGATCTTGCGGACCTTTATTGTAGACAGGAATTGCCTAGTTGTCCTGGCTCAACTTAAGACTACTGAATTTGTAACCAGATTTGTCCAAAAGATTTTGAGCATTTGAGATGCAACTAGATCTCAAAAGCTTCCAACCTATTCATGGTATTAACCTTCAGCGTCCAAGTCTCAACAACACACAGACCAAGCAACATTTTATCATCCTCTGTCTTAGGTCCATATCGAGCCTTTCGTTGTAGAATAAGGATCTCATTTTACTTAAAGAACTCCATAAGAACCTTTATGATATACACCGAATTTAACCGAGGAAGAATTATTAATTAGAGTACTAAACCTACAAAAAGAGTCTCTAGTAGACTTAATAGTAAATTTTGAAAAAAAAAAATTATAAATAACTAAAAGAAAGAAAATATGAAAATCTACCGGCTGAATTTTTCACTATTATAATAACTATTTTTGCGTATAAAAAGTGAGTGGTGATAGCCCAGCGGTAAGGTCGTCGCCTCACATCTGTGAGGTCGACGGTTCGAATCCGGGCGAGGCACGCACCTCTGGATTTTTAAAAATCTATGTGCGGATTTATATCACTAGCTATGTAGCCATGATCCAATTTGTCTGGTTCCCCTTTCTAAGGGTTACGAAGGTCAGATGGCAGTCGCTTCAATGTAATAACCAGACTCGCCAATTCCAGGAGCATGGTCAAAGCGTACCCCGATAGAAACGGGACAAAAGCGCTAAGAGGAAAGAAGAAGAAGAAGCTTATAAAAAAAATCCAAATTTTTCCTTTTCTTCACAAAAAAATATTGTATATCATTCAAACGATGTATTTTGTACAAAACGCGTCAATAATCGATCGGAACCAACGGAACAATTACTACATAAGGAGTTCTATCAAGAGTAGTTCTGTGGCTATTATTATTATTAAAAAAAAACGAGGTATGGTCACACCAGTAATGATCATTAGATGATGTCGATGCTCTGGCACCGGAATCATCGCGACCTTGTCACCAGGAAGTGGTTCTTATTGCTATATGAAGCAGTACCTTGTGGAATAACACAAGCTAACCGTAACCGGCTAATCTTACATATTGTATGTATGTATGTATACTACTAATAACGTAACCGGTTATAGCTATAATTTATGTCATCGGACGTAAAAGGAAGCTGTTGCAGATACCGCTTTTAAACCCTTCCAAACCCAAAGAAAAATTAAATATAATATACCTATACAGGAAGAGAAAATAGCGTAGGAATAGAAAAAATTAGTGTAGATGAAATTATAGATACATCCATACCATCACAACTTATCTCACAATGTGGGGTATCAAGCGACAGGTGTGTGGGTGTGCTTTACCTTAGTAAAATAAAGCACAGCACATGCTTGTATCTTCACACACCAGTCTCATTTATCAAATATCATTTTTAGAAATAATTGTTGCACATTTCAATATATTCCCATTAACCAAATTGTTTCCGTCCTATTTCAACTTCCCCTTCTCCATGACAATATCCTAAGCATGAAATGAAAGTTACCATAAAGAAAAAAGTATTAAACACTTTTGGAAATTGCGCTACTGGCGAGTTCTTCCAACTAACCAGTACCAGCTCAGAAAAGCAAGAATTGCGTGAGAAATGATTTTTTAAATAAAATTCTCCTCTGCTGAGGATCGAGCCTAGGACGCCCGCACAGTAGCTGAACGACTTACCAACTGTGCCACGACTGCAAAATTTGAAGATACCAAAGAAAATAATTTAATAACAAATGGCTTTCGTAGCTCAGTTAGTTAGATATCTACCTCTTTCTTAACTATGTATTCTTATTTTCATAAGTCGCGGATTTTTGCACCTAAATTGAGATAAAAAGTAGGTTTATACAAAAAAGTAACAATACTTTTAAGTAGGTATTTTTTTTATTAAACTCTTTGTGGAAATTAATAAAAGTAGAGCGGCGTTGCAAGGGTCATAATGCAGCCTGTTTTTTGAACACATAAAAATATGTTGCGTGCGTTAAATTGTAGCCGTATTTTTTGCTCACATATAAATATGGAACAAGACTTGCACGATTTTTTCTTGGGATAGGTCGTTGAGTTATATTTTTTACAATTCAGAAGCTACTGGAATAGTTGTGATGTGTATTTTTTGCTTCTCGACTGATCAATCTATGCCACTTTTTACTGGTGCATTTTTTACAACACGTTCTTGGCTCACATGCAATATTATAGAGCGAAGCTATGCACGTTCGATGTAGGTATAGAAAAAAATATCGAGCACTCCGTAAGTTGACATAAAATAATTGTAGATGTTAAGGCCACTAACAACAACGCTTATTTTCTTTAATAAGATTTTTACTTCTTTTTGAAACAAAGCCACAAGAGCGTTCGAACAAAATTCAAAAGTATTATTTTCTCACAGATTATTTTTTTATGACGGATGACGCGACCTCTTCAGTTCGTTTTTTTTTTGTTTTTAAATTTTCCGACGAAATTTTCAGTTACTTACCACTAATACCAACAGCAAGATAAAAATATTAAAACGTCAAAAGGAAAAAAATTGATCATAAAATTTATGAAAAAAGATAACCTTAAAATATAAAAATATATTTTTTTTATAAAAAATTAATTTGTCCTTGTTAGACAAGTACATATATAATTTTATTCCACTTGTTATTCCTCCAAGAGAAACACTGTTTTTATGAATATTGTCTCGTATCATAAAAACGACCCTTTTTATTTCAAAAATTTGGATAGCATTCATACCGAGTTTCCAAAACAATTATTTACTGCCATCTGTGAGCAGATATTGGAAACTTATTACCAAGGGTAAACCATTGATTTCGCTTTCGATTTAGATTTCGCTTTTGTGACCGGACTAGCAATCGTGTATGTAAATGGAATCGTAGTGAACCAGACTTGCCCCCCTGGAGTGCCGAAATGGAGTGACGCAGCTCCATTCGGCGAAAGAGCCGCCTTTCTGGATCGTAGCGGACGCTTAGTTTGCAAAGTGCTCCAATGCTGTTGAGTCGTGCTGGATCCTGCAGCAACAATCTGTATTTCCGCGAGACTAGCCTCGCCGCCGTTTCGCTCCTGACGCAGCCACTCAACTGGCAATAGCCGTTGTCTGGGATCCGAGGATGCTTTCGCCGATAGCCTGTCCGATTCACTCATCGGCGGCGGTCCATTCCGGCATTGAAAATTCAACAGTGCATAAAAGGTTATGCGGTAGGGAATGACAATAATATAATTGTATTTTTTTTTGTGATAATTTCGGCTGAATTTTTTTTTTCTTATTTTATTTACAAATTTTATCGTGTGACGTCCAAATTTTACATTATTCATCATTTGTGAATTTATTATTTATTTTAATTTAATGTTTTATTATGTGTCATGTCATGTTCCATTTATTTAACCATGTGAATATTTTGAGAATAAAAACATTTTATTTACAACTTATTTTGACATTAAAAGTGAGCCCATCCTCAAGCGTTCCTAGGGTATCACGGAATCTTTTCGCAGAGTTGTCTCGATATTATTGAGGTCTAAATGAAGTAAGAAGTTTCAGTTATTTTACAATGTTGTCAATTATCTACCTATGTGGGTGGTGTATCTAAGTTATTGATTGAAGGAGTGGGGATACATTTGCTATTTGATTGTTTACAATGTTGCCTTTCATTTTATTTTTATTAATTTCCTCTAAATCGTCTCTAAAGAGATGTTGGAAATGAGATAGTATGCAGTTTATCTAGTACATTACATGACAATGTTGGACTCGACATTTTTTCCATAGTTTATTCAATTACATTGAAATGTATCGCGTACGATCTCATTATTAAGGCGACCGAAGCACAAATACTTGTTAAATTTTTAACACATCTATAAAATTCTTGGCAAAGATCTCAAAGAAGCATTTAACTGCAAAAAATGACAGCCAGATGCCTTTAGTTTATAAATGAGCGTATGGCCATTTATTTATTCTAAGATCTAATCATTAGCTATCTACATTAAGATATGTACTTCTTCTACAAGCAACATATTTATAATAGCTGGTGTAGTCGTATACTTAGAAAATTACTTTTAAATCTTGAAATGGAGACGGCTTTTATTTATTGATTCTTTATTTGTAGACTCAATAACATTAATAAATTTAAATTGTTATATATTTTATGTTAAAGACGTGTCAGTCTTGTCTCACCTAAAAAGGCAGTAATGGCATTGAGAATAGGTGGTGAACCTCATTGCTATTCTATTCGAGATGTTATTTTGCCTCTTGTGTTTTCGATAAACCGGCTCTTATGGAACACCAGAAAACGACGATAATAGAAAACAATATTTTTAGCCGGTGCCTCTCAACATAAATATGTTCTATATAAAAATTCATTAAGGGGTTGTTTATCCCCGACCACCATCCGTTCTGCTTATGGTGACTAATTACGCCTCTTGCAAAACTCTGAAAGAACACATAAAGAATATAAGAAGAGGAGAACTTTAAAACCTCCGGAAACAGCTGGCTCACCATACACTGAAAGTGAAGATAAGAGTGAACCGTATTTTTGACAAAAAGTCTCGAAAGCCCCTGAAGATGCTCTCGTGGCTACAAGGTCCGCATTTCCAGAGAGTCCAAAGAAATTCCCTCGAACATCGTTGTAGATTTTTTGAAAAGAGAGTTCATCAAGGGATTGCCAATATTTAAAATAGTTGTTCACTGTATAGCCCAAACAATGAGTTGAATCTGTATTTTTTTAACTATTATAAAGTGATGACTAAGGTTGTAGTGTAGTTTATAGTAAGTGGGAGGTGTAGTGTTACTCGGAATCGACTCATTTTTTTGCTAAATATAAATATATTTATAACTGAGTAAACATAACATAATATTCACATAGATATAATGTTATCATATTGAAAAAAAATATGAAATCACGAATCACCACTATTCCATAGTAATGGATAGTAGGTAATAATAATTACATATGGCACATAACTAATGTTCCTCGATATGACAAATGTCAACAATATTGATTCCTTCGATTTTAAACAGGATAAGAAGTAATATTAATTATATTGACATTCAAAAACACATGTATATTTGTCAAATGTATTTAAATTCCAGTTATCTGATGAAGTCGATAACGTATCGCTAAATGAACTGGCTAATCTTGACGGTATTCATAAAGTCTGAGATAATACTTTTTCTTCGCCTAACTTGGCAAATCTATGGTGTTCTCTTCTTCTTTCTTTCGGATATTATTATTTTCAATACATCTATGGTTATAGTGTTTCAATACTACCGGCAGCGCCACTGTAATACACTGAATTATGGGGGTTTTCGCACAGTTAACTACTAAGTAATTAATTTAAATATTGTCTTAGATGGGCTACTGGTATGGTAATCTCAAGGAATTCTTCACCCGCAATATCCCGCAAAATCTAAAACGCAAACCAATGTGTGACATATGAAGCAGAAATTAAGAGTGGCACAGCGAAATCATGCTGAATTTCAGTCTCTCAGATACAGTAAGGAATTCAGAAATACGTGAATCTGTTACTATTACACAACATTCTCTCTTATCCAAACATATCACAGTACCTCAAAAACAATTTCACTTATTTATCCAATCACGAACTTCCACTCCGATCTGCTGAACGTACATCACAATTTCTCACAAACAGCAAAATTATGGAATAGCCGAAGTCCGAATATTGCGTCGTCTAAGTCACTTTGTATTATCCAGGAAAAACTTACAAAAGGAATATTTATCCCTAAACACCTGATCCAGATTTCCTCTCCTTATCCTTTCCCTATCCTTTTTGGAAAGGAATACACTTCCTACATGCCATCAAAAAAGCAACATGTCTTTAAAAATTTGAATTTCTTTAACATCAATGTTATACCAAGAAAAATAAACAATAAACCTACTTAATTATGTTTAGTAAGCGTACTTAGCTCTGCTGAGATAGATAACAGATAAAATAACTTTAAACATTTAACGTTTATAATTAAGAACTTATAACTAGTTTTGTTGCATTAAATATACCTACCCGCTTAATTTGTAAAATGAATCGTTAACCTTCGCCCATTAAATCATCTAAAATAGATGGTTATTTCCCAATATAAAACGATTATTTATATGAGGTCTATATTCAATATCTGATGATAAATTACATTTTATACCTTCTTCGGCGGTAGCATATGAACCTTTTTGATTATTGATTTGATACAGTCATAAAATTACCGAATACCGTGAACACATTACAGACTTGCGTACCAAATTGTACACATATTATAAAAATTGTATGCACCGAATATTATCAAACCCTAATATATCCAGTTTTACCTATAACTATTTTGTCTGGTACGTTATATCATTACGTCAGAAAATAAGAATCATTAAAATCAGTCTTAATTTACATTTGCAATGATAAATGTTTGGTTTACATTGGGCGAGTAGCCGGTCTAATGAATATGGTCCCAGTCGCATATTCATTCACATTTTGTTTTTTTGATTTCAACAAATACGAGTTTTATTCATATAAATAAACATCGATTAAATAAAATAAATCGATTTTGTATAAAAACCACATAAGAAGATAGGAGTTAATTACTATTTTATCTATGGTTTACTCCCGTAAACGCAATGTATTTATGTACTAGCTCGAACAATAACCTCGAGTACTTATTCATTTTTAACATATGTACAAGGCTTCACGCATTTAGATTGAGTTAAGAAAATGAGTGGAAATTCGCTACAAATTATCAAAAACATCTGTACATTACGTTAACGAGCGTAAACCAGATAAAATAGTAGGTACTTAATTAACATCTTTTTTCTGCTATGGTGGTGTTTAACTATTACTACAGTCTTGACCCCCAACCGGATATATTTAATTCTACGCAGACATCGATGAAACGTCAATTACGCGCAGTCATTGGTAATATTACTGATTAAAAATCAAACCTATCTTCCTTAAACCTTCATCCCTTCCTTATAAACGCTTTCCTATATCTGTTATCCTTCCCTTTCCCCCGCATACACTCACCATAATACAATAACTCAACTACCCAAAATCAATAATATATTATAATGTAATTAAGTGAGACTTCATGATTGGCTTATTTTTTGTATACTTATTTATAATCAAACATTAAAAATGTATAGCTGTTAAGTTTCCAAACAAATGAAAAATAAATAAAATACGCAATGGACCTTCTGGTGGCCAATACAAAGTTCAGACACAAATAGCCGGAATTGACCGTTGTATTCTCTAAGTGTAATGGGGAGCAAGAAAGGAGCCTCCACGAAGATTGCACATAGAAACGACTTCAAAAAGCAATCGGGCGCCCCCTGGAAACGGCTGAATGCCGGCTAATCCTTTCACCACCGGAACAACAACACCACAGAAAGAAAAAGAAACAAGAATGCAACCAAAACAAAGAAAAAGTCACTTAAAAAGGCCTTTATCAAGGCCAACTATTGCGACAACTTCAATCAATATTGAAGGCCTTTCAACTGACAAGGAGAACCTGCTATCAGATATTTGTAAGAATAACGACTATGACGTGTTACTGCTACAGGAGACACATAGGGGACCTGAAAGTCGAAGACCAGCCATCGATGGTATGATGCTGATCCTGGAACGACCGCATGACAAATATGGCAGTGCTATTTTTGTAAGAAACAACATAACAGTAAAGTCAGCACACTTAACATGCATGGATGACATTGAAATTCTGACGATCGAAATTGATAGATGTACCATCACGTCAGTATACAAACCACCTTTGAAGATTTTTCACTTTGAAGAACCCATTAACTTTAATGCACAATGTATAAGAATTGTCATGGGTGATTTTAATAGTCACAGCACAACATGGGGATATCTCGAAACTGATGAAAGTGGAGAAAAACTTGAAAGCTGGGCTGAAAATCTAAATCTCAAACTGCTCTACGATCCCAAACAACCAGCATCATTCATGAGTGGTAGGTGGCGAAGAGGATACAATCCGGATAACATCTGGGTGAGTGAAAAAATTGGCCAACAGGCAACTAAGGTTGTGCTTCCACCGATACCCAGAACGCAACATAGACCAATTTCATGTGTAATAACGGCAGCAGTTAAACCTGAAATTGTCGCTTTTCAGAGAAGGTTTAATTTCAAGAAAGCAGACTGGAATGGCTACTCTAGGGAGCTCGATTCCATGGTCGAGAGCCTGGATCCTGACCCAAAATCTTATGATGATTTCATTGACCTTGTCAAGAAGGTATCCAGGAAACACATACCTCGTGGATGCAGAACCGAATTTATAGCAGGTCTTAACGAAGACTCTAAGGTACTATTAGAGGTATACCAGAAACTCTATGATGAGAGTCCGTTCTCTGAGGAGACCATCCAAATAGGCGAAATGGTAATGCAAGCAATCTCTCAGTCAAGAACACACCGATGGTGCAAACTATTATCTGATCTTGATATGAAACAAAATAGTAGACGCGCGTGGAAATTGATAAAAAATCTTAATAACGAGCCACAAGCACCACCCTTAGGTCTGAATAACGTAACGCCAGACCAGGTGGCTCACCACCTACTATTGAATGGGAAAACATCAAATCAGAAAAGGATGGAAATACAGCGAGAAAGAGATAGTGAAAATGACATTCTGAATACCGCATTTAGTATTGACGAACTGAACCGTGCTATTAAAGACATGAAGGATAATAAAGCGGCAGGCCTGGATGACATCCGAACGGAGCAGATCAAGCATTTTGGACCAATCACCAGAGATTGGATAGCAAAGATGTTTAACAGGTGTGTAACTACACTACAAATTCCAAAGCTATGGCGGAAATCCAAGGTCGTTGCCTTACTAAAACCAGGCAAAGATTCAACACACCCAAAAAATTTTCGTCCTGTCTCCCTGCTTTGTCACCTCTTTAAGGCTTTCGAAAAGATGATTCTCACACGCATGTTCGGAACAATAGAGAATAAAATAATAAGAGAACAAGCAGGTTTTATGCCAGGCAGGTCATGTTGTAGCCAGATCCTAAACCTCACCCAACATATTGAAGATGGCTTTGATGGAGGTCTGGTTACTGGGGTGGCCTTCATAGATCTATCAGCAGCGTACGATACGGTAAACCATCGGAAACTTTTGTGGAAACTATATAACATCACTAAAGACTTTCACCTGACCAAACTCATAGAATGCTTCCTACAAAACCGAAGATTCTTTGTGACTCTCCAATCTAAGAAAAGCCGCTGGAGGAACCAGAAAAATGGACTGCCGCAGGGCAGTGTGCTGGCACCCATACTTTACAACATATATACTAATGATCAGCCCATAAATCCTCAAACTCGACAGTTCATATATGCAGATGATACCGCTGTAGCAGCACAGGCCAAAACCTTTGACGAAGTGGAAGGAAGATTGTCAAACTCACTCCGGGAACTGGCAAAGTACTACAAAGAGAACCACCTCAAACCAAATCCATCCAAGACTCAAGTCTGCGCTTTTCACTTGCGCAATAGAGAAGCGGGAAGAAAACTGAGAGTTCGGTGGCAAGGACATGAATTGGAGCACAGCGACGCACCTAAGTATTTAGGCGTTCGCCTTGACCGCTCACTGACATTCAGAGGACACTGTGTAGAGGTCGAGGCCAAGGTATGTTCCCGAAACAACATTATCAGGAAACTTACAAGCACTAAATGGGGAGCAAAACCTCATGTTCTCCGAACCTCGGCCCTAGCACTATGTTTCTCTGCCGCTGAATATGCTGCACCGGTTTGGTACAATTCAGCGCACGCAAAGAGAGTAGATGTGGCAATAAATGAGACAGCCAGAATAATATCTGGCTGTCTAAAACCAACTGCAATTAAAGAAATATATCCAATTGTAGGTATTGCCCCCCCTGAAATCAGACGGCGTGTTGCAGCGGAAACCGAACGGAGCAAGCTTAATTCTGACCCTAGACACCCCATGCATGGATCTCAGACGCGTCAGTGTAGACTGAAGTCAAGGAAGAGTTTCCTGGAGTCGACTTCTCCTGTGGTCGAACCACCCGGGGCCCGAAGGCTGTCATTGTGGCGTGCAGAGAGTGCCAGTCCCACACACTTACCTCCAGCCGAGGAGATGTCAGTGGGACACAAGTTACCATATACAACATGGAGGGCACTCAACAGATTAAGAACAGGCGTCACCCGCTGCTACAGTAACCTCAAAAAATGGGGCTACAGAGAGGAAGATACCTGTGAATGTGGCACAGTGCAGGACAACTCGCACCTTCTCTCATGCCCCTTGATTGGAGTTACATGTGCACATGAAGACACCGTGACAGCGAAGGAAAACGGCATACGGGTGGCCGAGCACTGGAGGTTTCTAATTTGATGGTGTTCCGGACACAAAAAGTAAGTAAGTAGTGTAATAGGTATATGTGCAAAAATTTTAAAAATATGAAATTATGTTTAATTATTATATTCTTGGCGAAGTACTATGCAAAAGTTTAAGTTTTAATAGGGACGAAAATATTTTGCAAGTAAAACGAATATTTCTCGTGAGTTCAGCCACCAATAAATTACGAAATGCCATAATTTTCATTTGATCCAGTGCTGGTTACTAGATCATCAAACTAGCACGCCACTAGACCAGTATGAACGTCGCTTTAAATAATAAAATTACTTTTCAAAACGAAATAGTTGTTTTCTATCACAATTGAATATATTGATTTATTGGCAATTGAAGACGTTGTTGAAGCAATTCACCTGTCTTATATAATAAACCATCAAGAAAATTTTATAACTCTTATTACACTTGATATAATATTATGAACGAGCAATAAGCCACCGCTAAGAGTCAATTGCCTATTTAAACTGCCATTCCTATCTGTCTGTAAGTACTGCCTAACTGACAATTATAGCGATATATGATCATTTCATATTTGATTAATTTTTTTTATAAACTTCCAAAGAAAGATTTTTTGATACTTATTAAATACATTTATGTACACATAATAATTATGCTGAATCAATCGATTGCCATAATTTGGTAACTCTGGCAAACCGCAGGACCCTAATTGATATTATAAATTTGTTTAAGTTGGTCAACAATTTTGTGGATTTCCCAAACTTGAGCAGAACAACCAGACTCCGAGCAGAACAACCAGATATCCTGGCACTTTTTATATGCCTAATTGTAATAACAGCTACACTCAGAATGCTTTTGTGTACCGTGCTTACCGTGCACGGTGTACAATGCTTTCTTTAATACACTCGATATATCTGCGAGCTCTCTTAATGCGTTTAGGTTAGCTGTCTCCTATCTTTCCTAGTTCTTTGATTTAATCAGCTGTCTTATTTTGGTGTTTTTTTATACGAACTGGTAAATCAATTATATATTATTTGTAATTTTTTGTATCAATATTAATTATTCTGTTGAATAATGCATGGAGTTTTCACTGGTCCCCTAATAAAGCAATGTACATTGTCTGTTTTATAATTTGTGTAGACTGTATAACTCGCTATCGACCAATAAAATAAAATAAATAATATATGAAACAACACAGCAACTGAGTAATTTTGTCGGTGTGAATCTGATTGACACTGTGATTTGAAAATGATACAATGTGAATTACGTTACGTACTCAAATTAGGTTTAGAAAGGGTATATGAATTTCCGAACTGAACCCAATAAATGTGTATATGAATGGAATACGGAATAATTAAGTTATTTTACAAACGTTTTACAATTAATGTAATAATAGGCATTTAAAGTTACACTGACATCCAATGACTATCCGAATTATTGTTCGAATATTTAGTAATATCAATGAGAATCAAAAAATGGAATTTTATCAAATATATAGTAACTCAATACTTTTTAAAATAATTAAAAAATAAATTTTAGGTATGTATGTACTCACTTTTCGCTGTCACTGCATTGAAATCAGATTTTCAATACATAAATTGTGAACAAAAGTCTGAAACAAAGAAAAAAACAATTAGTATTTTAATTTTTAATTTTGACTTTTTAACATATCAATAGAGACGAAGTAGGAATATTATAGAAGAACCAGGAATTCAAGGCACCTACAAGGTTTACGACCTGTCATCGGCTGTTTTTTTTTTAATATAATATGAATATATCCTTGTTAAACAGGTACATATACATCTTCCTACGTTTTCGAAAATAAGCATAAATGCTTGTGCTATAGGTGAACGAAATCGGTCGAGGCAGGATTCGAACTCGCGACCATTGGATTACTACTCCAATGCGCTAACCACTCTGCCATCGATCTTTGACGTGATCTCATTATGCGCATGCGCAACATTCACCAATTAAGCCTTCTTATTGAGTTCCCTTATCAATGCAAAATTTTGAATTTTTTTTCTATATATTTGAATAATGAGTAAGACATTATTTTCGTCTCTATTGAGATGTTAAAAAGTTTGCGTATATGTAATTTAAAAAAATATTCGAATTAGCATTTTGAGTATGCAGTAGGTGTGTTTTCATTTGATTATTTATACAATACACACAAAAAATGATAAAAAGTTAATACGTACAAAAACTGACATTTAGGTTGGAGTATTAAGCTACCCTGTAATGATTTCCACGCTCATTATATAATTTCCACGCTCATAGTGAGGTGAGGTTTGCCTTAAATAAATAAATAAAAATATCTTGTTATCAAATGTACCATTTAAAAAAATACGTCTAGGGAATTTGTGTGTTGCCACATAAAAAAATGTGCTATTTAAATAACGATGCGTTTAACAAGTGCGCAATAAAGTTTATGGGTGTTGTATACTTTTAGAGATATCATAAACGCACACATATCACATCTCATTTCAACTTACGACTCTATAATATTGAATAGTTGTATCAATTTCGACATTAATAAATTTCGTCAAAAGATCGACAGCGCAGATCGGTCGTAAAAAAAATGCTGTGTGAATTTTCTGCAACGAGTACCATTTTAAAAATGAACTTATTTTCTTCATTTTATTTTATTTTATTTTGATACTTAACAACTTGTTAATATCATTGGTATAATATATTATATCATTGGCAAATGGAAGCCTAGAGATAGACAACTCCTGGAGGTACCCGAATACCCCATTTCTTTCCGCGATTTTTTGTAGATTTCGAGTTATGATTCTTTACGTATTTTTGTTCAACCTTGTCGAACAAGACATTATTGGAGACATGAATTATCGTGATACATGCAAGTTTTTTTTTTCAAAATAAGTGAATAGTATACCTCGCAGACACAAATACGAATGAGAGCCGATCTAAGTATATTAGTGCAATTTTTTTTTATATTATATTTTTTTTTGTAAATGTTTTTTTTTCATTGTTATTTGTAATACTGTCACATTTTATATACGATTGATGTTGGCATCAACTAACACAGTGTCACTGTTTCGAGATGCATTGGCCCCGGCACTGGTTTTTTGCCTAGTGGGGCATTGCAGATTCAATAATTAATGTAAAATCGTCAGTTTATGTTATAAATAATTAAATCTGATACTATGGTGCCATGAAAAAATGTGAAATTTCAAAATTAGTTACCATTCCAAATTCTTAAAAAATTTGAGGGAGAATTGATGAAAATATTAACTTATCTCTCAAAAAATTTCATCAACTATACACCCTGTGAATTTCATTTAGCTATCTACAGCTATTTGACAAACAAGAATATAATAATAAACTGGAGAAGAGTGGCGAAGGACAGGTATGATTGTTGTCAATAAATTGTAAAAATTAATAAATTAAGGGGGGTGATGACAGAGCGGTTAGCGCGCTGCATCTGTAATCCAGTTGGTCGTGAGTTCGAATCCTGCAACGACCGATTTCGATCACCTATAGAAAGGACAAGCGTTTATGCCCAATTTAGGGAATGTATGAGGATTTATTTGTACTTGTTTCAAGGGAATATTCATTCTTTTAGAATTAAAATAAATTAAAATATAAATAAAAATACCAAAATAAAAATTCCAAAAATAAAAAAATTACAAACATAAAGAAAATATAAAAATAAAAAAATACAAAAATAAAAAATTATAAAATATAAAAATAAAAAAAAACAAAAATAAAAAAAAACCTCATCACAATCTCGAAACATACTAGGGGTATTCTGGTAAACAAGTATGAAGATATCAGTAAATATTTAAGAAGAGTGATTTGTGCCACGTAAGAAAAACAATCAGCTCGATAGTGAATATAGAGACAAAAGATGAGACAAATCAATGTACCTACTTAATCTCTGCAAACTGAATTTTTTTTTATATGTATACCTACGATTACATTTCAACCGAGACGAAGTGAATAAATATTATTTTCGACAAAAACCAATAACTCAGACATTTACAGGTTGTAGGGGCGTCTACTATAAATTTATTATGATAGATCTAGTTAAGACTACTGTATGCCTACTCCATTAAAACGTTTGAGAAATGTGCTAGTCATAAATTGAAATACTATCATTTTACCTATCTTGAACTCGTAAATTTCGTATCGCACATACGAAATATTTTGCTAATAAAGTATGCGAAACACTGTACGCTTATAATATTATGCGTAAAGAATTTAACGTATGTGCAATAAAAAATACTAGCGATATTTTTAGTAGGATAATGTTATATATTATTAATGATATTTTTCTACATGTCATGGCGGGGCAAATAAATAATTTGTTTTAAAATGGCGGGAGGTCTACGTTATATGGTCATTTATTTTATATACACCATATTCGATTTCATATACCGAATATAATGTACCTATAAACACAAGATAACATCAAACTGATATTTTTTGTTTTGTTTTAAAAGCGGTGACATTAAAAAAAGTTTTTCATTCAGATGAAATAAAAAATGTTGTAAAATATTAAGTGACTTTAAAAACAAGACATTTAAATATTTTTTTAAATTACCAATCTGAAATAATATTTTTAACTATTTTTAATTTTAATTTATTAATTTTTATGTGGAAATCACTTTTTTTCATTTTATAAACATACATGTTTATTTACAAATAATACTAGAATAATTTTGTACTCCTTTTCATGACCAATTAAGATTACATAAATAATCACTTGTATGCAAATTGTAATTGCAGTTTTTTTAGGGAAAGAAATGGATAGGATATTAGGAATTGGACGGAAAGAGAAAGAGGAGAGCTTGCGAAAGCATTACTCACCAAAATCCACAGAGGCATTAGAGGACTTTGTTACTGATGATGATTTAAATCTAATTATAGACATAATCGAGAGGTCTTCATTCTCAAATAACACATTGTAATTGTTGCGAGATCTGTGAATAAATGCATGCTGTTAATAGTTTGTTTTACATATAAATATCTTAAATGATAGTAGATTCCGACCGCCGTGGCACAATTGGTTTCTATGCGGACGTCCTGGGTTCGATCCCCAGCAGAGGAGAAATTATTTAAATTGATTTCTCACGCAAATATTGCATCTCTGGGCTGGAAACGGCTAATTGGAATAAATTGTCATATGGCAATAAACTCGCAACTAGCGCAGGGTGCAAGGAAGTTATTATTATTATTTCTGGTGTGACGTGATGGGTAGTTAAATGATATCAAATAAAGTAAGACGATGGAGTCTGTTTTATTATTTAAGTATCAATTTATTTAAGTACAACTTACCACAAGTCATTGTTTTTTTTATGTTGTGCAGAAAGGCGATAGTTATTGAATGATAATTTATATCTATATTTCAAGCGCAAGTTTCTAAAATTTGTTTTGTACATTCTCTATCCTATCTATATAAGTCATATAGAAGGGGCTCCTCGTAACCGAGGCAAAATCGAGAATGCTCAAAAAAAGTGTTTTTAGCACGTAGCTAAAATAAAGTGTTTTTAGCACGTAGCTAAAATAAAGTGTTTTTAGCACGTAGCTAAAATAAAGTGTTTTTAGCACGTAGCTAAAATAAAGTGTTTTTAGTTTGTTATAGATTTAAATGGTCCTAAGAGTCATTTCAATTACATAATCAACAAGATTTCTAAAAAGCAACTTGCTATAAATCAACACACCTAAATCTGTATTTGTCCCTTAAATAAATATACCTCTTATTTCAGTGCATCTTGCTATTATTTCGTAGTTTAGAGTATAATTCACAACAAATGGTGATACAATATACAATTTACGTATTGATCAACTAATTCTTTCGACGAAGGCTTTAAAAACCAACAAGATTATTCAACCTTATTTCATAAATATATGTATTTATTAATTATTTTTGTATAACGGATTTGAGGTAGGTATGTATTTGAAATCTCGAAAAGCCCCATTATAACTCACTAATTTGTGGCCATCGGTCGTTAAATCTTGGTGCGTACGTCCAAGATTTATGACTTTCCCATACTCGTCATCTCACATAACGGACGATTTTTGATTACTGTTGAATATTTTAACATTATTCAATAAATTAGGATCGATCCAAATTAACATATCTTTTATATATGTATAAAAAAATGGACAAATGATATCATAGCAATATATTTGCAGAACTTTTGATTTTAGCTATTGAGGCAGCGCAGAATTTAGATTTATTGTTTTAAAAAATCTCCTAATTTTTGACCATCGTTTTAACTTGTAAGGCTGTGTGTCTCGAACAAAGATTTAAGTAAAAGTATAGTTAAAATACTTTGAATCCATAAAATTGTTCAAAACTTTTGGGGGTTTCATTGAAATCTAATGCCGTCAAACGACACAATTTTGAACAATTTTATAAAATCAAAGTATTTTAACTATACTATCAATGATACTTTTGTTATATAGTAAAAACCTTACAAAAACTCCTTATGTAGGAAAATACAAAAACAAAGTATTGACTTTGGTTTTAAGCAATTTTATCCGACTTGAAATTAATAAACTGGGATGATTAATATTTTAATAAACTGGGATGATTTATATAGAGCAGTTTTTTTGATAACCGCACCTGGATGTGTTTATTAATTCGACATGACAGTTTATTAATATACCTTTTTGCTGGCGGTTTTTTTTTAAATTTATACTACCATATATTACAATGACACAATCGAGTAAACTACTGCTGCCCAACTAGGAAACCCTGTACTAGGGCTAGCAGTATTCAACTTTGCAGTGACAATACACCCATGAACTGGGTGATGATAGTTTCCACTCTCCGTAAATTAGGTAGGCACACAATCAAGATATTTGGTAATAATAACTAATTAACTATTACTTTAAAAAACCACAAAACAGACATATAGCTCACATTAAACAAATCAATCAGGTCAACATGACCGTCATAATATATGTCAACAAAACGATTCCCGGCGCGATTTGACATTTCAATACCATAGAGAAGAGGTATGATCTATTTGATATGACTTGCATGCATCTCAGATCAAATCAAAACATCAAATATTTTATTTTATTTATTTATTATTTAATTTATTTTAAATATTTGATTTATGACAAACTAACTATCGGGATAAAAACGTAGTTGCAACATATACTATAGGAGAACCAGGAAATCAGGCACCTACAGGGCTTACGATCTGTCGTCGGCTGGTTTACGCGGTCACTTTTAGCACTTGCGTAACGTTCACCATTTTTTTTGTTGTTGAGTTCCCTTATCAATCGATTTGACACAAATATACATACATACATACCATCACACCGTATCCCTACTTGGGGTAGGCAGAGAGGACCGAACGCCAGACACCTTTATCTACATGTTTTGCCTCATTTACATCCATGCATCGCGCCATACACGACACAAATATATAAATATATGCTATATACATGTTTTAGTCACTATTACTTAATTATCGTCATTGACTGGTACCGGTCACATGCCGCAGACGTCACATCATCACATACAGACCGAAACATCAGATTGCTTTAGGAAAACATCAGATACATATTGAATTTATACGACGTATTATGTAAGTGTATGTATATGTCTGACAATATTGCCAACCATTTCGCACGGCCTGTCATTTTGATAAACAAGGACAAGTAATAACGTCAACTACCGCAATGTTATGTTATGTTGGTAGGCTAAATATTATATTAGGTATCAAACATTCATTTTACTATGAATAGCATTCAATCAAGTAGTAAATACACTTCAATCAATAAAGTTATATATTTTGTATCTATTCCACATAATACAGAGTCGGACAGTTAACACTGAAATTTTTTGTTGTTGTTAATGCTTAGTAACAAAATTTCTTGTCAAAATTAACCGAACTATAGTGAATACAAAACATTTGATTTTGTACTCACAGCCAAACAGTACAGTCATAAATATATAGATAAACCTTTATTACTGATAAAAAAGGTTTGGCTAAAACGGAATACGTAGATAATATTCGTTCGGTAATTAAATAAAAATTCATTTAGCAAAATGAGTAAAGAATGTAGATCCGGCCCTATCTTTTAAGTTGCTTATGGTCTGCACAACTTGTGAGGTTTTAAACATGTCAATCAATCATGACTTACTGAACGAAGTTAGACACAATGCATTTTTTATTATATTTTTTAAAAATATGATTTATTTTTTGAAAGGGTACAAAAACCTTATCTAAAGGAATATCTTACATATTTATTTGAACAATAAAAATAATTTTTGTCCTTCATGTTAATATTTTGTCTACAATTTGTAGAACTCTGTCATTGGGTTTTGTAAAATTAAATAACTGAATTAATTGTGAGGCACCGCCTTTGAATAGTGCTTCAGCTCTTTTCAAAAATCATCATTTTCGGGTGTCTCATTAAGGCCGGATAGTTGAAAATACACAAAGCAAAAAAAACATATCACATAGTTCAGCGATAAGGATCACTGCCCATTCTGAATGTTGTATTTTTGTATATAACATGCACGTACACGCACGTGTCGTGTTTCTTTTTTTAATGTTATGCACAATCGCACGCTTGTCGCTGGTTACCCCACATTATGGGATATGCCTCGATGGTGCGTGATGTTTCACAAATATTTATTTCTTTTCGCAGATCAGTCGATAAAGATCTAATCAGGCGAACCAATCGTCCTGTGAAAGGCAAATCATCTTTGTGGAACTGAAATAAGTAGTTTGAAATGTAATAAAATAATAAATGTCGTACCTACATTTGTTAATATTTATTAAAAACAATCTACTTCTAGAATATTTGTTGTATAACACTTCACGTACTGAAAAGAAAATTGAAGCCTATGTTGTCCATTCTTCATAAGAGACATTTAAGTTCCTATCCACGTCTCTCAGTCCACAAGTAAATTGAAAAGACTCAAAGACTCTATGTTAATAATAATAATATATTACGTGCTATGAGGCTCAAAACTTAAACGGTTATATATGCAGTTACATACGAAACCCAACTTAATAGACAAACATGAAGCTACAAGATATTTAAACCGTAGATTATACAGTTCACGAGTCCACTAAGCGAATACCTGTTTTGACATTGCGTAAGGTATTGCAATTTTCCACAAATGTACGTGATCATGTTTTAGTACAAAACTGCAGAACTGATGACCTTCGACGCAACATGACGGCTGGTCAGATGTTTGACTACAATGTCAAGTGTAGAGGATCAAATGAAAACTTTGTCTTGTGGTACCTATTTAAACCCCTTTTTCGTACGACTCCCAGTTATCGTTACAAAACCCTTTCTTTGAACTTTATACATTATATTTTGTCGTTGTGTGAATGTCAAACATGTTTGCGTATATTTTTTTTTACTTATTTTTACTAGAGCGTGCAGCGAGCATTCTTCATTGGAAAGTTAACATGACATGTTGTTTATATGTTCATGTAATGAATTTTATCATCAATTTCTTTGTGAAATAAACATACTATTAGTTTCGTTTTTTTTAAATAAAAGAGAGACATTTTTCACCATGTTCTGCTTATTTATGCTTTATCTTCTTCTTCTTTGTGATAGACCTACGTCGTTGGTTCGTCAAAATGTCGATTTCTCCTGGGATATTCTTGGATGTCTTACCATCTGTATCGCAGATCATATAGAGTCAGGTGGTGTCCATTCTTTGAACAAGATCTTCAATGCTATCTTAGGATGTCCTTAGCATATGTATCTCTCTTATTATGGTGTTCACACAAGATATCTTTGAGTTTTGACTGCTATCCTGTACCTGTTGTCTACGGCGTCTACGCCATCATAATATAATGTTTTCGATCTACTCACATTTAATGAATTCTCTCCATGATATCCGTTTAGGAATTTATGCAAAAATACGCTTTTGAAAATATTTATCATCATCAGCAATGGCGCTACAGCCCGGTGTGGGCCTTGGCCTCCTCAAGAAATTTAAACATTTATATAATAATGTTATTATAGCACTAGCATTTATGCTTGCTTAGAGGAATGTATGAAGATGTTAATATGTACTTTACACAAGAATATATTGATTATTTAAAAAATAAAAAAGGAAAGTCCTAGGTACTGCATTGATTATCTGAATAAAATCAAAACAATCCATGCGATTCATTCCCATCTCTTAAACGCCTGTATATTTTTTTGGTTCATCGTTCATACTTTCAATATGTCCAAATCAAATCAGACATTCACTTTCATTTTACTTATAATGTCCTTCTTTATCTTGCATTATCTCCTTATGTCCTCTTATTTTAATTCTACCATATATCGTTCTATTACATACTCCTCTAAATGATCTTATTAGAAAGGAAATCATAATATTCCACTGTTAAATAGTATTGGATGGGAAAAAGTTGACTATCACAAATCCAGCTTTAAATCACTCCGAACAGTCTATGATACCACCGGGAATCGTGTGTTAAAAAAGCTAACAATTTGTTGTATCTGTTGAAAGTTATATTATGATTCATTCTAAGAAATATCGTCATATATGTAGGTACAGCAACACTGGTTTGACATTTATAGTATATATATTTTTTTATTAGACTCTACCATACAAAATGTAATGTTTGTTAGTAGCCATGTCTTGAACATAGAGTACCTATGGATTAATATTATGGGTAATACTAGATAGTCTGAGAATATTGTACATGGATCGTGGCACTTCAACCTTCGAAGACCAAAGGGCCGCAAAAAAATATATTTATCCGCGGGTCGCACGAAAAATAATACAGTAGGTACTTATACATGTTCAATTACTTTCAAAGAAAAACAAAAACCTTTCGTGATAGAGTATGAAATGCAGAGATATGTAAGCTGTGCAAGGTCGAAGACATTGTAAGATGAGGTCGATAGAGAAGAAGGTTCTGGAATGAACACGTGTCGAGAATGGCAGATTTGAGTACCGTATGCGTGGTCAGGGTCAAAATCATTTTATGTAAATGATGTGCCTTTTTACCAATTTGAAAAAATAATTCAAATTATAAGTTTCCTGAGCTTGGGGTCACAATGAAATATTTAACAGTTCAAAATTGAGAAGCACTATTTAGATATCCATCAATCTAATGGGGTCTAAGTGAGTATTAGATATACAAATTTGCAAACTTTGAATAGAATCGAATGAGTACTTTAGTCTATAATCGATAAAGTAAAATGAACACGCCGTACATAGCACATAGCACACAGATATATTGAGATGAAACTTTCAGAATACAATCTCAGCATGATACTAGTTGATAATCTGCAATAAAAACATCCTTAAAAATTGCGAAATCATAACTGCGATACTGCGAATGACAACCAAATGAAATGTGTAAGAAGACCGCCAATGAGATGGAAGGATAACATCAGCCGTCATGCTGATGTCAATTGGATACTAAGAGCACAAGATTGGGTGGCTTTGAAAGATGGGATTAGACTGAGAAGATGAAGAAGTACAATATAATGTGTATAGTGGTAGATTTATTGCCAAACGGCAATTTGTTCCAATCAACCAAACCAACGTGAGGCCATAAATAGTGTAGTGATACGTTTATTACGTTCTGAAATGTTTATTTTATCTTAAAGAATGTACCTATACAATTTATGGAATCTTAATTGTTTATTAGACGAATTAAACAATTAAATTAATTCAATTATGATTTTGCGTCAGCTCTGTATATTGATTATTAACCAAATATGTTTTTTTAATATTGTTAAAAATATTTTATTCACTTTAAAAATAATAACTTTGAAATTGTACGCTGACCACGGTTTAATCGTCTCTGCTCAAGATGAACCGTTGCAACTAAGTGCAAGTAATAATATAATGTACTCAGTATATGTCACCTTATATTGCAATACAAAAAGATGGACAGAGACGTTTTAAGGAATGCGATCGCCGCATATTATAAACTTAATCTTTATTGTATTACTAAGTATACAACTCCACTTGTCTTACGCAAAAAATCACACATAATTATTATGGAATTGAATGCATGAAATTCTTCCATATTTCGTGTGATCAATTGGCATGGATTGAATAAATTCGATTGGATTAAATTGAATTGGATTGTCCTCGCGGTAGACCGGCTAAAAGATGGAGGGATAGCTGGGAGTCCACTTCGCAGGAGGAGCAGAACTCATAAACAGACCCAAAGGTCTACATAAAAGAAGAAGAAGAAGAATTTAAATGACATTGACTTTCGAAATTGAAACAAATGTATACATTCTACTACGCTATGTTCATACTAGGGTAAACAGAGAACAGAGTACCACAAACCTCAATCATTCCAAATACTCATGGCTTGTTTGACATTCGTTGGTCATCTTATATGTATAATGTTCAGCTGGCCACTACATCTTTTTTTTAATATATCTTTTGAACAGTCGTCCATTGTAATCGTTCAATATTATATTCGATTGAGTTGGTAGAACACAATTTTTTTTTGAACACCTATATTAAATTTGAGATGGACAGTTTTCAATGCAACTGCGTCTATTAAATATTATTTTTATTCCATTTGTCCAATTTGAAATTTATATTAGATTCATACAAAAAGACAAAAAAACATTGTAAGAAAATTTCAAAATATACAATACAATTAAAATAATTCCATAAAAACACGATTATTTTTGTATTGTAGTTCTATACTTTTTAATCTTTCATATTCGTTTTCTTTAAAGGAAACTAATAAATACTGATATTTTTTTATTATACTAGTGCGATTATAAAGATATTATCAAATATCATATTTTTATCTTTGTGGTAAATTTTACCAAAAATTAACTAAATTTTTGGATTATAAAGACTTCATTTTATGTATTGTTCTGCCATAGACCGTCTTCTATACAGATCGCATTTTATTTATTGTTCTACATAGACCGTCTTCTATACAGATCGCATTTTATGCATTTTACATTTTTTTCGTTCTCTAGATGCGTCAATGTCAATAAATATGTTTACATCGCCATCTATTGAAATATAACTCAACTTGAAAATGAATAATGACCCTACGTTCGTAGAGAAGTCAAAATCTGTGGTTATATGATGTTTTGGATGAGAAATTTAAAGAAAATATAAAAAAAATTGTTGGAAACATAAATATATTTTTTATAGATCTCAATAACAGCGCCATCTATCGGGTCAAAACAACCTTATATTCAATCCGAAACCAGCCATACACATTTAGAAATTTTCCTTGAAATCGCTTGGGCGCTTTCGGAGATTAGCATGTACGAACATCGTAACACAATATTGTTGAAATGTATTAAGATAATTTCAATAGACATGAATATGAAATAATTTTTCGATGTATATATTTGATTTTGCATTTAATATTTATACCCTAAGTATAACACTTTATTTGATGTATGCCTCGCACCGTCCCTGTATTATAAAAAGAGAACACAGTGTTGCATAGACAGTTCTGTTTTATTATGGAATCCTTAAGGAACTGGCTTATCCAGAGTTAGAACTGGATCCAACACAGTCCATAGAAAAAAACAAGTTCCGATTTAATGAATATGGCGGAGAACGCAATACCATCTACATTGCCCGGTTTTTCAATACACATCGTCTATGGACTACAGCAATAATAATAACTACTACAGCAAAACGCAACTGAATATCGCCATTAACATTCTCCGCGTTTTTCAATGCAAAAACGCATTCTATGTCGTAATATTATTTATTTTTATATGGAAATAAACCACCACTATCGTACAGTAGACGATTGATAGTTATTGTATAATTCATTATAATATGTACTATTTTTAAATTTAAATAAAATAGAATAAAATTTTATACATCTAAATACATTAAAATATAAATTAATAATACAAAAAAAAAATACTTTAAACTAGATACGAAACACAAGCTGCTTCACTAGGTTTAAAGACTGTTCTGAAGCAGTTAATAATTTGATATATTTAAATAATTTCATTGCGCGTGTATGTCCGTCATTGTAAGTTAACGTTAAGTATTTTATTGATTAAAGTTTTGTCTGTATTTTTAATCAATTTTTAATTCCGTTTTAAAATGCGTTTATGTGTTAAACTTTTTTTAATGGTTGTAAATTGAAAACCTTGACTCCCAGGAATTAAAAATGTCTTTGTCCAAATGTTGACCTAGATCTAGATAACTGTAAGTTGGCTTGTCTAGTCTGTCTAGTTTGTCGTGTAGATTGGATCGACTGAAAACTGGTGAAGTGTTTAGTAAATATTTAGATGCAAGTTTTTTTAGATTTATGTCTAGAATATTAATTTTTTTGAATAGTTGAACTGAGGGTGTGCGAATAGGGACATTATATACAATTTTATTCTTAAAAAGGATTTTCGAGCTCTAACTAATAGATCTATATTTGTTATATAAGTTCTACCCCACCCTATAATATCAGATTCTACCTAGATTGATGATTGGTACCTAGTTATTAAAACAACCACTGAAATTATAATGAAAAATGATTGATATTGTAATCAAACATACGTTGACAGCACTACACACGCTATGGCCCTGTTGAGAGAGAAGTATTGAAAGAGAGAACCAAGCGCTATACACCTACATATAATCGCGACCACTGGATTACTAACCCAATGCGCTAACCGCTCTGCCATCGACCCATTTGAGCTACATATAATAATTTTACACATCACCTATACCAGTCGCATTTGTATTAAATTCATAAACATCACCTATACCAGTCGCATTTGTATTAAATTCATAAACATCACCTATACCAGTCGCATTTGTATTAAATTCATAAACATCACCTATACCAGTCGCATTTGTATTAAATTCATAAACATCACCTATACCAGTCGCATTTGTATTAAATTCATAAACATCACCTTTACCAGTCGCATTTGTATTAAATTCATAAAATATTAAGATATTAATTTGTCAAAAAATATCATTGATTCCCAGCAGGGATAAGAATCCGATGTATGAATGTATATGCAATCATAAAATATTCGACCAACAGAATCTTTGCCCTTAGGAGCCCCTTGGTTCGTTGAGGGACCACGTAGCCAGAATGAACATTGATAGACTTGCGTATACAGCAGCAAATAAAATCCCCTTTGGTCGCCGTCTACCTGGAAGATCACCCAAGGATAGTTGGACTTCGTCATCTCAGGGGGCATAGTTTTCGAATAACAGACCGATAGGTATAGGTACTAAAAGAAGAAGAAGAAGTATCTTTGCATAATATATTCATCGCTTCAAATCAAATTTAATCAACTGTTATACTCGCAGGAATCGAACCCGAGTTCATTGGATTGCCAAACCGCCATATTACTTCTCTATTACCAACTCATCTAATTGCACTGTTCTTTATTATTATACTTAAATTTTCGAATTTAATTGCACTTTAAAAACACCTTTATAATTAGCATTAATTAAATTCACATTGATTTATTAATTATATGACTGTTTGTACTCGATAAAATGAAATAAAACAAAATAAAATTATTGATACAACCAGTTTATTCTATTCTACATGGCTTTGAATTGATTGCTTTTTTCTCAGGTAAAAATTCATTATGGGTATAAAAAGTGGTCGCATCGAAATCGATCGATCAAAATGGTAATGGGATTCATGGTAAAAAAAAGTGAGTTTTGATAAATTAAATATTTTCAATTAATTACTGAATCAGTTATATATGTAGGTGAATGCGTCATTTTTATAAATGATTTTTATTGCTTAACTAGGAAATAACAATATGTTATTAAATAACATACTATAAATTAATTATATTTTTGAACATTCTATTGGAGTATATCATAATCATAATTAAATTTTACGCAACATTAGTAACAATCAAAAGTACTACACGTCGCGTCGGTTGTAGGCCTACGGTGAGGTTAGGCCAGCATTGAAAAACCGGTCTCCTCGACCGTTATATTGAATTCAATATATATTATATTATCATACCAGTTTATAGACATAAATAAATTATGTATAAAAAAATCCCGTATAAGGACTTTTAACTATACAATGTTCTCAGTCACTCTATCAACACAGCATTCGCATTAGATGACGGGTCGTCATTTTATATGGGAGATACAATAAGAAGTCTCATTTTATACCTACAATGTAAATTTTACAGTCCTTAAATATCAAGAGTCTATTTAAAGAGTAAATTTAAAATAAATCTTTACCAAAAGATACGTCTTTGAAATAAAGATCATTTTATTTTAACATCTTTGTTCAGTGGAATGAGTTTTTAAAATATTTTAATTTGTTGAAAACTTTTGTGAAATTCGTTTTGGTTAAACATTTTTATTGTAAACAACTAGATAACCAAAATGCCAATGAAGTAGATTTTTACTTCAATAAAACGAGAATATTTTTAACGTTTTTATTTTTTTTTAATAACTGTTATTGGTAATTACATAAAACGAGTGGGTTGTGGCCAACGCTATACTTCTTACTAACTGGTAACACCACAAAGTATTCAAATTTTGTACGGAAATCTTTCAGCACAGTTCAGTGGCACAGTTGGCAAGCCGTTCGGTTTCTGTGCGGGCGTCCTGGGTTCGATTCCCAGCAGAGGAGAAATTTATTTAAATTTATTTCTCACGCTAATATTGCTTCTCTGGGCTGGAAACACTGGTTAGTTGGAAGAAATTCCCATACGGCAATAAACTTGCCACTTGCGCAGGGTGCAAGGAAGTGTTCATTATTATTATTATTATTATTCATTTCCATAAAATGAGGTTGTTAAATTATTTTTGATTCAAATATTTTATTATGAAAACTTGATAATTCTTCAATGCCATTATATAAAAGTGGTGTGGTTTTTTAGCAATTTGAAAATAAGAATGTCAATTTTTAAGTTTTCTGAAAAAAAAATAGCCTTAAAAATTGTGAATCCAAAACTCCCCACTATATCCCCTTGTGTAAGTGAGGAGTGGAAATATTCTTGCTAATGGTGTACCACCCATTCTAAGACGAGACGTGTGGACATACACGCATGTGTCGTGCTACGGTAATAAGTTAATGGACACCCTTACACCTGTTACTGCTTACCCCATAATGTGGGTATATGCCATGATGGTATGTATATTTTTGCTATTATAAAAACATCTATATTATTTAACTTTTTTTTCACGAAAAAATATTGTAAACCTGTCAATTCTTAAACCATTTCAAAAAATACAAATTTGCATTCTGCGCATCCAGACGCCTGGTTCAAGATATTTGGTGATATTTTTACCTGTGTTAATGATTGAATATGTGGTCAAAGTATAATTAATTTTCTAATAAGACAGGGCCTCAAGCCACATGAGAGCATTATATCTGGTTAATTGTAAATACGTCTCTTGTTTAATCATGACGAGCCCTGAGGATGTGCAGCGTTATAGTTCGAAACGCCGGATGTTGGATATTGTCTATAAAGACATTTGATTTTATTCGACGAGAAATCATAATATGAAATATCAAGTTGAAAATTCAAACGAAAATAGTAAATATATGTATAAATAGAAATATTTATCTGTCAACGCCTGATGCCAATTTTCCACCATTTCCTCTCCTCATCGTCATATAACTGTAGTTTTTTAATATAATATTAATTTTTTGATTTAAATATCTTGTTTAAGTTTTTTTTGTACCTATGCTCTATTATAAATTGTAATGATTAAATTATCGTCATTTTTTTTAGCTATTATATTTCTTTGTCGTACCTACATAAATATGTATATATAATTTAAATCTTATTGACTGGAAAAATTACCAAATGGTAATTGGATATTGTGGAGCATGTATTCATTTATTATATACATGTTTATAATTTTTTTTTTTATATTTTTATTTATTTATTTATTTATTTATTTATTTATTTATTTATTTATTTATTTATTTATTTATTTATTTATTTATTTATTTATTTATTTATTTATTTATTTATTTATTTATTTATTTATTTATTTATTTATTTATTTATTTATTTATTTATTTATTTATTTAATTATTTATTTAATTATTTATTTAATTATTTATTTATTTATTTAATTATTTAAATATTTATTTTTTTTTAATATTTATTACCTTATTTATTTATTTTAATTTTGTAATAAGGCACTTGTGCAAAAATCCCACAGGGCATCGTCTATGTAGGTAGGCATGCCAATTAGGTACTTATAAATATATTTTATGGGATAACAATATTAATAAATATAAGTTAAAAAAAACACTAAAACAACAATGTAGAAGTAATTAAAAAAAAAACAAATAATAAAATTTAAAAAAGCGTTTCGATATGTTCAATTATTAGAAAAATAATTTTTATAATTTCATAAAACATTCCATTAGAAATCTGTTTTATTATAGTTGGATAACTTTTATAGCGCCGTTTTCGTGGAAAATCACCTCAAGGGTTTAATTAATACCTTTCATTATTTTTGTATAATCCTACTTGAATCAACTATGTATGTCAACTATTGTTCTATCATTTAGTTTATAGAATTATAAATTGTCGATTCAAAATCAGTTACTTCTTCTTCTTCTTACTTCAGTCATCTCTCCGCATGCAGGCCTCTACTAAGTAGGTACTTCCCCTCGTACCTTTTTTTGAGAAATCATTCACAATTCAAACCAAACGTATTTTTTAACTCATGATTCCCTGATTATAATACCAGAAATTTTGCAGGTATATAAGTATATTTTTTATTGTGAATTAACTGCTATAAATATAGATTGAATAACTTTTATTTCACTAATTTAAACCGCATTATTAGTTCAGTGAACGCGAAACCGCAAAATATTGATTTTTACCATTAATATGGTCCAAGAATCAATTTACAAAATAAATAACAATAAACTTTTATCCTTGCAAAGTCAAATATGTATATTTTAGTTTTGCAATAAAAGATTCACTATGTAATTGATAAACTTCAATAATACATATAGACATACCATCACGCCACGTTGTTTATGTGGTAATCAAAGAAAACTGAGAGAATGTTTTATGCTTTATTTATTTATCTAATTTTATTTTCATTTATTAAGCTTTTTCAATTATAGTTAATGGTTAATGTAATAACGAGTAACATTATAAAATTAAAATAGAGCTCAATCCAATAACAGAAGAGCGCAAATTAATACTAACATATATTTACGCAAAAATTGGATTTTTTCCTTCCTGGAGTCAATGAAATGGGGGGTAATTCTGAAGCGAAAAATCAATATTTTGATGTTTCAAGAAGACTACAGGGGAAAAACAATGAATGTCAGTACAAATCAAAAATTAAAGTGATAATGCCATCTAGTGGCATTTGTGTGTACCTATAATCTATCAAAATTTCAAAATCAACAACCGTCGTTGTCACCGACTATGGCGATTTTATTGGTTATTTGTACATGGCAAGAATCATGAGGATCCGCGCGCAACAGTGCAAAAACCGTCGATGTCACTTTGATAGTAGTCGTGCAAAAAAATATTTCACTACCAAATATCACAACAAACGATGTGTAGGTACTTTAGGAGACAACTGTCAATGTATACTGTATACATTTATAATTTATGTTTTTTCAACGGGACAGTCATATTTTTATTGTTATACAGAGACTTCTGCAAAGAAAAGCTCAAATGAAGTTATTTAACTTCTGCACCAATTCATAATCAATTACCTCGACAAAAGGCTAAATCACCTAAGTATTTTTTTGTGATTCAGCTGATGGCCAGAATAAAAATTAGGAATTTTGGCATTATAAAACTTAAAACTAAAAAAGAGATGCCATGTGATTTCTATCAACTCATTACACATGCAAGAGTAAAACCAGAACCTTTTCAAGTAATCAATCTTGATGAAGATCCACAAATTCTCCGACAATGGTCTCAATTTCTTCAAGACCAAATATTTCTCTACTGCTCATCTAATTTATATTTGTCATTGAAGTAATTATAATGGCCTGCGCTCATAAGGAATAATCACTACAAAGAATAAGTGTCTGCATACCTCTCTGGCACAATGTCGAGCTTCTTTTTGCTCAGTGGAACCGAGGCCATACGAGGTATATCTCGTATGGCCTCGAGTGGAACCCCAACAATTTTACACTAATCTACAACATACTCACTATGAATAAAGAAATGATAAGTCAAATAAAAAATACTCAGTGAAATAAGTGAAATAAAAATGACACTGATATGAAAAATTTAGTAACAGTAGTGATGGTAGAAAAGAGCATTAACAATGAATGTCATTGACATTCATTGTTAATGCATTTTACAGAATGACTCTAATGATTTTTTATTGTATATTCTCAACATATTTGCTTAATTACCTCACTGTCTCAGTGCATTGTCAAAATATATTAGTTAGTTGACATTTTTACTAAGAAAATTAAACACTAAGTTCAAAGAATAAAAATATAGATACTTTTAAAAATTAAAATTTGATTTATGCAAAAGTGACTTTGACTGACATTCATTGTTTTTCCCCTGTAGTCTTTTAATACAAAATACATATATGTATCTAAACATAATATATTTGTAATCTAAATTTACATGAAAAGATTTATGTAGGAATGAACCTAATACATATTTACAACCTAAGTAACTAACCGTACATTTTTTTTCCTTTTAAATATACGTATTTATGTTTATCAAAAAACCTTGTCTTATCCAAATATATTGTTTTTATGTATTTGTATTCTAATAAATGTGATATTTGAAGTAAAATTCAATCAGTTTTTAGTGAATATCAACAGGTGTTACAATAGTTACAATTGCTTTTGACCATAGACAATACAATAGCATGTTCAAAATAAAAAGTGTGTATTAATAATTGAATGACAATAGATTTTGCAAACAAAAACTGCTATTTTTATTGGATTCATTTCAATACAATCGTAGAAATTTCACAATAGCACTTATTATTTGACAATCTTAATATTTCAATAGGACGAAGTTGGAATAAATATTTATTATATGAAAACCTTTCATCGGCGGGTTTATTGGCCAAGTCTTTAAGCCTATAAGTCTGTTGGGATGTTTCCACCAACCAATGTGTTTGTTGGAGCAAATGGACTGTATGAAATGGTTTAAAATCGGGAATGGAATTTAGGAAATATTTCGAACGGAGTATAGAACAATGAAGGTAAATATATTGTACTTACCGCCAGCCGCGACGAACCAATATATGAAGTTTAATTTGAAGCACAGGACACAATACACCACACGAAGAACTATGAACTTAACGCAATTGAAACTATGAAGAAAATACTAAAACGAAGATAGTATACTTCTAACATAATTTGTATGTGAAATGCACTGTCATCTCTTGAAGGTAACTCTCTGTACTGCAGGTCTATACTGCTTGTAGGCAGTTTTCTTTTACATTTTATCTCGGCTAGGCGGGTAGGCATACATTGTCTAAGATATGGATAGGGATAAAGAGAGGATTCAAATCCTAACAGTGTTTGTAAATAATTGACAATGTGATTTCTAATAAAATTTCCAATAAGTGGTCCAATGTCTCATGATCCTGAATTCCTGAGTGCGCTCGCAGTATAGGCTGTTAACGACTTCCATAGTGAACAAATGAGGAGCTATTGAGCAGTGTCCGACCTGCATCCTACATATGATAGTTGAGACGACACGTTCGATCAACTGATAAGCTGATCACCATGGCTTTCTCTAAACGTACGTTGAATATCATTCATCCAATTTATTTGTCAAATTTAGTTCATTATTTTTAAACGTTCATACGAATTTGATTGCTGGTACAACTGTTACGAAATCCAATCAATCTACGAAGGGATACAATGATGATCGGTTCTATTTCATTAAATAATCAAATTAACAACAATTAAAATATGGTTCACCATAATTGTTATTGCCGGTAATCGAACCCGAGGCCTATAGTTACGCACTATGTATCTATATGAGTACATTAAACACTTGACACGCCCAACTACGTGGAGGGTATTAATAAAATTGAATATTGCCTATAATACTATTCATAAATCCCACTTTGAATTGGTCATCATAATATTAATTCTAACTCCTTTTAAAGTGTACTTCAACCACTTTCGGCTGAGATCAAAGAGAAACTACTCTTATTTAAATCGTTGTAACAACAATTATTATAGTTGTTATTAATTATAAAGTAAATTTGGCTAGACTTACATGTTTTTCTTCTTCTCTTTCTTCTTCATCAGCCTGTTTACACACACAGCCGGTCACACCGCTTCCAATCGCTCCCTGCTACTGCTTTGTAGCAGTCCGACCACCGTGTCTGAGGACGTTCCATGCTTCTTTTTCCCTGTCTCGGATGCCACTCCAAGACTCTCTGGGTCCACCTACCATCTGCAAATCTGGCAATGTGTCCCGCCCAGTTCCATTTCAGATTGGTGTCTCTCTCGGTGAAATCGGTTACTTTGGCCTGCTATCTTATCCACCTATTAGTTTTTCTATCTCTTACAGAGATGTTCAACATCCTTCTCTGCATAGCCCTCTGTGTCACCATAAACTTGTGCATATGTTCATTCAATACTGACGTTTCTAGCCCATATGCAAGCATGGGAAGAGTACAGGAGTCAAATAGGGATTTCTTTAAATCTCTTCCAAATGTTGGGAATTTTAGTATAAAAGACAGCTTTCCAAATTCAGGCTAATGCAGTTAGTTGAGATGCTTCTCGTTTACATCCAAAAATATTATTATGAATAGTTAAATATACACAACAAACTGTTGAAAATAACGACAAAACATTTATATTTTACGTGAAAATAACTATAAAAAAGAAACAAACGAATATTTAACAGTACCTAAGTAAATCTAGTAAAAATAATAAAAATAAATCATCTTCTTCTTCTTCTTCAGCTCGATATGGCGCTACAGCCCATATCGAGCCTTGGCCTCCGTCAGTCTTCGCCTCCAGCTTCTCCTATCTTCTGCAGCAACTCTCCAACTGCCCGGCACTTGCAGTAGTTGGGAAGCATCCCTTCCAACTTCGTCCTCCCATCGCAGCCGCGGTCTTCCAACCTTTCGTCTTCCATCTGGATGTCCACACAGAACTTTCTTTGGTATTCGCTGTGGTGGTATTCTCTGTACATGTCCGGCCCATCTCAATCTGCTCAATCTGACATGCATAGAGAGCCTGGAGGTCTTGTAGATAGCATACAGCTCATTATTATATCTAATCCTCCAGGCGTCACCATCAGGCACAGGTCCTAGGATTCTACGAAGTCTCTCAAATGTGTCCAGTATTTCAGCAGATTTGGCTGTAAGTGTCCATGCTTCACATCCATATGTCACAACTGTTCTAATAATGGTTTTATACAGCGTGATTTTCGTTTTTCTATGGACACTTCTTGATTTGAACACCCGTAGAAGAGAGAAGAATGCTCCGTTACCTGTTGTTATTCTGTTTTTTATTTCTGTTGCGTCCTCATTATCTTTGTTGATTGTGGAGCCCAGGTATTTGAAGTTTTCAACAGTTTCAAAGTCATAATTGTCTTTGAAATGTATTTTATTTCCTTGCCAACGGTTTGCGCTTCTGGTCTGTTTCATTGCTTTTGTTTTATTTTTATTGATCTGCAGACCTACTTCTGCTGCTGCCGTTTCAAGTGGTTCAAAGACTTCTCGAATGGCTGCGAGGGATCTGCCCATAATATTAAGGTCATCCGCATAATCCACTATTTGGCTACTCTTATAGTGTATAGTGGAGCTTTTGTCTACGGATGTTTTCCTAATGACATACTCTTGGGCTAGATTGAAGAGTGTGGGTGCCAAGCCATCGCCCTGCTTAAGACCTTGAGATACTAAGAACCCCTCAGTCATCTCACCCTCTATCTTGACTTTGAATTTCGTACTACTCATTGTTGCTTTCACTAATCTTACAAGCTTCGTTGGGATTTTAAAAGCAAATAATATTTCGTAGAGCTTTTCCCGACTTATACTGTCATACGCTTGTTTAAAGTCTATAAATAGCTGGTAGACGTCAACGTCGAACTCCCAGCATAAAATAAATCATATAGCGCCGTTTTATGTAACATAACATTCCAAGGACGCTAAACTTAGTTAACAACAAAAGAAACGGCGTAACAAAATTATCTTTCTGATGTCACATTTTTCTCTTTTTATCTAACTCTCTTAAAAACCACATTTACATAATTGACCAAATTATATAAAGATTTTTTAAATCTTGTATTATCTCCGACAAAGACTAATGATCGTTATTTAAACTCGAACGTGCGCTTGTATCATGTTTCTTTTTTGTTTAAAATAATTATTATAAATTAGACAATGTTTTATGTAAATTATACTATTTAGACACACAATACGTATGTATTTGATTAGAATTTCGATAGATGGCATTAATGTATGTATATCAAAACACATAACCAGGCATTTCCGTTAAGTGTAATTTTAACATTCATATCATACACTTTAATTTAAATTAAATTACTATGTACAAATATAATTTTATTATTCATTATATGAAATGTATAGTTGAAACAATTCTTAATGGATGAACAATAATCAACCGTCCAATTATTTAGAATATTAGATTAATATTTTCTTTCTAATAATAAATGCCTGCATGTTATTAGGTATGACTATACGATAGGTACATATTTCATTTTCATATATTTTATTTTATTTTTATTTTTTGTTTATTCGGAAAACATACAGCATATAATATTATAATAATAAAAACAAATTAATACATACAATTTCATGCCTAAGTAACATGTTTTCAATTATATAAAAAGCAGTCATACCTACATATTTTTTATTTATTTTATTATTTAATTATTTCTTTTTCTTTCATTGTCATTGGGCGGGTACATTCGAAACACTAGGAGAAAAGGAACATCAAATATTACTCCGGCAAAAATTTGTAATTTTCATAGCAAAAGTAAAAGGAACAAGCAAACAGTAAAAAAAAACATATTTTTAAATAATTATTCTGGTTAAAATTAAAATGCACAAACTAATGTTAAAATTAAAAATTTAAGAGATAAATTAAATGTCAAATTATTCTGGTTATAGAGGCAAAAAGAAGAAATAATAAAATAGGTCAAAAAATACTTTAATTTGTTTAAATATTTTTTAATTTGTTTTATTTTATGGACGTTATATACTTCTAATTTAAATAAAACGCATTGATTCTGTGAACCTTAAAAGTTAGAAAAGAAAAAATCTTTCATATACAAGAGATAGGCTTTACCTACCTACATATAACATTAATGTTATAAATATCTTCATGCCTCCTATGTATAACATGAACCGTTTACTATGATAATTTTTTTCATTAATATTTGCTGGAGCATATGCTGTATGAAAGATCAGTTGTAACTCCACCGAACAGATGGTAAATGGAGCATAGTTAAATAAGACGCAGTTCTATGCTGTTGCTATTGTCGATAGGTACCTATACTTGATATTTTAAAAGACATGCCAATTACAAATGGAAGGCTCCTCGTTCCTAGGAGTAATCAAAATGGATTAAAATGTTAAACATGAGTGTTGTATTGGCTACAACCAGCGGCGACTCTATATAAAGTGCATTGGATCAATTGCACTACCATTTTTTAAATGATATATTGTAAAAAATAATATTTAAATATGTTTTTAAAATAGTGTTACGCTTTACTTTATTACTGTTATTTTTCTAAAAATAATAATTATTTAGTAAACGCTGTCCATATACTTTATAACTTCGCGATCGATATAATATTATGTAATCTACCACAATACAAATATTATTTAGTACGGCGTGCGATATCAAAAACGCACCGAGTTAAAATTGTCTGTTGTATAGCATATGTATGAACAGACAGATAGTACCGTATTAGATGAGAAAGAGATACTTGTACTTACTAGCAATGCATTCATTTCACAAATTTCGTGCGAGCACCAAATTATCATATCTTAGATGTACTTAGAATGTATATCTCTATCTCGCTCTCTCTAATATGTTCGCAATTATTATTGAAACATGAATATTCCCGTGTTATCTTTTTTCTTCGTAATGTAAACACTATACATGAGCATTGAGCATGCGTAATTAGAGTAATTTGTCAGGTTTTAGTCAGTTGAAACAAAATTTGTTTATATCGTATATCATCGCTTTTTACAAGATAATCTAAATCAATAAATATTTGTGTATAGTTCAGATATCTTATAGATTTAAAAACGAGTGAATTAATATATGTGTTTTACATTAAAAATAATAAGTCTTCTATTGAAAATAAATCGTGGAGGTCTTCCAAGACCAATGTTAAATATTAAACAACAATGCAAAATTAGAACTAAGAATTTTGTTCGTGTTTTTAAAATGCAGTTTTATGATAAAGCATCATGGTTATGTGGTTGTGACAAATTAAATAGTTTATTTTGTTTTCCATGTATGCTATTCGATGGCGACTATATCTACTTGGATTGTTGGATTATTAAAGGTGTTAATGATTTGGCTCAATTATCCGAGAAATTAAAAAAACATAATTCTTCACAAATTCATTTACGCAATACAATAAATTATCTAACTTAGATACTGTTGACATTAGAACACAATTAGATTGTGGATATCGATCAATAACAAACGAGTGATTGAAGTTTTTGCCAAATAGAAACAGCGCAGGATTGACCTTTTTTACAAATAGGTAAAATATTTTGAATATGTAAATTATTTATTTTATGATTTTTTCATTTTTATCCATAATATACCAACGTAGACGTATATATCTGTGTAGATATACGTAAACGCATATCGATAAAATACCAATTAATTTATTATTAATTCAGGAAAAAAATGCATTACCAAAACTTATCAAAAATACGATCTACCAGTCGCCACTGGCTACAACCCCCATTTTTATATATTGTCATCGAAAACAAATAATGTGTAATAAAAATTTTGTAATATTGGATTATGGAAAATGGATTAAAGTTTGATTACAAAAAAGTATTGAAAAAAGTCAAGTGTTAGTCACATCCCATTCGTTATTATATTTTTTCATCAAGCGAGCAAATATTTATTTATAATATTTTATAATATTTTGCACAATCTATTATATTGAATACGTCTCCCACTCCCCATGTATGCCGTGTCTGTTCCGGTTTAGAATGTGCGCGTATTGCCAGTTAAATTTTTTTACCCAATTTTATTTTACGCATTCAAAATATTTCTTCAACATAAAAAAATATTTGAAACGAAAAAGTACAAAAGTATCGTTTAAAATGTATTTGCAACATCAATTGATAATATTATTGTTCAAAAAAGAATTTTAAACACCAAAAATATTTATCGTTATTAATAAATCTGCGGAATACGTAATTGAATACTGGCAGCATTCTGTACTAACAGGATATGGACAATGGACGGATTCACGGATTGACATTTGACGTTTGACGTGACGCATCGTCATATCTAATTATTTGGTGTTATTTTGTTTGTTGCAGGTATTTAGTGGATGCTCCGTGGATGCCTGCTACCAAAACACGACAAATCAAGAGATGGATGAGTGAGATATGACAGAACAGCGAGATCGTAGGCGAACATTGCGAAATGCTAGGCGAAGAGTAGTTGTTAGTACTGTCAATATATCCGGAAGAATAGTGCTAATGCTTTTGCATCCTTCGGTGTTCAGATTGCAGACGTGCCTGGTACCGGACCATACTGTTTGAAAAATTATAGTCTGTATGTTTATGATGCAGATGAAGTTGTAAGGGTACGTTAGTTAGTGTGTTCTATGGGGTACGTATGAGACACCCTTTAAATGTAAGGTGTCAACAAAATAGATGAAGCTCGAGTTGCAATTTTTGGCGGTATGAGAGATATTTTAAACAAACCATCGCTAATCGGTAACAACTATGCAATTTTATTCTAGCTGCATCTGGGGAGGTCTACAATATAATACATTGTGCTAGCGAGCTGTTCCAACAAATGCATACATAGTTTGTGAATCACTTTGTTTAAAGTACATAAGATAATCTATAAAACTGAACGATATGAAAAATCTATAAAACTGTTATAGACATTACTGACTGTTAGGACTTACAACTTGATCCTGACATTCAGCTTACTATATAACACAATTATTATGCATGAGTCAGTCATTTTTTTTAAATAAAATTCTACGAGGAGATGGTCTTTGTAATGGAACAAGAATGGTTGTAAAAAATATGAGTAAGTATTCAGAAAATATTGTATTTAAAGAGATTTTAAATTGATTTATAAACATTTAGTTCTCTCTCATATGTATGCTTTGAACATTTTGACAAATAAGTATGTACATGTTCACTTATGAAATACTTCAAATTTATTTATTTACATGTACCGAATATGTATTTCATTGTGAAAAAATCTTGAGAAGCATGTCTATATATATTGAAATGTTTTTTTAGCAAGATGATTAATTTATATCAATAAATATACACCAATAACTTATTGTTTAGTTGATTTATATGGTGCACATTATACATTGTTTTCCATATATTATATACCCTAAATTACATTTAAAATCAATCGTAGGGCGTCTATTGGATTAATCATCTAATAGCAATGTAGATCAAATCATGATAGCTTTGTATTGACTGATAATGACATTATGAAAACATTTATATTGAAAAATTACACATTATGTGCTTAAGTAAAATTTGATTTTTTTACAATTTTTCCTTTATATAATAAATTCAATAAACTTACAAAATATTCTAGCATGTATAAGGGCATCTTTAAGCGTTGATTTATATGGTGCAGATTATAGGGCAGGACGGTAAACGTTTGTATGGATATTTGTTCGTAGTATATATTATGTATGTAATACAAGTGTTCTAGATTATGTTGGGTGTTCCAGGGTTAACTTATATTTACTCATATGTTCAATAGAGAAAAGAGTGAAAGCAGAACAGTGTTTCAAATAAAAGTAGAGAATGAATGGCTTGAACAAGTCGACGAGTATGTCTATCAGGGTAGTATGTTCCAACGGAATGGACGGCCTGATAAGGATATTGAAAGAAGAGTTATGGCAGAAAACAGAGTGAATGGAGCGCTTAGACCAGTTATGAATGATCGCAACATATCAAGAGACGCTAAAGTTGCCATTCATAATGCAATCGTAGTGCCAACCTTGACGTATGCAAGTAAGACCTGGACATGGCAGAAGTCGCATGAAAGCAGAATAAATGCAGTTGAATTGAGATCGCTTAGAAGAATTTGTAACAGAACGATGTATGACAGAGTTCGGAATGAAGATACAAGGAAAGAATGTAAGATGAAGGAAGATGTAATTAACAGAATGAAAGTTAACACATTGAGATGGTTTTGCCACTTGGGAAGAATGAACGAAGAACGCCTGACGAAGAAAATATACAAAGCTGACAGGAACGGAATAAGAGGTCGCGGGCGCCCAAGAAAAGGATGGCACGACCATGTAAACGTTATTTTGAAATATGGAAATGTAAGAAGCTTGAACAACAGACGAACATGTATAAGACGATGTATGAATGTTGATGAGGCGATGAATGTGTGTCAAGATAGAAAAATGTGGCGTTCGGTTCTCTCTGCCTACCCCGTGAGGGACATGGCGTGATGGTATGTATGTGTGTTCAATATTGTTTTTATAATATTTTGACAAATAAGTATTTACATTTTTGCCTATGACATTATTCAAATTAATACAACCAGTACATATTCAAAACCATCCAAGTTTGTTTAAAGTACATAAGATAATAATCTATAAAACTGAATGATATGAAAATCTGTAAAACTGTTAGACATTACTGACTAAGGACTTACAACTTTACCTGGATAGACTAACTTCTTATTTTGACTCTAATAAGCTGTTACTAAATGTAGAAAAATGTCACTCCATTACATTCTCTAGGAAAAAGAGTACAATACAATACACATACAAAATCAATAGGGAGATGATTGATAAGAAATCAGACTGTAGAGACTTAGGCATACAACTGGACAGTAAACTTTTATTTGACAAACACCATTATACTGAAAGCTTATAAAATGTTGGGATTCCTGATGAGAGTATGTAAACCATTCACACAAATGAAAACATTTAGCTTACTGTATAACACAATTGTTAGAAGTCAATTGGAACAAGGGTCAGTCATTTGGAATCCACAATATAATACTTATATTAACAGTATAGAATGAATACAATAAATATTTTTGAAAAACATGAAGTACAAATTTGGTAATAACTACAAACATGAATTGCAGACTTTACAGACAAGACGAAGGACCTCAGACTTAATGTACCTTTATGGCATCAAAAACTTCAAAATTGACTGTACAGACCTTATGAAAATGATTAACTTCAACATACCAAATAGACAAACAAGACACACCTTAACGTTCTTTTTGGACTAAAAAAAAACACTAATGCCGCTCAGAATTCCCCATTGTACCAATGCCTTACCACATATAATAATTTGGAAAAACTCAGTTCCGTGGACATATTATGTATGTCCAGGAGCCACGCTATACAGGAATAATAATTTGTTTTGTTATCAGCAGTGAGTACATGCAAAATAAAATCAAAGGTGGGCTGATTAAGTAACAATTACTTATGTTGCTATTCTTATTATATTTGTTTAAAACAATATTATTGTAGTTGCCCATTTAAAAAAAAAATAACGGAACATCAACAACATTTGAGAGTTGAATGCTTATAGCATGCCTATATACATTGAAACATTATACATAATAATATTATGTGCTTAAGTACAATTTAAATGTTTTTTTAGAAATATGATTCATTTATATTGATAAATATACTCACACTAATAACTAATTGTTTAATTTCTATTATGGTAACATTATTAAACATTGAACTAATAATATAATAAATTAATGAATATCTTAATTACAAATCACTATTGATAACATTCAATACTTTGTAAGTTCGATGAATACCTGAATTGGTTCGATGTGCAGCGGTCATAGGTTGGTGAGAAGCGTTAAAAAAACGATGCTTGGTATAAAACAAATGGCGCGCAGCGCCCAATGAAATGCGCGTAGCGCATAAATAAAGGCGCGAAGCGCCTAAAAAAATGGCGCGTAGCGCCAAACCGGGGTTGGGCCGCGAAGCGGCCAGGGGCGGAGCCCCTAGTCAGATTGAAAGACTTAAAACTGACACAAAAGTCTACATTAAAACATTTAGATGTTCTTATTTTTCCAGGACGCGTACTCACACACACTCACACTAACACTATCATTACTTTATAACTTAAGATTTATCTATCTAATATCCACAAGATTCATTTTATGTAATGTTATAACTAGTTGCATGTAAAACCTGAGATCCAACTGTCGATGGCGATAATGTGTAGGTATAGTTCTGGAATACATACCAAACTATAAAATCTAAAATTCAAATTATTGAATGTTTTAAGATATTTTGTTTTCTATACAAAATTTTTGTATGTTTATTTTGTTTTCTATTTATGTCAAAATAGGATAGTGTGGGGGTCAGTTTTTTTCTCCTACCCCGAATATGTAAACAGCTCGATGTTATGTAAATATGTATTAAGATTAAGTATCATACTATTGAGAGTCCCCGTAGATATTGTGTATACCTTCTGCCATACAAATTGTATGAAACGATTTCGTCACTAAATTCTTTTTTTTTCAACAATTCTTAAATAAGTTGAGATGTACTACTATGTATTTTATATAGAAAATTAAATTATTTAGTTTGAATGTTGCAGTGTTTAACGATATTTTATATAAAAAAATGGAAATAAATTTGTCATTAAAAAATTGTTCGTAATAAAAAAGTTTGATAAACCCTGAAAAACGAATTTTCAGCGTTATATCTGTTATGGTTTTTGAGATATATGAATAAAATTACTAACTTTCTATACTTTTTGAAATTTTAGGCTCTGTGAATCAAGCGTCAAATTCTCAAGTTTGCTAGTTCCAATCCATCATTAATTAACCTATCGAATCAGTAGTCAAAATTCAATAAAAAAAGGAAGTTAATACGGAGAGTTCATAACTGGTTCCAGTTAGATAAACTTATTACAGATACATCAGTGAAAAATCAAAGTATTCAAATAGATTATTAAAGGTGGATTAGTGCTTGTGTTTAGCCAATACTACATACTTATGGGAGCAACTCTTTGGCGGCAATATAATCCGACATTTTCGTACAAATTTTAAAGTGGCTATTTATCAGATTTCTCCAATCAACTTTGACACCTTAGCATTAATATATCATCATTTGATTTACACACTGTTTCTCCTTCTTATTGACGGAATGTTATTAAAGAGAGTATTGTAACCATCGAAACGATTAAAACAAAAAACAAAGTATATGAAACAGTGGTAAGACCTGCAATATTGTACGGTGCAGAATGCTGGTCAACATCCAAAAACTGAAATGAAAATGCTGCGCTGGGCAGGTGGTGTAACACGGCTTGACATAATCCTACAATATCTATAATGAGCCCAACTTTATAAAGGTGATTAAAATAGGGAGGCTGCGATGGGCAAGGCACGTGGAAAGAATGGGCGATGAAAGAGTGCCAAAAAGGGTCCTGCACACAAAGTCACAAGGTAGACGAAACGTTGGTAGACCCAAGCTCCGATGGCTGGATGGCGTGCAGCGGGATGTGGAGGCTGTTGGTGTAAGGGACTGGAGGGGAGCATGTCAGGATAGAGGGAGATGGCGATGAATGCTGGAGGAGGCCAAGGCCCGCAATGGGCTGTGGAGCCATTGATGATGATGAAAACCTGCAATTCTGTACGGTGCAGAATGCTGATCAACATCCAAAAACTGAAATGAAAATGCTGCGCTGGGCAGGTGGTGTAACACGAGTAGACATAATCCGCAAAGAGTACGTCAGAGGATCATTCAAAGTAGAAAAGATAACTGAACACCTCAAAAAAAGCAGGATGATTACGTGATGTGCAGAGATAAAGATTATTCGATAAAGAAAGCGCTCAACATTCCAGCTGGACCTAGAGTTAGAGGCAGACCTACAGCAACATGGTGGTCCAGTGTTGAGAAGGAACTGGCGGCTCAGAGTGTTCCCGTTTTTACAACCCAGAACAGAATATCCTGGCGCTTACGTACAAAGAGGCCCGATAGAGGATCAGGAAAAAATAATAATATTTAAACCATCGAAATCATGAAGAAAACATTGAGTTAGTAAGTATTGGAATCATTGCTATGAAGGAAGTTTGGCAAACATCGAAATAATAAAAAAGACATTGAGTTAGTAAGTATTGGTATCATTGCTATGAAGGAAGTTTGGCAAACACTTACTTGAAACATTTTAATGAATTACAAGTACCATAATTTATTTAAATGAGAATCTCACAGAATCTGTAATTCTATAATAGAACGTAGAAGATGTATGACAGGGTCAGAAATGAGGACACAAGGAAAGAATGTAGGATAAAGAAAGATGTTATTAATAGAATGAAAGTGAACACATTGAGATGGATTGGCCATATGAAAAGAATGAATGAGGAACGTCTGACGAAGAAAATATACATTGTGGACAGGAATAGAATGATAGGTCGGGGTCGCCCAAGGAATGGATGGCACGTCTATATGAACGGTATTTTGAAAGACGGAAAAGCGTGAACAACAGACGAATATGTATGAGTCGATGTATGAATGTTGACGAGGCGATGAATGTATGTCAGGATAGAAATAAGGGCGTTCAATTCTCTCTGCCTTCCCCGCGAAGGACATGCCGTGATAGTATGTATGTATGTATGTATGTTTTTTTAATTTATTTAAAAATATTGGGCAACGTACAATAATATTTTTAATCAAATATAATGAATAAGAATAGCAACATAAGTAATTGTAACATAATCAGCCCACCTTCGATTTTATGTTGCATGTACTCACTGCTGGTAACAAAACAATTAATTAAAAAAGGTATCTATTAATAGTTACCTAGAATTAAATTTAGGACCTATTGTCACTTTAATCTTAAAATTATTTTGTTGTCATATGTGTATTATATATAGTGTAATTATGTGTCGTTGCCAAATAAATAAAATAAAATAAAAATTATTCGTGTCTAACGTGGCTCCTGAAAAGGGTCCTGTACATATAGAATATGTCCACGGACTTGATCTTTTCCAAATTATTATACGTGGTAAGGCATCGGTACAATGGCGAATTCTGAGCGGCATTAGTGTTTTTTTTTAGTCTAAAAAGAACGCTGAGGTGTGTCTTGTTCGTCTGTTTAGTATGTTGAAGTTTATTGTGTCATAAAGATACAATAAGTCTGAGGTCCTTCGTCTTGTCTGTAAAGTCTGCAATTCATGTTTGCAGTTATTACCAAATTTGTACTTCATGTGTTTCAAAAATATTTGTTGAATTAGTTCTATACTGTTAATATAAATATTATTTTGTGGATTCCAGATGAATTAAATAACATAAATTTATTATACACATATCAGTAATAAAAACTTTAAATTAGCATAACAGACTAGTTTCAATGATAAAAGTGACAAAAATATGTATTGGTTTGCTGCATTTTTAAAGATAACACTATTTTTTCCATATTGTTGTATTTAAGTATACGAAAAATATAGCTGTCTCCATTTTATGACCATATTTAAACGTTTTAGAAAATATATTTTAAGATTCAAGACAACATGCAAAAGAATAAAAACTAAAAGCTTTTTCACGGTGCAGCCTGACAAGTAAGTACCTATAAATATTTTGATGAAAACCCGAAAAAAGAAACATACGAATATATGTAGTACTGTTAGTCTACCATTTTAAAATACCTAGTGTAAAGGATTTTTTTCTATAAATTCTTTAGAGATGATAAAGCACGCAGACAGACTGAAACATGACCAAATTTATTAATGATGTAGACAATATTTAACGTGTGTTATAACATGTGTAGTCGTTTTAACGCAACTTGTAATATTAATTGTAATCCCAAGATTAGATACCTCAAGCGCCTTTCTGTAGTCTATTATTATTGCCCATATGGTAAACCTATATATTATTGAGTACTAAGAAATCGATAATACAATAGAGAAGAAGGTATCTATGTTTTTTTATTTTTCGTAAATCTATTGAAATAGATAGATTTAATTTAGAGAGATAAATTGGAAAGTACCTACCACAAAAATATTACTTTGGTAATCAGATGTAACATATTTCAAGGGATTTTTTTACTTTTAATAAAAAAATATTTTTATTAATTAGTTACTTAATTTAATAATTATTTATTTTTAATTTTTCAAAAGCAGTCAGATAGTGGGATATGCGGATGACCTAAGTATACTTGGAAGAACCCAAACAGCCATAAAGGAAGTTCTCGACCCCCTGGTATCTGCAGCACATGAGGTGGGCTTAAAGATTAATAACGAAAAGACAAAGTTTATGATACAAAGCCGAAACGCACCTAATAGAACAAGAGGAAACGTGCAGCTAGCAGAGAATCACACATTCGAATCAGTCAATCAATTCACATACTTGGGATCTCATCTCACGGAATGCAATGAGGAAGCGGAGGAAATAAAGAAAAGAATCTCAGCAGGTAACAGGACATACTTCTCCTTGGTACCAGTGTTTAAATCTCGAAACGTCCATAGAAAAACCAAAATTATCCTTTACAAGACAATTATAAGGACTGTGGTTACATATGGGTGCGAGGCATTGACACTCACAATAAAATCTGCTGAAGCTTTGGATGTATTTGAGAGGAAAGTTCTCCGCCGCATATGTGGACCAGTGAAGGATGGGGAAGAGTGGCGTATAAGGCAAAACGATGAACTGTCCAGAATATATGAAACACCCAGTATCTCAACATATATAAGATTATCGAGATTGAGATGGGCTGGACATGTTCAGAGAATGCCAAATATGCGAATTCCCAAGAGAATTATGACTGATCATCCAGGAGGAAAAAGGAAGATAGGAAGACCCAGGTTGCGATGGCAGGACGAGGTGAGGAGGGATGCGGTACAGCTCCTAAGCATTACAAACTGGAGGACGGCAGCTGAGGACAGACGGGGTTGGAGGCAGAAGTTGAAGGAGGCCAAGGCTCGACTTGGGCTGTAGCGCCATCGAAGAAGAAGAAGAAGAAGTTACTTAATTTAAAAAAAAACTGAGAAATGATTAAGTATATACAGGTAGTATTACTTCTCAACGTGTAGTTTATTTATTTCGGTATCTAATAATATTTAGAGTATTTATAACAATAAGAAAGAAAATAATGACGATTATTTTTAATAAAGTTTTGAAATACATTAAATAAAGGTACTTACTCCTCATTTTTCGTTTTTCATGAAAATGTTTTTCAATGCCAATATCGTTGATTGTAATACTAAACGATCTGTGAGACGATTAATATCCTAAGTCCTATGTGGCAACTTGTTATTGGGTGCGTGTTAAATGAGTATTTGACATAGTTCTGTTAATTATCCGAGAAGTAATTTAAAATAAAATAATGCAAATACAAGCATCACCACCAAAGGGGACGATACAAGGCAACATGTATTTATAATGCACAAACAACAATTTTGTCAAAAAACAGCCTTTAAAAATACCTTTCCCAAAATGGTATTAATAGATATTAAAAGCACTTAATAACTTGTTTTTATTAGTTCATTGAAAAATAAAATCGAATATTCTTTTTTAATTGCATATACGCAAACATTGGATTTTTTCCCTATCGGGAGTCAAATGATATTTTTATATTGAGTTTCTGGTTCTTCTACAATATCCCAACTTCGTCTCTATTGAGATATTGAAAAATTTTTTATCAATAAAAATAAAATTCAAATATTGTATTTCATTCGAAGATGTTTTTTAACATGGCTACGCAGGGGACACCAACAATATTTGGGCCCATTATACTCTTCCGAAAAGCGCTAAAAATATTTTTGAATTTCCTTCAATAAACGAATTGCAAAGGTAATCCACTTGCCTAATCCCGCTCAATTGAAAGTTGGAACGTATTAGAAATAAAAATTGCAGTGCCTTATAAAGTATAGCTTTTTCAAAAATTCCATAAGTTTTTTTAAGATCTATTTACTTTGAATTATTGACTGGAAATAAACGAGCAAGGCGCGTGACTTGTAATATGCAGTTGATCGAAAAAGATCATTTCCTTTTGTGGAAACCGAATGCCTTCGCTAGAAATCAATACTAAATTGATTATTATTCTTCGATGTTGTCGTTTTCTTTTAAGATTCGCTGGAGATATTTTCTAGGAGACGTGGTTTTAATGATGAATGATCTAAGACCTGCGACGTTGACAAAAACAAGAGACAGACTCGAAACGTGGAAAATAATCCAAGAAAGTCAGGATCAAAGATCTATCCATCATCGTTAGATCGTGAAGATTTATCTAGCGATCCAGAGATCGTTGTCAATTTTAATGAAGCTGACTTTTTTTCACTCCTGATTTATACGTAGAGACTTTGTCTGATTTAGATTTGACTCGGTGACTTGAGGCATACCATAGAAATATGCTAAAGGTGCCAATTAATTCTATTATTTTTACTCCTCACTAACCCAAATGGTGAGGAGTTATGATTTCGCAATTTTTAATGGTATTTTTTATTGCAGATTATCAACTAGTATCATGCTGAGATTGTATTCTGAAAGTTTCATCACAATGTGTCTGTGTGTGTGCTATGTGCTATGTGCTGTGTGCTTTGTGTTTATTTTACTTTATGGATTATAGACTAAAGTACTCGTTCAATTCTTTTCAAATTTTGTCAATATGTATATCTAATACTCGCATAGACCCCATTAGATTTTGAAGGATATCTGAATAGTGTTTCTCTATTTTTTTAACTGTCAAATATTTTAAAGTGATCCCAAGCTCAGGAAACTTAAAATTTGAATTTTTTATTTTGAAATTGGTAAAAGGCACATCACTTTCATAAAATGGCATTGAAGGAATATCAAATTTTGTAATAAAATAATTAAATAAAAAAATATTGTAAAACTCATTTTATAAAAATGTTGAAAATATTCCATACAAAATTTTGATACATTTTGGAGTGACTTGCGACTTGGTAATGAGTATAGCGTTGGCCACAACCCACTCGTTTTAACATAACTACGTAGGGGTCACCGGCTATTTGTATTTGGATCCATTGTACTTTTCCGAAGAACCGCATGACGTAGCGTTGGGGAGGGTTTGCAATCTGCACAGGAAAATATTAATTCGTCTTTTAAAAAGAACCGGAATGTAAGAATGAGGAAACTCAGAATTCGAAAGTTCGTTCTACAGCCGGGCTGCTGTGTTCTTAAAAGAGTTTGACAAGCGACTGTTTTGTGTATGTATATTGAAGGTTTGCTGTGAATGGATGTTGAGATTGAATTAAAATAGTGACTTTTGTGAATAGGTGGAAGAGTTACCAGGATTGCTAGTTCTTCTGGGATTGCTAGTTCTTCTGGGCATCCCCCCTGGATATATAGAATAAACTGTGATCTAGTGATTGCAATCCATCAGTCAATGATGGGTCCTCAATCAGAAGCACACTTCGCCTTTGTAAAAAAAGGTATTCAGTAGGTATTGGGGGGCGCCATTCCAGAAGTGACTGCCATATTCAATAATTGGGCGTATTTGCATTGTAGAGTATATAAAATTTGAATTTTTGAAAAATACGTACGCGCTCTATATAAAAATCTCAATTTTTTGGATGCGAGTTTCTTATTATATTCGAATTGCACGTAAAAATGAAGTTTTCGGAAGAATTTGCGGGAATCATATTAGTAGTTCTTATCAAACCGATCGCAATAAAGAGGAAGTTATCAATTTTTCAATGTAATAATTCTTTGGTACGCGGAATTAACGATAGGTATCTAAATAATTTAAGATTAAATATTCACTAGATTCACGAAACCTAGACCCTAGAAAATTAGTATTGAGTAATGATCGTGGGGAAAATAGTCATTCCTTAAATGTTCAGTAAGTACTTAAGGTCTGTATTAACGATTATGATATTGTACATACGAGTTGTATACAAATATGCAGACTTATTACCTTTTAATGTATGAAACACGAACAAATATTGTATACAAGCAAATCTGTGATAAATATTTTTTCGTGAAGAAAATGTAAATTTAGAGTTTTTTAATAGCAAGAATTAAAAAATTATCAAAGTATTAAACTCAGTTGGTCGATTTTCATATTCTCTTTCGATTGAAGTAAAAATCTACTTGGAAGGCCTTTTAGTTTTTTTTGGTTATTTACAATCAAAAATAAATAAAGGGTTTTGTTAAAACTGTTTTAAAAAAAGGTATTTAACGAATTCAAATTAAAAAAAAGTGCTTATTAATTATTGTTTTTTATTGTAATTTTTTTTATACCCCTTATACCAGCAGACTGCTGTATGGGGTCCTTTATTTTGTATTTTTTGTTTAGTTGAATAATATTAATGTGTATATAATAATATGTCTTATTTAATAAATAAATAAATTATCTACTTATAAAAATAACTCACGCAATAGAATAAATATGTAAAAATAAATTGTTGTTTCTTTCAAGGACGTATCATTTGAGGGTTCTTGGGTAAAGATTATCAGAATTTACTATAGACTCTTCAAGGTTTTGCCCATCGGAATAGGTACCTTGGCAAGCTTGCAGAGAAAAAGATATCCATAGTTAATAATTACCACGTCCCTCACAGGGTAGGCGGAGAGAGAGCCTAACGCATTTGTTAAATGATTACGTCGACACCTACTCAACATACTAACTACATGTACTATTATGTGCATAAGTCATCCCATTACGCAATTTTCGAATATATTTCACTACATCAATTTCTCAACAAGTATCATACATACATACCAACACGCACACGGGGTAAGCAGAGAGAAGAGGACCAAATTCTTTTATTTTTGCATATATTTCTGACTTCTTTTACATCAATGAGTCGTCTCATGCATGCTCGTCGATTGTTCAAGCTTCTTATGTTTCCTTCATTCAAAATATCATTCACATGGTCACGCCATCCCTTTTTGGGGCTCTTACACCCATGTTTATTTGTCAGTCGTTCATCATTAATTTTTTTAGAAGGTTGGTTTTTTGGGCAGAATAAGAAACAAACTACATTTGAAGACAGCTAAATAAGTTTACAATAGTATTGTTATTCCTCATATTGACTACTGCTCAAGTGTACTATTTATGAGCAATACAACGGAGAATAAAAAGTTACAAACTATACAAAATAGAGCAATGAGGTCAATAATTTTAAAATGCAGCAGATTTACCCGAATCAAATATATTTTTTTTTTTTTTTTTTTAAAATATAAAAAATGAATATGTCCTTGTTAAACAAGTACATATACATCTTCCTACGTTCCCTAAAATAAGCAAATAAATGCTTGTGCTATAGGTAAACGAAATCGGTCGAGGCAGGATTCGAACTCGCGACCACTGGATTACTAGCCCAGCGCGCTAACCGCTCTGCCATCGACCCATATGCTTGAGAAACTGAAGTTGTTGTCAATAAAACAGTAAATAATTTTAAATGTATTAATTTTCATATATAAATTAAAAAATGGACCATCGCCGCATTATTTGCAAAAAAAAAAATTCTGTATAATTTCGAAGTTCACACCTACCCGACGAGAAGTCGGCGGGACTTTAGACTGCCTCAGACTAACCTGGCAGGTACACAAAATAATGTGTATTATAAAGGATTTCAACTGTTTAATGAATTGCCAGAATGTGTGAAGGAAGCATCAGGTCTTGCCGCTTTTCGTCATCTAAGTGTTGAATACATAAAGGAAAAGTTATTTTAATATATTGTGTGCTTTTGTATATTTGTGTAAATTTGAATATTTTCTTGTTTTTGTTGTTTTTATATATTTCATACTGTGAAAACTTTTTATTTTTTCAAATTATAAATATGCTTATTGGTTTTAATAGATGTAAGAAAATGTATTATTTTTTGCATCTAAATAATATATATATATATATATATATATATATATATATATATATATATATATATATATATATATATATATATATATATATATATATATATATATATATATATATATATATATATATATATATATATATATATATATATATATATATATATATATATATATATATATATATATATATATATATATATATATATATATATATATATATATATATATATATATATATATATATATATATATATATATATATATATATATATATATATATATATATATATATATATATATATATATATATATATATATATATATATATATATATATATATATATATATATATATATATATATATATATATATATATATATATATATATATATATATATATATATATATATATATATATATATAATACATACATTTATATTACTTCAATATGTCCAAACCACCTAAAGGTATTCACATTCATTTTATTTATACTATCCTTCCTTATCTTGTGTTGTCTTTTTACACCCGACATCCAAAAATGATGATAATTGAAAATAATGGAAACACTATTCTAGCAAAAATAGAGATTATTTATTTATTTATTTATTTATTTATTTAATATACAGAGACACCAACAGAACACTGAACAACACAAACAAAAAAAAACATGAAACAAAAAATAGAATCTCCAGTGCTCCAATAACAGGTATCTCCCGCATGGCTATTGTGCATAGTTAGGTATGCACAATCAACGTCTCCTGACCATTAATATTATAAAAAAGACATTACTTTGCACAGTTAAAAGAAAAGTTTAAAATACACATATACATATATGTAGGAAAACAGAAAGAAAACAAATGTTGAACTAATAAAATAAAACATAAAAAAAGAAGGAACAATTGAACCGAGACAAAAAAAAACAAATAGATTTTACCCAGCATATTTTAAATTGTCACAACGTCGTTACATTAAATTGTCACAACGATTCAGACGCAACGTCTGAATCTACCAATACAATGACACTCCGACACGGCAGAATGTCACTGTATTGGCAGGTACAAACGCGAGTGCAATGTAACGACAGTCAATAAATAACGTCGCGGACAAAATCGCGAACTCGGCAACATGCCCGTCTAACTAGAATATTTTTAGTAAGACTTATAAGTTAATATGTTGTCGAATTTGCTGGTTTATATGTCGTACTATACACGTGTTAGTATTTTTTTATTTTTAAAACTATAAAAACTAAATAAGAACAAAACATACAATCAAGATACCAAATTATCCTAATACAAAATACAATATACAAAAGTGGGGAGAAATGCGCAATACAAATCAACACCTTCTTATGAGTGATTGAAGTGATTGAGATTATATTCTTATGAGTGATTGAATCGAGAGTTTGAGGACGCTGTATTAATTTTTGGCCGCGTAAAATATAAAAGTGCTGTACCAGTTTTTACAGATAAATCTTGTTCCTACATCCATTTAATAATAATCTCTTGTAATTATTTCCATGTAATTCATTTTTAACACAATGTTGTTGGTTAAGCGTTCCGGTGTGCGGTCTCGCAATGAAAACATACATAATAAAGACTTTCATATCGGATAGCGGTTTAAAGTAAAAAAAAAATTACAATAAACTTTTGGTCCATATTTCACCATGAAGATTTCTGCACTTTGATTAAAGACGCTGTTCATAAACTTGCAAACATCACAGACTTTAATAATATTCGGGGAAAAATATAACTCTCAAATCGTGACCCTATATTAATCTTAATGTGTATGGATTCAATATAATGAAGACAATAATTGGTTATTCTGAATCGGGAGTCAACATTATTAAAAAAAGAAAAATTCGTTTTTCGTATTCGTAAGAAAATTTTTATAACACAGAAATTTCGGAGGAACTTTTTGCCATTTTAAAGTTAAAATAATCGAAAAATATTTATTTATGAAAGCTTATAGTTACACTTTGTGAGTTATTTGTTTAGATCGGTTTCGAAGCGACCGCTTTTGCATCAGGGCAGATGACAAGGGATGAAAATATCAATAAAATAAATAAACCTAAGAATGATAAATATTCCGACATTTCTTCCAGCTAACCAGTACTTCCAGTCTAGAAAAGTAAGATAAAAATTCACTCATTTATCCAATCATGGACTTCCACTCCGATCTGCTGAACGTACAACACTATCCATCCCTATCCATAATACAGAATTTCTCAGCTCTTCGTTCGAAGTACAATCAGCAAGATTATGGAATAGCCTAAGTCCGGATAGTGCGTCGTCTAACTCACTTTATATTTTCAAGATAAAATTAAAGAAGGAATATTTATATCTGAACACCTATCCCGTTTTCCTCTCCTTGTTCATTCTCAATCATTTTTTGCTATAATGTTTTTATTTTTTTAATATCTTTCTTAGTGTAATGTATATTTCTCGATTTGTAGTAGACTTGCTCACAATAATTTTTGTTTTGGAGTAATAAAGCCCCAAACCCCCGGACAGCGGGATATTTACACGCCTGCTCGTCCAAAGGCCTCAAGTTTATTTGTTTACACTTATTGTATCAAGCATTAAATATAATCTTCCACGAGTAAATTCGTAATTGAAATACATGTATATGTATTATATGCACAATGTTTTGTGATATACTCTGTGAATTTACCAGAAAACAAAAAAAATAATTAAATAAGTGTTAATTGTGGGCTTTCCAAAACCACAATGTATAGTCAGAGGGTCGGCGGCCACCAGGAAGTCCACTAAAGAGATGGAGGGAGAGTAGGACATCTTCATCTCAAGACCAAAACTGAATTATAGTAAAAACAGATCTATTGGAGGTAGAAGAAGAGTTCCAACTAAGTAACTAGTACCGTTTCTGTACTCATGCCAAAGATATTAATAAATTATCTATGATTACTTATTTTCAAACTGAAACATAACTGTCGTGTCGTCATTAAAAATATTGGTTAAATTATATTGGTTAGTTATAACGTTATTCATTCATAAGCCCATATGTGTTTCAGATAAATTTAACGAGTTAATTTGGTGAGTGGTCATCTTATGTTATAATCTAATTTGATATAATAGATAATAGCCCTTATTCATAGAATCATAATCATCGTGAAATAGATCTTACTATAATGCCGACAGTTCATACACTAACATACACGGTGTTAGCTAACTCATGAACGTCTTTTAAATAGAGTTTTAAATTGAGTTCCTCACTAAGAGTACATATATAGTGGGGAGTTGTGAATTTGCAATGTTTAAGGTTATTTTTTATTGCAGATTTTCAACTAGTATCATGCTGAGATTGTATTCTGAAAGTTTCATCGCAACGTATATGTGTATGCTGTGTACTATGTGCTGTGTGTGGCTTGTTTATTATACTTTATAGATTATAGACCAAAATACTCATTCCATTCTTGTCAAATTTTGCAAATATGTATATCTAATACTCGCTTAGACCCCATTAGATTTCGAAGGATATCTGAATAGTGCTTTTCATTTTTTTTAACTGTCAAATATTTAAAGTGACCCCATGTTCAGGAAACTCGAAATGTTTTATTTTTCTTTTCAAATTGGTAAAAAGGCACATCACTTTCATAAAATGCCATTTTTGAATTATCGAGTTTTCATAATAAAATATTTAAATTAATGTATAATTTAACAAACTCATTTCATAAAGATGCTGAATATTTTCCATACAAAATTTGAATACTTTAAGACTTTGAGTGACTTGTTAGTGAGGAGTTTAGCGTTGGCCACAACCCACTAGTTTTAGTATCTACATGTAAACTTATAAAAAAATAAGTAAATTATAAAAAAAACACTATGCCATAAGTAACACCACTGCACCACTGCCAATGTTCAAAGTAAGAGCACTTTCTCTAACTGACTGAAAATAGCTTTGTTTCGTAGAGCAACGTAAGAACGAAATATCAGTGATCTTGGAATGATTCTGAATCATTAAACGGCGCTATGAAAATTCTTATTATTTATTATGAGACTTATAAGTATTAGTAAAGAGTAAAGCGAGTGGGTTGTGGTCAACGCTTTAGTCCTCATCACTACCATGTCACGCCCCAAAGTATTTAAATTTTGTATGGAAAATTTTTTAGCATTTTAATGGCATGAGTTTGTTAAATTAATTTTGATTTAAATATTTTTATTTTGAAAATTTTATAATTCTTCAATGCCATTTTATGGATGTGGTGTGTTTTTTTAGCAATTATAAAATAAAAATATAAAATTTTAAGTTACTGAGCTTGGGGTCACTTTGAAATATTTGACAGTTTAAAAAATGAGAAGCATTTATCAGATATCCTTCAAAATCTTATGGGGTCTTAGCGAATATTAGATAATATAATATATAAATTTGAAAAGAATCGAATGAATTCACTATATAATCGATAGTACACAGCATATATTCACAAATAAATTGTGAAGAAACTCTCAGAATACAATTTTAGCATGATACTAGTTGATAATAAAAAATATAACCTTAAAAATAGCGATTCATAACATCTCACTATCTCCCCTTGGGGTATTGTGGAGTAATAACGGATATTGACTTTGCAAACAGTCTGTGAATATATTTTTTGGTCTAATTAATATTTGTTAATGTAGACATACTAGTTATTAGTGATGCCGATTAGTAATCCAATATGATTTAATATGAGATAATTTATAAGTAATATTATATAACTTAGTACATAACATGTATATAATCATACACACATAGAATATGGTACACATAGCACATTGCCCTATCATATAACATCTACTTATGTATAAAGATTTTATTGTATCTATGTAGAATAATCAAGCTAACATCTTAATATAGTACGCCACAAACGTATGCCGTTGTGTAACTGTGTAACGCTATTTTTTAAATATTTACTTCTATGTTATGACAGTAAAGAGTTATCATCAAATTTTTGCATAGTAAATGCAAACAATTGGTATATTGAATGAATGAGTGAATGAATAATATGTTTCCAATAGTATAAATATTACAAGGGAACAAAATACAATTTAATTTATACCTAATTGCAATATTACATTTTTATTTGCACACATTTGGAAATTTTACTGCCTCGCTCGACATAGTCTGTTCTGAGCAGTGGCGACTGGTCGATGGTATCATTTTTGGTAGTGCATTTTTTTTCTTGAATTAATAATAAATTAATAGGCATTTAAATCATTAATAAAATATAGGATATTTAAACAAATGTATTAAAGTAACAGTATTTGTTTTCAAATCATTTTTTAATTCAAAATAAAAACCGCGCCCGATATTGACGATTGGTAAAAATCAAGTTCAAACAAGGATAATTATGTATACATTTGAATAAGTGCTCTTTTATAAGCAATATTGTTATTTTACAATATTGTTTTACTGATTTATCAACAGATGTCGTGAAGACAAATGTATGGGAGTATTATTCATACAATTTTCATCTCAATCAAGTATTAATATATACTAAGTAATTAGGTCTATAGTTGTGTGTCAATATGTGACACTCGTATTTTAGGTGCGGAATCGGCTGTGTCATGTATACGTGATACTCATCTCTTTCAATACGAATGGTTAATGAATTAGAGAGCGAGATAGAGGTATACATACTAATTACATCTAAGATATGATAAGCTCAGTGCAGCGCACGAGCCTGCACGAGTCTGCTTTATGAGTTCAGTACAAGTATCGCTATTTCATCTGCCAGGGGACTATCTCTTTCTCTTCGTAGATACGCTGTATTAAAAAGAAATCAATTTTGGTGCGATATGTATTTTGCACGCCATACATTACATAATGATAATATTTGTATTGCGGTATTTTTCATTATATGATGTCGATTGCGAGGGTATATTATATAATAATCAATTGGTTTAGAAAAATAACAGTAATAAATTAAAGCGTATCTAATGATATATTAAAAACATATTTTAATATTAATTTTTAGAATATACCATTTAAAAATTGGTAGTGCAATTGATCCAACGCACTTCATATAGAGTCACCGCTGGTTCTGAGGCAGTACTTATTTGAATTTACTATGGCTACTCTGCGATCATAAGATTTGTTTTCTTTTTTTCTTGACATACATATTCCATTCACTTAGGACATCGACAACCAGGCAATTTACATTAGGCAACCTCTTCCAGATTCTTTTATAAATACTTCAACTTCGTCTCTATTGAGATGTTGAAAAGATTGTCAAAAAATATTATGTTTTATTTATACATATTAATAATATGTACATATTAACTAACTGTGCCGACCGCCGTGGCAGAGTTGGTAAGCCGTTCGATTTCTGTTCGGGCGTCCTGGGTTCAATTCCCAGCAGAGGAGAAATTTATTAATTTACTCGCAAGTGGCGAGTTTATTGCCATACGGTAATAAACTCGCCACTTGCGCAGGGTTTAAGGAAATATTCATTATTATTATTATTATATTATTTTCTTTTTTTTTTAATTTTATTATTTTTTGTTGTACATATATATTTAGGTAAATGTAAAAATGTGTTTTTTTTTAATATTGTATACCCACACAAGGCAATGCCTTTGTAGGAATTTCAGTGTTTATATAATTTTGGTTTGTACATATATATTTGGATGGGTGGATGGCAGAGCGGTTAGCGCGCTGGGTTAGTAATCCAGTGGTCGCGAGTTCGAATCCTGCCTCGACCGATCTCGTTCACCTATAGGACAAGCATTTATGCTTAGTTTAGGGAACGTAGGAAGATGTATATGTACTTGTTTAATAAGGACATATTCATTTTATATTAAAAAAAAAAAAACATATATGTCTTAATTTTTGAAACATGTGCAAACTTTAAAATAAATAAATAAATCATATATAAAATAATAAATTATGAATGTGAATGTGAATGAAAATTATGAATAAATTATGAAATTATGAATGATCGCAACATATCAAGAGACGGTAAAGTTGCCATTCATAACGCAATCGTAGTGCCAACCCTGACGTATGCAAGTGAGACCTGGACATAGCAGAAGTCGCACGAAAGCAGAATAAATGCAGTTGAAATGAGATCGCTTAGAAGAATTTGTAACAGAACGATGTATGACAGAGTTCGGAATGAAGATACAAGGAAAGAATGTAAGATAAAGAAAGATGTAATTAACAGAATGAAAGTTAACACATTGAGATGGTTTGGCCACTTGGGGAGAATGAACGAAGAACGCCTGACGAAGAAAATATACAAAGCTGACAGGAACGGAATAAGAGGTCGCGGGCGCCCTAGAAAAGGATGGCACGACCACGTAAACGATATTTTGATGGAAATGTAAGAAGCGTGAACAACAGACGAACATGTATAAGACGATGTATGAATGTTGATGAGGCAATGAATGCGTGTCAAGATAGAAAAATTTGGCGTTCGGTTCTCTCTGCCTACCCCGTGAGGGACATGGCGTGATGGTATGTATGTATGTATGTATACAATAATAATTGACCGTAATTATTTTACGGGCGTCTAAAACATCCTCACATTATCCACCTGCTTTTATTACTGAAGGTTAGTGTACTTATTAATTATATTCTTGTGTGCTTTATGATAGCTTTACTTAGTGTTTCTCAGTACCTACTTATACTCACCTAGAATTACACGTACATAACAATCATGCCTACAGTATAATAGGTACCTACCTACTATGATAAATGATTGAACTTAACCAACGAATACTGTTCAGACTTTTTTCTGAGATGGCATTTATGCTAAATTTTTAAATTAATTTCCAAATTAAATTAGAGATAATTTAGAAGCTTAACTAAGGAAGAGGTCTAGGATGGGCTGCGTTCAGGAAATTATTAAATGTTCTGAAATCTAAAAATATCCCAATCCACTTAAAGAAAAAAGTTTTTGACGCTTGCGTACTCCCTGTGCTCAATAGGCATGATGACTAATTTTGAAAAACTATCTCACGATGTTTTTACGCATTCACTGTTTTCAAATATATATACATTTCTACATAAAATAAAGGTTTAGTAGCAAAAATCGCCATTTTAAAATCAAATTTGACATTTACGCCAAAAAACGCTTGTAGTATCATGGCGGCTGCCGACCCTGACGGTGACGTCACGATATTGTAAACTGCATATCACTACTATATGTAATATATGTATTCTAGGACGATTTGTGTATTTATAATCAATTCAAAAGTGCATAAGTGTTGTGCGGTCCCTAAATGTACAAACACGACGAAAAAAACACCTACTGAGGTATATGTTTTCGTCCCACGCGAAAAAAAAGAGAAATAAGTGATTAAATTTCGCACGGCGAGACATAAGTGTATTTTATTAAGTACGCGTTTACAATGAAGTACAGTATTTGTTCCCCCACTTTTAGCTCTCAATAATATAATATTTACCATTATTTAGGCAATAAGCATATAAAGAACTTCATTAATGTCCAAACGTCAAAATAGGCCGTCATACGTTTCCCGCGTATGTTTTTAGCTTATGAACACATAATGTAGAGAGAAGAAGGAGCATATTTTATCGATTTTCGAGATGTAAGTTGTATTTAAATTACAGATAAATAAAGTACTTATATGTACTTATTATTAAGTTTTTACGTTTCGAAATTCTGATGAACAAAAGTCTTTGTTCGACGCAAAGAAATATCCGACCATCAAAAGTTCCATTCTAGTTAAGAGTAGTTAAGACAGGCAGAAAAATAACTACTATGGCTGCTATTGCTAAAAATAACGATAGCAGATAAATATAGCTTGTTATTAACACAATACAAATAACGAGCGCTATGTAATAATTCGTATGCTGCTAAAATTGTAACGATGTTTTAAAACGCATGCTTCGCGTAATCGCCGTCGTTTCGCGAATCGCTTCATTGCATGAAAAAAATATAGCTTGCTAGTTTAGTTTGGCAGTGACCAGCATCATAACATGTCGAACGTTCGTCAGCTCACCATCGCGTGACAAAATTGTAGAATACTAAAACTAAATTAGTTTACCATACGTTGCGAGCGTTCATTATTTATTTATTTATTCAATAAGAACTAAGTTACATACAAAATACAATAAACTTAGGCCCGATATTACAGTCGGCCCTCAACTCATTGAGTTTGTTAAACTCAAGATTAATGTTAAGGGGAGATTGAATCCATTTCCGTATTACAGTGCAATATAACATGTCAGTTACTAAATCTTCAATTATAGACATATTTCACTTTTTCTGTGGTTATTATCTGTCAAATTTAAATAACCTCAAATAATACGAAATACAAAACGGGACGCTACGACTTTAAATACCATTGTTTTATTATCCAACATGGTAAATTTAATTTTTTTCACCAAAATAATGCTTTTAAATGCCCATGTTCAATACGGCTGTCAGTTTGTTTTGTTGTGTGGCGCCACCGTCGATACAACTAACGCCTTTAGTGATACAATACTGAAACTACACCCGTTGCCTAACGCCTCTAGTGATAGAAACTGAAACTACACGAGTTGCCTAGCAAATGACAGTTGACTCACAGTTAAGTACTTAATCTGCCAGAAACGTTGAGTTAAATATTTGTCGTTTTAGTGACATATTTGAGGGAAGATTAGGTCTAAACGGACACTGTAATACGCTATATTTTTGTGAAACTTGAGTTTAGCTCTTAAACTGACACTGTAATACCGGCCCATAGTATCCCCCGATAGGTAGGCGAGTATCTAGGTAAATTGAAACTATTTGCTTTGATGAATCCTTGTTCCATTGCTATTTTATTGTTTTGTTTTAGTTTTAAGTACCTAATTAAAATATTAATATATCAAAAACACCAAAATAAACATTGTCCAGACCGACAATTAATGCGTATATTGTATTGAAGACTATCAGAAGAATTGACGCAACCATACTATGACGTCGTGCGCTCTGATTGTTTTTTCTCATAAAATGGCGGACTAACACATTTTGTATTTTTATATTTATAATATTATTATTCACTCCTTTAAAATGAAAATAAGTACATTTTTTAAATCTTTATAACCTATTTTATTTTTTAAAATCATAATTTCAATGATTTTTTCTTACAGTCATCACACCTATTACATAACATTCTATTTTTTTTTAATATATTAATCATAATATGTATATGAATCATAACAATTATCCCATATGTATATTAGATTCATCATAATACATTGTGTATTTCCATTTCAACCTCATGTAACACTGTACAACTCCCACAAACAATATAATAACATCATTTTATTTTATAATCAAGCAATGAAAGCCACCAAGTTATTTATTTCTGAAACGTTAAATATTCTCCACCACGTTACAATACTCGGTGCGTGTTATAACAGATGCGTCAACGATTCAATAGAGCGGATAGCGATATTATTTGGTTTATCGTCCCAAATAAATCAATAAATAAAAATAGCATGTTAAAAATAAGCAGCATATTCCATATAGCTTGTTATGAAAAAAATAGCCATTTCGAACAACACTACAGTTGACAGTAACAAACACAATTGACAGTAACAATATTTTATTTTATTTTATTTTTTATTTTTTTATTTAATATACAGAGACACCAACAGAACACTGAACAACACAAACAAAAAAAAACATGAAACAAAAAATAGAATCTCCAGTGCTCCAATAACAGGTATCTCCCGCATGGCTATTGTGCATAGTTAGGTATGTACAATCAACGTCTCCTGACCATTAATATTATAAAAAAGACATTACTTTGCACAGTTAAAAGAAAAGTTTAAAATACACATATACATATATGTAGGAAAACAGAAAGAAAACAAATGTTGAACTAATAAAATAAAACATAAAAAAAGAAGGAACAATTGAACCGAGACAAAAAAAAAACAAATAGATTTTACCAATATGGTGACGTCATGCGCTCTGATTGGTGTTTCACATAAAATGGCGGACAAACATATTTTGTATTTTTATTTTAATAATATTAATATTATTCGCTCTTTTAAAATGAAAATAAATATATTTTTTCAAATCTTTATAACATATTTTATTTTATAAAATCATAATTTCAATGATTTTTTCTTACTGTCATCACGCCTATTACGGTTTTGAAACATCGGCATTGACTAAGAGAATGATGGAAAATCTAAGAGTGACACAAAGAGCGATGGAAAGAAAAATGTTGAATATCTCGCTAAGGGATCACAAAACTAATGAATAGATTAGGAAGAACACAGGAGTAGCGGATGTGGCCAAAAGGATAGCGGAGTTAAAGTGGAGTTGGGCGGGTCATAATATATCTCGGATGTCGGACGGACGATGGACAAAAATTGTGATGGACTGGAGGCCAAGAACGGGAAGCAGAAGCGTGGGAAGGCCCCAGACCAGATGGTCCGATGACATCAAAAAGTGGCAGATCCAGAATGGTACAGGATAGAGACCAGTGGAAGTCCAAGCGAGTGGCCTTTGCCCAATACTGGACTGAAGAAGAGGCTGAGTAAGTAAGTAAGTAATTTATTTTTGTTTTAAACGCCCTAAGTGGGCTTTACATCATTATAAAATGAATACATAGATTTATGAACCACGAAGTATACATACATAAGTACCAAAAAAAAATAACGAGAAAAAAATAAAAAAAGTTGAAAATTAAAAATATACATTATAAAATAAAAAAATAGAAGAACCCATATTTATTCGACCTTTAGAAGTCTCTCTTTACATTCGTGTATTGAACAGAAAAAAGATATCAATAGAGCCAAACTCATTACCAAATCAAATGTTTTTAAATTGTCAATATTACTTTACTGAAACTTTATGTGAAAAACCCGGTATTAAGAACGGTATTTAAGGTGTAGGTGAAGAGAACCGAACACCATATTCTACTAATGGACGTAGACCTCCCCTGAGACCTCCACAGCACCCTATCTTTTGCCTCACTTTTTTTGCCCGTTCTAGGTTGCCATTCTATCACTTTCTTGGTCCATCTGGAGTCTGTGGTTCGGGCGACATGCCCTACCCAGTTCCACTTCTGCTTGGCAACCTTTTGGACAAGGTCATTTATTTTGGTTTTCTCTCTTATCCAAAAGTTATTTTTTCTATCTCTTAACGAAATACCCAGCATTCTCCTTTCCATGGCTCTTTATATTACTGCTAAATTATGTAGCATTTTGTTTGTAAACACAAGAGTTTCATCGTCATAATAACAGAAACGTACTTCATTAAAATCATTTAGGGATTGTCAACCTTTCAAGAAGATAAAATGTACACTTAGTATGTAATGGGCAGTTTAGTTTTGGCTACGACCTACTCGTTTATTGATATTTTTGAAGACATTGTGGCTTATTTTTAAACAGTGTGTACTTCGAAACAGTGTATATATTTTTTTTTTTGATAAACTACTCGTCTAGATAAAAGAATAAAAATAATAATAAACAAAGACTATATAAAGTTGACTATAAGATTTTAACTGATAGATGCCGACAACTGTAGCCGTTTGGATTCTATGCGGGAGTCTTGAGTTTGATACCCAGCAGAGGAGAAATTTATTTAAATTCATTTCTTACGCAAATATGGATTCTCTAAGCTGGAATCACTGGAAGAAATTGCTATTTGGCGATAAACTGGCTACTTGCGCAGGGTGCAAGTAAGTGTTTATTTAATAAATAAATAACACTTCCTTGCACACTGCGCAAGTGCGAATTTATTGCCGTATAGCAATTTATTCCAACTAACCCGTCAATTATTGTTTTTTGTTCAAAATTCGGACCAGTCAATTGATGTGAATGACAATAATTGTTTTGTATCAACACCCGCCAATATGCAATATCATTTCGCCGTGCCTCTATGTATAAAATCTGTTGTTATAATACGTACTGAGGAAGAAGCTGTCGGAACCAGTCGTATTGCGATCGTATCCAGTAACTTACTCGAATCATATCGAATAACTCACTATAGGAGAACCGGAAATCATAATTCCGGTTCTACAATAATATATATTCCAGCTCCGTCTCTGTTGAGATAGATATAGTTAGGTATGAACTTTTTACACACACTCTTCGAGATAAATTCACGTGAGAAACACTGATCCTATATTATAATGTTTTAACTGTAAATTTCTGGATCATTCTACGAGTACATATTAACACGAGAATAATTATTCTTGCACATTAAATATTTCCTATACTTATTGTATTGTGCATCTGCTACGGTAGAGAAATATAATATCATTTTTATAATTAAAGCTTCATTATGATCTTAAAGAACGTTATGCGGTTATAACATCTCATTCCTTGAGGTTTCAGAAATAGCTGTACAGTATTCAAAAAGACGATTATTTTAAAGTCTCACAACACTAAAACTTCGTGTTATCCAACGCTGCTAATATCATTTTTGTTAAAATGTGTTATTACATATTAAATTAAGAACGTCTTGCATAACTTTACCACTGTACTAATATCTTTAGTGCTTGGTTTAGTAAGTTCTCACTGATGCCGTCGAACCAAACTATTGACAAAGAGTTTTCAGCCACGAAGTATGCAGTCTATGGCCCGAGATATCGGTTGGCCCTTAAATCGTTGGATTTAGGCCCGAGATTTCAGTTGGCCCTTAAATCGTTGGATTTGGTAATCCAAGTTAAAAGTTTAGGGAAGATTAAATTTCATTCGCGTATTTCAGTGCAAAATGAAACGTCAGTTACGTAATCTTCAACTATAGATATATTTTACGTTTTTCTATGGTTATTGTCTATAACGCATCTGTCAAAATTGTAATAACCTTAAATGATACGTGACGCGAAGCTGTGACTAAATATTATTTTATTATTATAACAACACATTATTTTATTTGTTTCATTACACAGCATGTTACTTTTTCAATTTTTTATACCGATCGATGTTTTTTTTAATTAAAATCAAACATTGTAGTGAAAAAATGTCATTGAATATGTACTACGTACGTACGTAGTTGTAGTATTTCAATGCAAAATGTATGTACATTTTACAGATGGATATGGAACTAAGTGATAATGGTAAAATAGTGTCTTATGTAGAAAATTTAAGAATACACATTATATATTTATAGAAACAGGATGGATCAATTTAAAAGTGGGATGAAAAAACATCGCAAAAATAAAGTTGCGTGCCTGATGTTTCATTATGGCTGACAGTTTATTTCGTTTGTTGTCAGGCAATATCATAGAATTATAATATACAATACATTATAATTATGTAAAAAAGAAAACATTAAATACATGAACCACTTCTATATCAAGTCTTTTATTTTAACAACAAAAATAAATCATGATTATAATTATTATGCATAAGCGTGCGGCGATTAGTACGCCACCTGGCGAAAAAGACTAGAAACAATACTTAACTCAAGATTAAGACACGCGATCCGCCAGAAACGTTGAGTTAAATATTTGTCGTTTAGTGACGTATTTAAGGGAAGATTAGGTACTGAAATACGCAATATTTTTGTTAAATAACTTGAGTTAAACTCCTAAGGGCCGACTGAAATACCGGCCCTATGTGCATACGTCAAACTGCAGCCGTATTTGTATTCTTCATCGTCAAACGCCATCAATATTCGAGTGTTGGATATAGGCCTTCTTTTTTTGCTTTCATTTCTCCGTGTCTTCCTTCACTTTGCACCATTGACCTCATGCTACTCTTCTGTTATCATCGGACTATCTTGTTTGTTGCCTACTCAATTTTCTACGACCGTTCTTGCTCGCCAAAATCAAGGTTCGCTTGATCTATAGTTGATCCACTGTCCTCACCATATGGCCAGCCAAACAAAATACCTACATGGATCATAGACACTCAGTGTTGACATCTTTAGTAAATTACTAGATTTCGTTGAACTGACAACTAAGAAAAAGCGCCCTAAAATTTTGTATCATGATCCATATCAGGAGGTATTTTATTTCACTTTTAAGGCCCGTTAACGTTTCAACTCTGATCATCGTAAGCCGCTTGATTGACTTTGTTCAATTCCTTTGAATAATTTATACTTTTCACCGCAAACGAACAAACAATTTGTCAGCCACCGCATCCATGATCGGCAAGTTTACCAAATAGAGTTATCGTACTTTTGCTGTGGCTGGACCAGCCTCGTGGAATAAACTTTCGCCTGAACTGAGGCGGATCGACAACTTAGCACTATTCAGGAAACACCTGAAAATTCGCTTCTTCCACGATTCTTACAAAATCCTGTAATATATTCAAAGCGCCCTTGAAGTGAGGTAATTTATTATTTTTTTAACAACTTTATACAAATTATTTAGTATTCCATAATGAAAGATCAGAATTATCATCATTATATGAAACTTTCTTGAACTTCAAACTATTTTTATTTGATTACCCAAAAGAATTACCCATTGAGGAGTTTAAGGAAAACATTCACATACATACACTTATTTAAAGTTTAATAATACACACCAATTTCGTATTGCCACGTTGTTTTCTACTCAATTTATGCAAATGACATTCAAAGATTCGTACATATTTGTTTTAATTATTGTACGGTATTTGATTTTTTTTTAATTCTTCGAATTATTGATAATTATGTTGTAAAATGTGAATGCGATTCATCAATAGTCGAGATGCTTTAAAAATATAGCTCATTTATTTAATTTATTATTATAACTAACATCATCTTGATAATTAAACCTCATTACGATCCTCAAGCATTCAATGCTAAAAGACTGCCATCTTAAGAATATATTGTAACAGAAGCTATAAAATTTAACAGATCATGGCTACCAACATTAAAGTTTAATAGTAATAATTACGCAGTATTATTGGTCCAAATGTCGTATCTCGACTGGATTACCGCAACGACAATTTAATTCTAAACTACTCGATAGCTAATAATATATAAGTTGTTTAATGCTGAAGCAAAACTAATTATTGTGGTTATTTATGTATTGAATACGATGTCACATATATTTTCATAGTCATGTATTTTGAATTACTTCCTTAGGACTTTGTCGGTCATTGATTCTCCAATAAAAGAAGTTACATAAAATACAAGCGTTAATTTATAATTCTTCTTCATCAGCATGTTTGCATCCAGAGTTAAACATAGGCCTTTCCATCATTTTCGCCTCCTTCCATTTCTGGGCACACCGCTTCCAATTGCTACCTGCCACTGCTTTATTAGCATCTGGCTCTAGAAAAATTTAGGGACGGAAATACGCATGCGCACAAAAATTATATGAGATGCAATTAAGAAGAGATAGTTGGCTTTAAAATTAACTTTTCTAAATACGTCTAAATCTTCCACATAAAATTATTTAATTTCCTATTTGCTAAATTTAATCATTCGACGACTAAGTGAGTGAGTTGTATAATTTTCGTATGAACATAATAAAAGATAAAATTAGTGCTTCTTCTTTTTCTTGTGCCGCTCCTAACAAAGGTAGGTGACCAGCATATACCTAACTCATAACGAACTTGCGCCAACCTAATTAGCGACGCCGCATCCGGAATCGCGAATGAAACAATAAAATTATTTCAACGCAAAATTTCGCTTTCAAAACTTACTTTTGACAAAGATCATCAATTGGATTTATTCTCAAAATATTGAATTTGCGTAGGTATATCATCATAATTAGCGACGCCGCATCCGGAATCGCGAATGAAACAATAAAATTATTTCAACGCAAAATTTCGCTTTCAAAACTTACTTTTGACAAAGATCATCAATTGGATTTATTCTCAAAATATTGAATTTGCGTAGGTATATCATCATAATTAGCGACGCCGCATCCGGAATCGCGAATGAAACAATAAAATTATTTCAACGCAAAATTTCGCTTTCAAAACTTACTTTTGACAAAGATCATCAATTGGATTTATTCTCAAAATATTGAATTTGCGTAGGTATATCATCATAATCCTTTATCGGCAGATATAATATGATTTTAACAAGAAAGGTTAATTATTTTTTTTTAATTATATAAAGAAAAAAAATAATTATAAGTATGTATTGTGTGTCGGTAATTGATGTTTTTAACTGTAATTATTGAAATATATGCAAAAAAATACCTGTTCTTTTCCACACCATCACACGTTCTGCTTATGGAGACATTCCTCTGCAGATATCTGAAAGAACAAATAAAGAACATAAGAAAATAATAGGGTAGATGTAGTTTGAAGACTTTAAGAATGTAGTTTTTATATGTCTAGAGAACTAAAAATAATACAAGGGGTCGTATATATTTAAAGGGAGTAGGTACCTAATTAAAATTGTTATATATGCGTGTATATTTTTTTAAATAATATATACTTCTTTAGGCTTGCTTTATTGCTTAGTTGTTAACTGTTTCCAGCCTAGAGAAGCAAGATTAGTGTGAAAAAATAATTTTAAATTAATTTATCTTGTTGTACGATCTGGATCACAGAGTACCAACACTTTTAAAAAAATGGACAGAGTCAATAAGGCGGCTTACAATGATCACAGTAAGTAATATTCTTACGTTCATGATTTGTAATTACTTTATTTTATTTGAATCTTTTTTATTTATTCTTTGGTTCTTAATGTATGTAATTTCGTTTTTAATTTACCTTTCTTATGTGTTTTTATTTTTATATTATCTGCTAACGTTGATATGTATAGATGTTATGAATGTTTATAAATTGTGTTTTTTTGGTTTAGTTAATGCTGTGTCATTTAATATTTTGTTTTGAAAAGAGCTTTAAGCCGTGAATGTCTCAATAAATAAACAAATTAATCAATAAATTAATTAATAATAAATAAATCACAGTTTCAGTGTGAATGGGCCTATAAAACGAAATATATTATTTAATTATGTATATAGCTTCATTTGGACCATGATAATGCCGATTCATCTCGGCGAAAATGTTCGCTCATAGTAAATCTATTTTTTGCGGACAAATATTTTGTCATTTATTCATTTTATAACAATATACGTCACAAACCATTTATGTGTTACAATATTTTTTTTAAATAACAAGCAGTTCTGAATATATAGACAAAAATAAACAAAAAAATTATACTTTACACACAGTGTAAAATAGTTCACACAAATAAACAAATATATCCTTTGATTAAAATAATTTTAAAAAGTAAAAAAAAAGTTATTATATTCATTAATTTTTAACAACTAAGCCATAGCGCCCTTGGAGTGATCTCGTATCACTCCAAGGCCTCAATTATTAAAGGAACTTAATTATTATAAGGAACCGAACCTGGGTAGATGACACAGAAGTCAAACATTTAACCAATATGACATGTAGACTCGTCACGTGCGCTAGGTGCAAGCACGTGTTAATAAACAAATTAAATAATTAAATTTTAAAAATAATCCAATTTGTCCCTGATGCGAGTAGCGCTTGCGCATTAAAATGCATAAACCCCGGTCTGGCACACAAAAGATCATATGGCGTGAAGAAAAATAGTAAAATATGGATACACTTATGTACTGGACGAACAATAATTATTATACAACCAGCCAGCCGTTTTGGTCATTACCGCCGTGGCAAGAAGAAGAGGAGGGACCAGGTTCACTAGCCCTTGATAATTCATGTTAAGGTCGCACATGCACTGACAATTTTTAGCGAGTTGTAGGTACCCCACTTCTCGTACTGACGTAGAAGCGGTGGGGTTGGTCCCCCCATTCATTTTGTACGACTTGACAGCACTGGTCTGAATGCTCCGTTTATTCTATTACCTGCCATAACTCTTCTTTAAATATCTACATTAGGTCTCTAATTACGTTATACTCCTAAATATAAATATTCCTCTACTTGTTCTAGCCATTCATTTTCTACATTTATCTTATAAACATGGAGTTATATTTTCAGTTTTTTCGAATACCAATATCTCAGATTTACTCACATTCATTCTCAGTCCGTTCTGCAGGCATCCTTCATACACATTATTTACTAAATACTGTAACCTCCGCACAGAATCGAGACACAAATTTAAAAATTCAAAACATTCAGAGTGTGACAATCAAATTTACCGATTTTTATTTGTTAAATTATAGTTTTACATCTAACGAATTAAACGGGTAACGAGGGATTCTCTTCAGAAAACTTCAGGAGTAAGTACCTTCGGAATTATTTACTATCGAGAAAATTTTCAAATATTATGATACTGAAACTGTCAAGCTGTAGACTTTACTATAATATTTTATCCTTTAGTTTTAAGACAATAATGTCAGTTTTATAATCTTTAGTTTTAACACGATAATGTCAGTTTTAAGACGTGTCAGTTTTATAATCTTTAGTTTTAAGACGATAATGTCAGTTTTAAGACGTGTCAGTTTTATAATCTTTAGTTTGAAGATGATACTGTCAGTTTTAAGACGTGTCAGTTTTATAATCTTTAGTTTTAAGACGATAATATCAGTATTGGCCGAGTAAATGAGGAAACGCCAACGCCAACTATTCAATCATATTTGAGTGGCTGTGCAGCCTTAACATTGCGACTCACTTCACTGCTAACACCATTTCTACATTACAAGCAGTGTCAGACAATATTGCAAGCAAAACGATACAAGGCTCCAGTGTAAATTAGTTGCATGTAACACATGAGTTGCAACTGTCGGCGTCGCGAGACACCTTTTTCAATTGTGATTCAATTTTGAGTCACAAAACATCATTTGCCTCCAAAATGTGGCAACTTGTTATTGGGTGCGAGTAAATTGAATTATGCATATCTAACATACCTAATATGTTAGAAGCAATATTATAATATTAACTAAAAAATCAAAACTATCATCGTATCCTTTTACAATATATTGAAGAAATGCTCTTCACTATTGAACTGACTAGTAGGTATATATTGTTTATTGTAAATATTATTTATTAATATATTTACAAAATATAATATTTCATTACTAGAATGAAGGTGAACACATTGAGATGGTTTGGTCACATGGGGAGAATGAATAAGGAGCGCCTGACGAAGAAAATATACAGAGCGGAAAGGAATGGAATGAGAGGTCGGGGACGCCCAAAAAAGGGATGGAACGACCATGTGAACGATATTCTGAAAGACGGAAATGTTAGAATTGTGAGCAACAGACGAAAATGTATGAGACGATGCATGAATGTGGACAAGGCGAGAAATGCGTGCCAGGATAGAAAAATGTGGCGTTTGGTTCTCTCTGCCTACCTCGCAAGGGACATGGCGTGATGGTATGTATGTATGTATGTATGTAATATTTCAAAGAGTACAATTTATTTAATATAATGTATTTAAATAAATTGTACTCTTTATTAAATTAGACATTCTCTATCAGCGTGATTCATTCCCATTTAATCATTTCTTATGGATACATATTTGTCCAATATATTTTATAACATATAAGTTAGGGTATATGTTTTTTTAGTTTGAATAATTGGTACGGATCAGCTAGTCAGTTATTTTTATAGATCAACTTATTGAACCATGATTGATGGGTTGCCGTGTGTTTGAATTACCGTAATTAAATTTAATAGTTGTACGATCGGCGTAGTATTGGAAGGAGTAGTACTATAATATTTCATATTATCATAATACAAAAATTAAACGGTAAAAGTGTGACGCGTATTACGTTAATACATGTTATAATCTAAATTGTACAACTTGAAATACACTCAAATTATTTTAACTCGAACCTATTTCGTTACTTAACGTACTTATTATATTTTTTTTCCTTTTTGTTCTTCAGTACACGTATATTATAGTGGAGAGTTATGATTATATTCATACCATTATTCGATATATGTGTGTATTTTTATACATTTTCAGAAACATTTAATCATTGGTAATTTTATTTAAAAATCTGTTTGTATGATTTTTTCGAGATTTACTGAGTAGGCGGGGAATTAATGTATGTATATTTAGGTAAATATAAAAATCTATTTTTACTCTCCATACTATGGAATAGTGGAGAGTCATGATTTCACAATTTTTAAGCGTATTTTTTTTACATCAAATTCTCATGTTGAGAGTGCACACTGTGAGTTTCGTCGTGATGTGTTTGTATGTATGGTGTATGGCGTACGGATTATCCTTTTTGTGTCCTCTTTACAGCCCAAACTATAAGTCCGATCGACTTCATATTAACATCATATGTGTAAAGTGCATAGACCTAGAGATGATTAGTTTTCCATAGATATTTGTTAATTTCTTCTCTGTGATCTGTCCAAATTTTCAAAATGCTCTCACGGTCTGGAAAATCGAGTTTTTTTTATATTGTTTGAAATTTCGATACAAGAAAAATACACTCAAAAAATGCATTCAAGGAATGTCAAAATTCAAACAAAATAATCTATGGTCTGCCATATCAATGTGAAATAAATTTCATATTTGTATGAAAAATGTATATAACAGAAGTAAAATAGCTTCTGTATGGGTCTGTAAAATTGAGTGATCAACTTCATATTGATATTGCATGTGTCTCTATAGACAAGTGTATATTTTACTCTCCACTTCTATCTTCCTCAAGGGGTAGGCAGTGAGAACCGAACACCGCATTCTTCTATCTTGACACATACATCGCTTCATCAACATTAATACACTGTCTCATACATGCTCATCTTACTAGTAATGCAATTTTACTTAAAATTTCTCTACAGGTATAATGTAGAAAATGCATACTATGAGTTTCGTGACAATTTTTTGTGTGCATGGTGAATTGTGAAAAATTTTGTCCTCTGTGAATCTTATATTTGTTTAAGAATCAAATAAAAATGCATTTTGAGATTGTCAACCTTTCAAGAAGAAAAAATGAACGTATACAAGGTGTGGAGAGTTTAGTGTTGGCCACAACCCACTCGTTTTTATATATTGTATACCAACACACAGGGAATTTTGGTAATTTGTTTTTCTACTTTATAATTTTTTTTTTGAAATTTTTTGTAATATTTTTTTGTTGTTTCTTTAATATTGTATCATTTGCCAAATTTAAAAAAAAATAAAAAAAAACAATGTCCAATTACTTTGAGATTAATCGTCTCATAGACATATACTTGAAATACCTCTTATCATTATAATATTACATGTGTAGTCGAGTTGGTAGCCCATTCAATCCGGTACCATAAAAGGTTCGGGGTCGACTCCCTGCGAAGGTAATTATAACAATTTACTAGTAAATAGGCCACTACTCATAGAAGCCGGCAGAATAATAATAATATATTTGATAACTATGTTTAACGAAACATTTGGGTGTTACGTACATACAAGACCATATCAGATCATCTCTAATATCACAGAGATTCCCAATAAACAATATAATCGCCAGTCATGAATAAGAAATTACAAAGGAATTTTTCTTATTAACAAATTGAACAACATTATAAGTGCGTAATATCGAAACGTATTATTTTTTGTGTGCATACAGGGTGTTGATTATAAAAATTGTTTTTTGACTATTATAACGAAGATTTGTACTTCAGGCAGGTATGATATTATGTTAGTGTGGTTGACATAATATTATGTAAAAAATATTTTTTTACATGGGATATTTTTTTACATGTGTAACAACAATGAGTGAACATTGACTTTGAATAAGATATTTTTTTTACATATACATATTTTGGAACCATATTATTTCTTAGTTTGTCAAAATAAATGTGTTGTATTTTATTTATTTATTTTACAATTCTTTGGGAGACCAACAGCTATCAATTATAGTTTTTCAATTGGGATAACAACCGAACAGCCAATTATAGGTCTCCGTTGATAGGAATAATGTATTGCTTTACTCTCATTGTATATATCACATTCAGAAGGCATTATTACGATGGATGTGATTAAAATCCTGACTCAGTCGACCTTCGTGGCTCAGTTGGTAAGCTGTCTGACTGCTGATTCAAAGGTTCGATTCCCGCTGGAGACACATTTTTCAGTTGTGTTTTCATTCTAGATCTGTGAGACGATAAACATCCTTAGTCTCCAGAATGTGGCAACTTGTTATTGTACCTGTTAGTTGCCCGAGAAGTTATATAAAGTTTAAAAAAAATATCTAGTTTTAGTCTTGTAGAACATTATTCTGACGATGTGCACGAGACGTGTCCATAATCAAATCAAATCTTCTCTTGTGTTCAACTTTCCTTCCATCTCATTAGTGGCCTTCCAAACAGACGTTGACCTACAGCGTTTTCATTCTTCATGTCTTCGCAGACGAGTAGATAGCCCTAAATCATTATAAAATAAAAAAAAGTTATAGGTCACATTTCTGTTTGGATACTTAAAATTAATAAAAAAAAAACACTCTCTATTTAGAGTTGTTACCTACCTATATCTGAATTACTTGTCTGCATCGTTATATTATTAAAGATGGACTAATTAAGTTATTTCTACGAGATGATTTTGTTATCATTTGATTTCAGGTTTCAGAAACTATTCTAATGTTATAGCGTCTATTAAATCTAATGGTTTCAATTAAACATACTTAAACTAATGAAAATTAATAAATATAATATATTATATTAACATAATGACATTATGTTAATTCTTGTAGTTCTCACAAGAAAATACACAAGTTTGGATGTTAAAAGTGATATCTTAATTTTTTTTTTTTAAATTTTGTACTTATTGCTTCTCGGGGCAGGTACTATGTCAAATATTAATTTTAACATGCATCCAATAACAAGTTGTCGCTATCTGGGCTGTGTTCAGATACAACACTCGACGTCGGGTGTCGGATGTACCTACCTGAAGTTGCAGATTATGCCGTTTTTCACACCAATCTCACTGAACGCTTCCGAGCGGCCTTTCAATCTTTTAATCGATAGTTATAAATGTCAAATGTCATTTACCATACATGTGTCATTTCAGGTTAAAATTTCATTGAAATAATTAGGCCATGGAGTAAATAATGAAATAATGAGTAATATTGGAAATTTATGAATGATATTTTTATAAATTAGCCTCTTTGTAAATGCATATTTTCATCATAAATAATGTCAACTGACATAATAGATACCACAGAAACAAAAAGAAATCATCTTACCACAGATAAAATAGAAGTCAACACATACTATAACTGTCGCGTTTATTATAAGAGCGTTTTTCATCCGACAATTTTACAGAGCGTTTGGTGCTTAGATACACTTGACGTTCAATCTGAACGCCACAGACTGTCTTTCGAGCGTCTGTTTCTGGGGCCTTACTCTCCACTGCAAATCCAATTCCAATACGATCCGACTCGCTAAGAACCTACCTTTGTAACGGAGAATGAATGCGGTAGGTAGGTATCTTTTAATAGTAAAAGTCGTTCATTTGAATGTACGCAGGCGACAGATAGGTAAGTTCTAAATGAAAATTTGAAATTGGGATCGGATTCGAGTTTCAAGAGTAAGGCTACTGGTCATTATGAACGAATTAGAGCCTAGACCTTTGTGCACTCGACCTTCATTGTGAACGGAGCCCTGGATATTTAATATAAATTATTATCTGGTCAAGATAGTAACGAATGGAAGAAGGTGGAAGAATTCTAAGAAGCATATGAGAAAGGAAGAAAATTTAAGGATAAGAAGAACTGAATGATTTCCGCTGTTTATAATAATTACATTATTAATTCGATTTTTTCGAGGCGCCAAAAGCGTCTATTTTTATTATGTTTACAGTGTTTTATTTAAAAATTCGTACAAAATTTACATCGTTACATTTAGTAATTACAAATTTACATCAATTTTGGAGTACTTAAAGAAATTCATTGTGTGTCATTTTCAAAACATGATCTACAAAATCAATCGTGCAGTATAAGTCAATTATGAAGTAACTATTGAGTCCAGTATTGTAGTGATATATGAAAATATTAATAATTTCAATGTTTTTCCGTTAACACAGTGGAAGTTTTAAGTCATAAAGTAAATATTAAATTTATTTATAAAAATAAAAATAAATTACCGTTATAATTTGCAATGAGTACTATTTAATCAGTCTAAGCGCTTTCGTTAGACACAACTAGCATCTTCAGAGGCACAATTTATATTTAATTAAAATATTATTTAGTTATGCAACAAAATAACTTGCATAATTAAATAAAATAAAAATAATGAAATAATAATAAAAATAATCACTAATCCTTGCACCCTTCGCAAATGGCGGGTTTATTGCCATATCACAAACTCTTCTAAATAACAGAGAAGCAATATTTGCGTGAGATATAATTTTTTAATGAATATCTTTTTTTTTTTTTTTTTAAATTTTATAATTTTTTTAATTCCCATACCAAGTCCACGTATTACCATAACCTAAAATAACCGAATGCTTAGTAATAGTTACTGTGTAATAGTTGAATAAAATCTATGAAGGATTTATTATGATTTTCTCTGCGTAATTAAGAATAATATTTCATGTTTATACTTGATAGCTTTTCCTTTGTGTCACATTTTAACAAATAAATTAAAATAATATTCTTAACAAAATACATTAACTGTGGATATTCAATTTGATCTTTGGTTTAAGCAGATACATTTTTTGAAAATGAAATTTAAAATAATGAGTTAGTAATATTTTTCCCACACTTATATAATTAAATTTACTCCAAAACTAAAAATTTCGATCCTATAAATTTTATCGATAAGACAATGTTTTGTTTTAATTACAATTTTCTTAATTACGCATTTAAATTTTACCGCGTCCTTATCAAGCTTACAATAAAATAATATTGATAAATATTAAATGCTTTTAAATTAATTATACAGAGTATTACACGGTAGTCCAATTAAGACTGTCATCTTATTAAAAAATATTTTTTAATGAGTTATATTATTATAAACAAACGTTTGCTAATATTTAACTGGGGACTCGAGCTTATTGCTCTTTCCTGATTTTCTAGGCATCCCCCTTTCCTAGCTTTTAATGCATTTTACCTTTTCTAGCTTTCAAGGCATTCTACTTTTCCTAGCTTTCGACTCATTCTCGTTTTCTTGCTTTCTTCTACGTATTTCTCCTCCTAGATTTTCAGGCATTCCCTTTACTAGCTTTTTTCGTGGCATGCTTGCTTTCCTAGATTTCAAGGCATTCCCCCTTTTCGAAGCTTTATTTTATGCTATATATGATTTTTATTTTTAACCTCGGAACCTATATCATAAATAAAAAAATCAAAATGAAAATAAACGGATAAAACTAAGGTACTAACTGTAGGCAGGGATGGACACTAAATGAGTCTACTGATGTCTGGTTCTGCGCTCAAAACAAGAAGAAAACTACGGTACTAACTGTAGGCAGGGATGAACACTGAATGAGTATACTGATGTCTGGATCTGCGCTCAAAATTAGGAGTACTAACTGCAGGCAGGGATGAACACTAAATGAGTACTGATATCTGGATCTGCGCTCAAAATAAGGATAAAACTAAAGTACTAACTTTAGGCAGGGATGAACACTAAATGAGTCTACTGATGTCTGGATCTGCGCTCAAAACAAGGATAAAACTAAGGTACTAACTCTAGGCAGGGATGGACACTATATGAATACTGATGTCTGGAGCTGCGCTCAAGAATGCGAAATAATGCGCTCAAGTGCATCTAGGTAGAAGGGGAACATGGGATGGCCGTTCAAAGAGAGAAATAGACAGATGTATCCACCAAGTAAAACCCGCCTTCAATAAAAAATCCAAGGTCATCGAATCCAACAAAATGGACCTTAAACTCCGAAAAGATCATGTAAAGACACATGTTTGGAGTATTCTGCTATTTGTTTGTGAGGCATGATGCATAGGTGAAAGAAACCGTAAAAGATTGAATACCTTCGAGATGTGAATCTACCGACGAATGCTCGGCATATCTTGGAGGGATCATATTAATAATGATGAAGTTCTCAGCAAAATTGAAGAAACCAGACAAATGTTTAACACCATATCAAAAAGGCGTGCAAACTGGATAGACCTTGTGTTGCGATACAAGGATCTTCTACACATAATCTTGGAGGGAATGGTTGAGGGATAAACTGACATAGGTAGTATATAGAGCAGGTGTGCGAGGACATGAAGTGTACCTCCTACACAGAGTTGAAGAGAGTCACTGAAGATCGAGCGGAGCGGAGGAAGAGATGACGTATCGCAATGCTGCCAGCCGACCCCCAAGATTGAAACCAAAGAAAAGATCTAATAACAGACTAAAGCACATACGTTTGAGTTTCATGTTAAGGTAATTGACATTACCTTAACATGAAACTCAATTCTCTGGTAATTGACAGACCGGCATCGGTTTTTCAAAAACTATCATCAGTATGATTAATATTTACCTTTTTAAATGTAATGTAAAAAAATATGTTTTTAGATTGCGAATACATACATAAATAATTGTGAAGAGTTAAAACAGGTTTAGTCAAGGAACTATTTCTTTGCGTGAATTTAACTAACTTCATACGCACAAGTTCATATTATGTAAAAAAAATTACATACGAACGCACGTGGATTACATTTTGTTGCGTTTTATGACTGTAATTATGGTAATGACGAAACGTAATGGGAGTGTATAGCGTAAAAGGTGTATTTGTATATTATTACGCAACCATTTTAAATTGTATCACTTTATATGAGATGTTTAGTTTTGTTTGTTTAAAAAAAAATTTTTTTGAGTAAATTTTATTTTCGTTTTAGTTATTTTATTGATATTGATTTAACAAATATTACATAATTTAGTGCATTCCATATAATAACTCCTTTCGCGTTTTTGTGTTGGTAAGCTTGCATAGTTGACAATCTGCCAAATTTAGTTCTAAGGAGTTGCCAACGTTTTAAATATTTCGCTACTCTGTGAAATTACAGACACTTTTCTGTTATAAATAAATTCAAGACAAATTTTATTGTTTTTAGAGGTATGTAAAAAGACAACTTTTATTATTCTTAATTTGTGACGAACACTACAAAATTAATTGATCCAACTTGGCGTTATCTGTATGTTGTCACACCTGGCAATGTTTAGTTTCTTACACCTGACAACACACAAGCACCTATGTATACGGCCCTGGTGCCTTGTCATATTGCGCATGCGCAATGGAAAAGATTTCTCGGAAAGATCATTTGAACTTTTCCACATGAAAGAATATATTGGAACCCAACAAGGCAGAACTCGAAAACTCTACAAGTGAGAGATTGCGGATGGTAGTTTTATGCAGCATGGTTGTAAATGTATGGTTGAAAATGTCAGATCGAAAGTGACACGCAACCTCGATGGTCAACTGATTTTATTGTTTGATATAAATCAGAGTGCATCTCTGTACTAACATTAGTTACGAATAGGTAATTTCACCCGCATTCTTTCAGTTGGCGAGCTTTATGCGTTTATCCTTGTTCTATAACAAAAATTACTTCTCCCAAGTGTCCAAAGCAAACGATTGTAACTAAAATAGTACGAACATACATAAGCAGTACCAAGCCCTTATAAATATTCATGAAAATTAAACTTTAATTATTTTTTATTGATTTCATAAAATCAAATAAATTATTGATTTTTCTAGTTAATTGTGTGTCTTGACCATTTTTGAATATCGTCGATTTTGATAATGGATCATGTTTAATCCAAAAAAAATCCAGTCTGTTGTGAGATCGGTTTATTAATTAAGAGGGCGGTTATAAAAATAGATTGATTGTTCATCGTGTGTGTCATATTATAATAAATTAGTAATAGTTTTATAAGACACAATAATTTTTATTAAGATATGTGGCCACGCGAGATTTAAGAGATTGGGTGTTTAAAGGTAACTGTTTTTTTGGGCAAGATGAAATTTGTTTGTAACATGTACATATTGGTTAGGTATGGGACCTACACGTCCCTACACTGCAACCATGTTTTGATCTATTGTGTACTTCACTGCTATTGATTAGTGGTGAATTATTTTCAATCATATTTTATACATCAATTTAACAACAGGTTTATGTAGGAAATTCTATAACTTAAAAATAAGTACCTAAATTAAATGTGGGCCAGCACTCTCCTCTAAACAGAGCTACTGCATGTTGTAATAAAGTTTCGATGGTTGCACCATATGTTGACACATATCGACGAATTTATAGGAAAATTATAATGTAATAGAAAATTATTTCCAATAAATTTTTATCTAAATGTTAACTGATTGTTTTTTTATTATATAAAATTACTGTATGTTCGTGTGAAAACTATAAAACGATGAAATCTATAACTATGACAACTGTATATCACGCCTTTATTTTAAAAATAATATAAATCTTCGAAAATTTGGTATGCTTTGAAATTAAGAAAGGAGGAATGTTTAAAAGAAAGCTAGTAAAAGGGAATGCCTTGAAAGCTAGGAAAGACAGATTGCCTTGATAGCTATGAAGTGCCTTGATAACTATGTAGAGGATGGATACCAAAGCTGGATTGTTTCAAATAATGTATCGGTAATAGTATAGTTAAATTACTTTGATTTAATAAAATTGTTCAAAATTGAATCGTTGACGGCATTAGATTTCAATGAAATAACCAAAAGTATTGATTAATTTTATGATATCAAAGTACCTATTTTAACTATGTATTAATCTTTGTTCAGAAACACAACTTTTATAGCTGATTGTAGGAAGCCTTTCACTCGACCATTAGAAGGTGACTGACGCATTTAATGTTTTATTGGAAATTCTTTAATTGCTTGTACATATTATGCTTCCCTTTTGCAATCATTTAATGTAAACCCCTATTTCTCTGAGATCTAAAGGAATTATGTTTTTACTCTTCTTTTCAACAGTAAATATATTATGATCTAAATTGTATAGCACAAATCCGCCTCTATTGGTGGCTGTGCCTTATTAAAAAAAATCTAAAAGTTTCATTATTTTTTTATACACACTTTTTTGTACCAAGCATAATATAGGTAATATTACAAATGTAAATTCGTAATTGGAATGAATTTTCTTTTAAAAGATTATGTGACATATTCTGTGAATTTACCAAAAAAATGAGTGTGCATCTATTGAGAAATTGGTTCGTAATCAATTTATATTTGTCGTCTCTATTGAGATATATATTTGTGAAAAAATATCATTAAATCCCAACAAGAATAAAAACATTGTATGCGTATAAGCAATCTTTTTTGTAATATAAATTTTAATAAATATTTACTCTTATACATATAGAAGTTCTGAATTAAAATAGGTGTACCTACGCATGTATAAAATAGATTGATTTACTATGTAAAGTGAGTGAGATTCAAATTTAATTATACGAGATATATAATTTTTATCTAAATATGATGAAACCGGTCAATAAGCAGTGTTTCTCCACTCAGCTACCAACATTAAAGATTGCCGTTGCATATAAATCTAAAATCAAGTACCTACATATGTGTATGGGTACATAATGTCTATGCAAGGTGCATTTTCTACATCAACACCCATACAATGTGTCTCAACCTGTTGATAAATCAATTAGCTGACATATGCTATAATTATTATGTTACCTAGCTAGACATGACATACATCCGATAAATTTAATTCGTTGATGTGGAATTATATTAAATGTTTTAAATTTTATTTATCAAATAATTTTATCGTTGCGTATACGCAAACATTTGATATTTTCCCTGAATGAAAGCAATGATATTATTTTTGTGACAAATTTTCAATATCTCGATAGAGACGAAGCTGGAATATTGAAGGAGAACCGGGAAATCAAGGCAGCCACAGGGCTTATGACCTGTCATCGGCTGGTTTACGTGATCACTTTACGTGCTTGCGCAACGTTTTCCAATTGTGCATTTTCATTGATTTCTCTATCAAGATAGTATCAAGATAGCAAGATAGGATAGTATGGAGGTCAGTCCTTTGATCCTACCCAGAATATAAAAACAGCATTATGGTATGTATGTATGTTTGGAGATTAGTATCAAACTATTAAGTCTTCTTAGATATTGTGTGTAGTCGTCACTAAATTCAATTTTTATAAAAATTGTTAAAAAAAATGAGATATTTTTATTATTTTTATAGAAAATTAAATTATCTAGTTGGGATGTTTCGGCTTTTTTCGATATTTTTAAAAATGTTTGAGAAATCCTGGAATTTTTTGAAAAAACTAATCTGAAATTTTGTATTTGTCTATATTCATACCAATTTTCAGCTTTCTGGCTTTTATGGTTTCTGAGATATATGGAAAAATAAAGCAGAATTTCAAAAATTGATAACCCCTCACTGAAACAAAAATTCACAATTCTGAGTATAAAAGTTTTGTAGGCTTTCATATAACTATTTATATATTCTGTAAATTTGGGCTCTGTAAATTGATCGGATCAAAAGTTATAAGGGGGGGGGGACAGACACACACAGACACACACACACACACACATACACACCCTCACACACACACACACACACACACACACACACACACACACACACACACACACACACACACACACACACACACACACACACACACACACACAAAACTCACATAAAATGTTCTACTCCGAATTCTGAGTAAATCCATGTATAAGAACATATATGCTGCGAGGCCTCTAGTTGGTGTTATTAGCATGCAAAAAGTCAACTACGCCATACAAAATGTTCCTTCGTACTTGGCTTAATAATGTCGATTCATTCAGAGAATTGAATTCTCATGAACGAATCGACAGTTGAATTACACTCTAACGTCGTATCATTTTTTTCCGGGTTAAGTGTTCCACGGATAAAATGCATACAGAAAAAAAATGCTTTGCATAACATCACCAGATCAAAATTTATAACAGTAAGACACGAAAGCAGTTTGATTTTTATGTTTAATTAACGATATTCCGTTAATTGGCACGTGACTTACCGCTTGTTACAATTTTTTGTTTGAAAAATATGAATCATAACCAATTTGATTCAAAATATCACTCACTACCTTCATAAACTCTGACATCCATGAGAGATATTTTTCATCAATTATATTTTACTGTACGAGCTATAAAATGTTATACATGAATTATGAAATGTTATACAAAATATTATATATGTTTTTGATCAATTTGTCTATATACCTTATTTAAACATGATGGTTATATTGGTTGAATACTTGACATGAACCAAAAGTACAAAGTTCAGATCATAGCTAGATCACATTTTTCAATGAATGACTTAATTTGTGAAACAATTTTAACTCGATTTTTTTTAAAATGAATATGTCATTGTTAAACAAGTACATATACATCTTCTTACATTCCCTAAACTAAGCATAAATGCTTGTGCTATAGGCAAACGAGATCTATAGAGAAACGCTAGAACGCCAAAAAAAACGCGGAGAACGCTAACCGCTCTGCCATCGACCCATCTATTTAATTATTATTTATTGTTTATATGTTTTACTACTTATTCTTGGTAAAGATATGAAAATAAACAATCAACGATGCAAAAGTAAAAACAAATAAAGAATGATTAGAACATTTTTATGATTCACTTTGTTTAAACCACGAATAAGTTAGTTGATAAAACCAATTTCGACATGATCGCTTCTTTCTCAGTCGTCATTCGTCCTGGAGAAAAGCGGTCGCTTTGAAACCGGTCGTATCACATAACTTATTCATCGCGATAAATAAAATAATATAAGAAAAGTTCAGGATGTATTTTTTAACAAAGATAATCTCAGTTTTACAGAGGACAACAATAATAACGAGAAGCAAGAAATACTAAGCGAGAAACGTAATAAATAACATTCAATTATAAATTTGTGTAATCTTAAGATATAAATATATATTTATATAAAAAATTGAACCGTTTTTTATATGTATATGATTCTTTACAAACAAAATTAACTAAACGGTATTTTAGTAATGTAATAAAGTTTGGAATTAAAGTCGTTATTATTAATATGGAGTCTGATTCTTCCACGAATTAACATTATTAAATGTTTATTGAAATTTGAAATAAATTTAAACTATTTATTATAAGAGATATGACGAGATTAAGTCTATATGTCAGAAATATGAAAAAAATGATAAAATATGCGGCTAACATACAAGAAATATATTTAATAAAGAACAACGGATGGGTTCTGTGACAAACTGTGCGTTGACATCTTTTGTATGAAAATGTTTTTTTAGTTTGTAGAGAAAAACCCATATTGTCTTAAGAGGGTGACTGCCGCCAACGTACCTATTTTTTTTTATTTGAATTTGCATCATTACTACAAAACGAATCATTTTTTTTTTAAAATAACCTACTTTGTTTGGATATTAATAAAGAAAAATATACCTTAACTTTTTAATTATGTTCTTTAAATATTCTTGTAGAAAAATAATAAGCATACCTCGATTTTTGACATTAATCCTCAATTTCTAAAAAAAACTATAGGGTATAGAGCAATATATTTTTTTTTAATTTTTTTATAAAATAAGAACTAAATATCTGGAAAAATATGACGTGACGTTGCATCAATTCATCAGGTAAAGAAAATAAACCCAAAAAACTTTTATTTCGCAATGGCGCTGAATGTAAAATAAATGTTTTTTAGGTTTATTTACTAAACCTGAATTATTAATGCAACGTCACATCATATTTTTCTAAATATTTTTGTTTTCTTTAATTTAAATAAAATATGTTGAACTACGCCTTATATTTTATTAAAAATATAAGATAAACGTTGAAAATCGGGGTATGCCATTATTTTTCTACAAGAATTTATACAGAACATTATCAAAAAGTAAAGATATATTTTTCTTTATTAATACTCAAACTATCTAAATTATTTTTTTCAAAACGATTTGATAAGAAATAATTATGGTACATCAAATTGAAAAATAGGTACGTTGGCAGCAGTCCCCCCCCTTAAATTATAGAAATGTGTATATTTAATAAGCATCTTCTTCTTCTTTTTGTACCGCTATTAACGGATGTTGGCGCTCATTACACCAAACTCATTCCGATCTTGCACCAACATAATTAGTGACTCCGCATCCGGAATCCCGAACCACTGCCTGAGATTTTTAAGCTTTTTTTTTCTATGACGCCCCATACTTCGTCTTCCATCTATCATTACCTCCACTATGAGCTGTAGAAGGGCATATCTATCACCACGAAATATGTGGCCAAAATATACTGATTTGCGTCTCTTGAAAGTGGTCAGAAACTATTTATCTTTCTCCATCATATTAAGAACTCTTTCATTGGAGATTCTATCGACCCATGCGCATCAACCTGTTGTACATCTCGAATGATTCAATATTATTTCCTGTTGGGAATTTGAGAGAACAACCTTCCACTCCATACAACAGTACTGGCAACACGAATGCTTTAACAGCTCTCCATTTTGTACTTAGTTTTAGATCTCGTTTACACAGCAATTTTTGCATTTTGTGGAAGGTGGATTTCGCATCTCAATTCTGGCCCCTATTTCAGAATCTGGTTTCCACTCATAATTCAACCAGCAGCCCAAGTATTCAAAAAGGGACACCTGTTATTTTACACAGCCTTCAATAGAAAGGCTTATATGTTGGATTTTCGTTTGCTTGATGAGCCTAAATATTACAAAACGTTGCATAAACTTACATTAAATATTAAACCTCTAGAGATGAAAATCTTTACCTAGAAATGCACATATAAAATTTACCAACAATTTCGATACTACCACCACCACCCGCTCTGCATATGGGGACTGTTAACGGCCCCTTCACAGAACGCTAAGTGAACGACAAGAAAAAAATGATAGCACGAAAAGTAGCTCATGGAGCCCTCTAGATTAGCAATCTCGGCACCATAGTGCAAAAGAACAATCGACGAATATGAATGGAGGATTCACACTCGTGGACATCAGGGGGGCAAGTCTGGTTCGATCGGCGAAATCAAAACCCTCGTGATTACCCATATCATGAATATAATTATTATATGGTGTTCTACAATATCTTTAATGTCATATAACTCCATAAGATAATTATATGCATGATATGGGTAATCACTAGGGTTTTGATTTCGCTGGTCGAACCAGACTTGCCCCCCAGATCTTTTGAATGAAAAATATCAGGGTTATGACCAAGACCTCTGTAAAAGATTAAACTACTGGGAAACTTACAATAGTAAGGCACCATAACTATGACAAAACGTTTTAAAAGCTTTAAAATTGTTCTTCGAGATTACAAAATCCGCGAAACCAATGGGACATTTTTTATGAAAACCTACAATTTATGAAAAAGTAATTTTGAATGTCACTATTGGTACCTGTTTAAATTTGAATCTCTGGTTTGATAATTTTGAATTTGAATTACTTAGCCAATTTGAATATAAACACTTTGTTTAGTTAACCGCTGTAAAATATTATGATTTTAATCGCTATGTTTTCTCACGATTTTTTTGCTTCTCCTATATTATTTTCAATAAGGATTATTTTACATCATGCAAAAACTCACTTTTTATATACACAAGTTATTAAAGAATACCGCGAGCAGGCGACAAGTTTATTTCAATGGCAATTCTGTCTGGAAACAAAAACTACGTGAGAAATGTTTGTTAAATTTGTTTTATAATTCGTTAATGTCGGCTAAGAAGTAACACGGATTGTTACTATGCGAGAGTGGACAGTATAACTTTATTTAATAGTAAAAATGCAATAAAAATGACCTCCACATATAAACAAAGATGAGGTTAAAAAAATCAATACACATGTTAACTAACGAACAAAAAATGACTTTTTATAGCTGGTTCAAGAATTTGTCACCGCCGTGTTAACAATTTAAGTATGCGCGCGCAATAAAATTATTCCAAACTTGAATTTGAGACAGAGGTGACAAAATGGCCGCTCTGCGCAGTGTAAGTGGCGAGAAATGTAACGTAAACTACTTAATATTATTATTGATCCAATAAGGTATATACAAATATAATTTATTGACGATCGCCGTAGCAGTTTCGTCGAAAACCATAGAAAAGTAGCGAGCACCTGTCGATGGTAAATATTTAATTGGGAGAGAACGTTGCTCTCGTGTAATAAAAACATATATAATATTCCTGGCAACACTCAAACTTTAGTATTGTGTTTTTAATTTTTTGAATACGCTCATGTCTTTTGTCATTTTTTTTTTTGGAATACACACTTTGAAACAATTGAAATATAGAACATCACGTAAGCACTTCAAGAAAATTTAAAAATGGAACTTACCAAGATGGTGGATTAGAGACTTTTGGTGATAATGATTGACAGCAAATTTACTAATTTATAAAACGGTTAAGTCAATTGTTAAGAATGCAATTTATTATTATTAATTATAATAATAATAAAACAGTAATGTTGATTATTTAGAATGCAATCAGCTATTAAATATAAAATTTATTGACGCGATAAACATAAAACCACATATTATGCATATTATCCGATTTTATTTTTAGAAAATAATAATATTTCGCTTTATTACGATAAAACAATATTAACTGACCGGTCAATTCAACATAACAGACCCGATATAATAATTCATGATAAAATTAATAAAATAACATATATTTGCGACGTAGCTATTCCTAATTCTAGTAATATTGTAAAAACTATTGATGAAAAAATTAGAAAATACACCGCTTTACGTAACGAGATTAAAGGACTTTGGCATTCTCGTAAAATAATATTACCGTTCATTATTTCAGTCACTGACATTATTCCAAAATCGTTAATACGTAATTTATAAATTATATATTTATCGAAAAACTTAATAATAAAAATGTATAAAACGGTAATAATGAATATATGTAGAATCGTTAAAGATTTTTTAAACGTTAATATTCGGGTATCAGTAGGGATGTTAGGTAGTATAGAGACCTCCTCAGAGCCTAATCCTTTAATATGTTAAGTATGGGTGATGGGTGAACTATTCCCAATTGAAAGCTTGATGATGCGTTTGTTGCATTTTATTTGTTATATTAAATAATTTACAATTTACGCATTGATCTGCTAATTCTTTTGAGGAAGTGTATAATGGTAATAATAATAATTGAGTGTTATTATTTGTAGTGCTTAATTGTTATTAATATCATTAGTAAATCGGCCAGCGCCGTAAAAAAGAATGCTATTTATTAATAATAATAACAATGAAACGGTTATATTGATTAAGAATGAACTTATTAAGAATGCAATTTATTATTATAAATTATAATAATAATAATAAAATGGTAATTTTGATTATTGAGAATGCAATTTATTAAACAGTATGTTTATTGGATATTACCTTATCCAAATTGAATTTCAACAATTGGTTAGTGAACAATCATGACAGTTTGGTCTTATAATTTCAAAAATTTAAAATAATTTGTGTACAAAGGAAATCCGACTTAAAGGAAAAATTTGAAAATCTTCAAATATTTGTACAATTACGTTTATACACATTAAGTATTGACGTTTAAAAAATAACGACAGTGAACAGTAAATTTGCGAGTGTAGAAAAAAAGTATTTAAACTTAATTTATAAAGCAATAAGCTCCCGCGAGTTGAAGTCATTTTTAATGTGACTTTTGTATCCTAAAATAGTTACGCGTGAAGAAAATATTTTTACTATCGAATGTATTTTGGTTTCCAAAACAAGTACACCGAAAAAAATAAAAATCTATGTATTTTATTATTAACAATAGTTTCTTCATTTTGAACCACACAAATGAGCTGTCGACCACCTCTTTCTCACGATGCATAACAAATCCGAAAATATTATTTTAATATATAAATATTTAAAGGGTCCGAAATGTTTAAAATATTTAAAATATGCAACAACCTAATTGACTCTATGAAAATACTAAATGCTATTTCACTTCGCGTATATATCAAAGAGACAATAAATGCTATACCACTTCACATACGTATCAAAGCGACATACTATATGTATCCCTATTCACGTATATGTATATCAAAGCGACATACCCGTTCAGACAATATTGGTTTCATCTACTACAAATTATAAATATCACTCGACTATTTTCAGAATTCAACGAGATAATAATATTATAATTCAAACATTTCCGCGACTCACTTCAATTATATCGGAAACAGATATAGGTATTTTTAAAACATTATGAAAATAAGACATTTTGCCTAAAACAAGCCCCTACATTCACACAAATAATGCCCCATTTTCCTCATTTTGCTATAATTATATTTTATGACTATATTCTTATTAATTAGCTAAAAAATAAATATATTGTGTGTCTCACATGTTTAGTATCGTCGTATGTGTGTGTGACAAATGTTGACCCATGTTCAAACATCCACGCGAGCCAGTATTTGTTTAACAACTTATCTATATGAATCCGGCATACCCCCAACTGTGGTAAACAGGTCATCTACTTAAAACAAACCATCTTTATTTGCCACATCTTTGTTCATTGTGTAGATCTTAAAAAACATTGTTACTTTTTACTTCGCCTGTCAGTCATGTGACTGTGTAGGTTTAGTTTTCCTTCTCGGCCAACAAAAAGGTACCACATCAAATATTTATTTTCTAACCAAAAAAAATAGTAGTGGACATGGATTTGACAAGACGTATGTGGAAATGAGATCTGAGAAAAATATATGGAAAAAAATATACGATAAGAAGTAAAGATATTTATTTATTTTGCTGTTTAGTGGCACAAATTGCATTTTACATACTTACAAACATAAAATATACAACTATTGAAATAACATCAAAGAAATAAGATACTTAGTAAAAATAAATACCTACTTAATAAAGGAAACAAAAAATCCATAAAAAATATATCTGAAGTAAAAAGACGAAAAGTAAGTTAAAAATAAATAAAATTACAATTCTTCAAATTTTACGTGACAAACTTTATAAACGTTAATAATAAAATAATGAATACGTCCTTTCACCCTGCGCAAGTGGCGAGTTTATTGCCGTGTGGCAATTTATTCCAACTAACCATGCAGTGTTCTTCCAACTAACCAGAAGTTCATTTATATAAAATAAAAATAAATGAAAACTTTGTTTACTTTTACTTTTAGCTTTTAATATCGTAAGTTGTAACGTTTTCGAGATTTCTCTCATCTTTACTAACTTAAGAAAACTAGGGACGGACTACTTAACTGCTAATATGACTGTGGGCGGGCGGTTGAAGTGACTCAATCTTAATTTAGTATTAAGAAGTTTTATTTTATAGACAATTACACATTTTAACTCAAATAAAACAGAACATAAAAAAATTAAAAAATTAAATACAAAAAATAGAAGCAGAAATCACATACATATCTCCATCTTGCAGAAGCCAACATCAACATCAAAAAAGTCTATACTTGAGAAACACTCGTTACATAGAAGTTGCATGCAAACGAGCGCCATTTTTTGTGCATTTAAATGAACGCATAAGATTCAAATAGGTGATTTTACATAATATTTTAGAGATCAATTTTTAGTGATCGATTATTTAGTCTAAAATCAATGAATAACATTGACCGTGTCGGAAGTCAAACCAGGATTAAATATTGGGTTCAGCAAAAACATGGTATTTTTTCCCAAAAACCACGGTATTTTAATAAGACAATTCTAATAATATATGTTTATTTAAACGGCTTACCAACTGTGCCGACCGCCGCTCGCCTTGGCATAGTTGGTAAGCCGTTTGCTATCTGTTCGGGCGTCCTTGGTTTGATCCCCAGCAGAGGAGAAATTTATTTAAATTAATTTCTCACGCTAATATTGCTTCTCTGGGCTGGAAACACTGGTTAGTTGGAAGAAATTTCCATATACAGGCAATAAACTCGCCACTTGCGCAAGGTGCAAGGAAGTGTTTATTATTTATTATTATTTTTATACTGTTTTAACTAAAACGTCGACCAAGACGTATTTTACTATACAGTTTCATAAAAATTTTAATAGACGTTTGTCTAAAATATGTGTGTTTATTTATTTAAGTAGATATACGGCCCCTAGGCCATTATAAAATAAAAGTTAAAAATAAAACATAAAACTCGTATTAAACAACAATTAAAAATAAAAACAACAGAATAATTAATTAATACACAATATTCATAACATAATTCCGCATCGACCTGACACTAGTTAGTGTAATCTATGCCTGACACTACTACAGGTACCTACAGAGTTGATGTCCCGCTCACACAGCACTACAGACACAGTGCGAGAAAGAGACACCAACTTCCACAATACCGCCGTAACAATTCTTTTAAGTTGCCAGGTCGATATCAAATTAAAACATTTTTTCCTTTTACAAATTTAAAATAATAAAATAATCATTATATAAATTCACAATCACAACAAATAGTAAACACTAAACAATTCAATTAGCAATTTATATCAAAATAAAAAGTAAAAAAACAAAATATAATATACACTAATTTATAAACGAAATTAATAGCAATAAATAATTGAATTAAACAACCATTTTTGAATTATTAATTAGCTATAAACCACTTGTTTTTTGATTCACTTCGCGACATATTTCGGAAGCGCTGTCCTTCCATCGACCGGCGTGTCGAGACTAACATGATGCTTAAACAACAATAATTTCTCAGAATTTGCTAACCACATTATCCAAACTAATCACTCTTTCAATAACCACAAACTAAAACTATTACATGAAACACAGAATAAAGGATACCGACTTAACAACTACGAAACGCTCGAAATACATAAACACATAAATTCCGGTATAAAACTTATAAATAACCATACCTTTCATAACACCTCTCCAATACTTAATATATGTCCCATCAAAAACAAAAACACTTCACAATTCTCCCCTCCCCCCACTAACCCAACCAACCCTCAACCGCCACCCCCCTCGCTTCACAGACAGATACACACAAATTCAACATGTTAGTCTCGACACGCCGGTCGATGGAAGGACAGCGCTTCCGAAACATGTCGCGAAGTGACTCAAAAAACAAGTGGTTTATAGCTAATTAATAATTCAAAAATGGTTTATATTAACTACCACAAAATATCCGCCAAATCATTAAATGAATTAAACAACATTTTAATAACAGAATGAATAGTAATTTACAATTAAATCAATGCCCTATATCAAAAAAATAGATATGATTCATCAATCAAATAAATATGTCCACCAATTAAATATAAATAAGAGACAGACGATATAATGGATCGTGTTGCTGGATTAAAGTGACAATGGGCTGGTCACTTAACCAGACAAGAGGATACTAGATAGGCTTTGACCTTGAACAAATAATAGTAGTGTTGGAAGACCCCTAAAAGACCCTGGCCATGTGGTAAAACCTGGATGCAGGGGAGACAGAACAGAAACGAGTGGAAGTGTATGAAAGAGACCTAATACAGCAGTGGAGGGACGAAGGCTAGAGGAGAATAAGAAGAAGATAGAGACAAGACATTTATTAAAACTTCCGCATTCAAACAATAAATAAATCACAAATAAATGTTAAATTTTTCACAATTGGAACAATAAATATTTATTATGAAACTTGAAACTCAATCTTGGAAACTCAATCTCGCAAACGTTGGAATTATTCCCTGTCAGGAGTATGATAAGTACCTACTGGCGATGGTGTTTTAGCTTATTTTCAAGCGAAAAGATTTTCATGATTAACATAATATGGAACTTTCAAAAATTGTATTGATAGGGAACTCAATAAGAGAGCATATTTGTGAACGTTGCGCAAGAGCATAAAGTGATCACGCAAAACTAGCCGATGAAAGGTTGTAAGCCCTGCAGGTGCCTTGAATTCCCGGTTCTTCATAATACTCCGAAGCTTGTCATAAAACATACATGTGTATTTGTCCTTGTAAAATTTGTAAATATTGTATTTTTTTATATATTTTTTTTAAATTGTAAAGAATGGAAGGACTAACATCGAATTAGGTGTAGTCCTAGTGAGGTTGGGATTATATTTATAACTAATTTAACAAATATCGAGATTGTATAAATAAATATTCAATTGTTTAAGTTATATTGTCCTTAATTTGTTTTATCTTAAATTAACGTGAAGGGACTATACATTTTAATGATCTTTAGTAAATAAAAATGAAACAATTTCCAATTAGATTTATTTTCGTTCAACTATGAAACCTATAACTGTATATATAAACTAAAATACAAAATGATGTCAATTAAAAGTAACATAAAATGTATCAATAACATGATATCCGTAGTCTTTGATTAATGAATATTATACAACATTAAAATTAACACGTGTAACTGAACGCTACATCAATTTAACACCGAAAATTGTGTTATTCTAATTCAATCATTAAAATGTTCAATTTAATTTGATAAAACCCCACCAACACCGGTTATTCAATATAAAATAATTGTAATTAGAACATATATTCAGGATTCTAGGCATATATCTTGCTATTTGTATGTTTTCAATATTTAAAGTAAACGATTATCGATTGATTAATATATTTTATGTGTGAAATATGTATAGTCGAGTCTTTTTGTGATTTTTATCTGTAAAAAAATAATGAATTCATGTATTTTATGTGTTTGAAATATATGACATGTGTGTACCTACTCGTTCTTGTGACTTTTATGTGTAAAAAAAATGGAAGCATGTATTTTATACACATGATAAAAATGTATGTATTAGTGATAAATATTGGATTTATGTTATTTATTTGTTAGAAAAATATTGAATTTATGTATTTTATGTGTTAAAAACTGTTTACTTTAATCTTGTGACTAAAATGAGTAAAAATATTGGCTTTGAGTATGTTATACGTAAAAAGCATTGGTTTTATGAATTTTATGTGTACACAATATTAGATTTATATTTTTTTTGTAAAAAAAGACATTGGTTTTAAGAATTTTATGTGTAAACAATATTGGATTTATGTATTTTATGTGTAATAAAATTGGATTAATCTCATTTATGTGTAAATATGTAATTGATGAACATTATAAATATGACTTAAACATGTATTGCTTTTTGGTCAACTATGTAACAGGTACTATGTCAAATATTAATTTAACACGCTTTCAATAACAAGTTGTCACATTTTGAGTCACATTCAAATGGCAAACAAACTCGAGATCATCGGCTCATCTAACTAAATGACCCACGAAGTTTTTTTTAAATGGTCACACTCTTTATATCGCTGACAACATTATGTAGAATATTATTGATCATATTGATAAAGAAGCCTACGTATGTATATTACAAGGTTCTTTGACAAAGACATATTAATTGATTGATGATTCTACTGGCACACCTTACTAGAGATAATTTGAAACTATTAAAGAAATATTTGTATGGTTGAGTTGTCTAACCTAAATTCATACCTATGACAAAGATGTTTTGGGGCCCATTCGTTTCCGCATTATTCTATTTTCAAATTTATAAACCCACCTAATTTTTTTATTACTATTATATTTTTTATTTTAGTAGATACGTTATCTCTGCAAACCTCATCGCATGAATAAAATTCTAGTTGGTTTGAAGAAATTTCGGTTTGGCAAAAAGCCCGCAGTGTAAAAATTATATGCACAAGAAGTTAAAAATAAATAATTAAAATTAAAAATATCGGCATTGTGGTAGATCGTTTATTTTCTGTGCGGGCGTGCTGAGTTACGTTCCCGGAAAACGGGATATTAATTAAAAATTATTCAACATGCAATTTGTGATTTCGTAGCCTATAAACATAACAGAAATTATTTGGACAAAATTGTCATTTAAACTCGCCACTAGTAAGTACAGAACTCAAGGTAGTAGGTATATGTTCTTTTATTAATTTGTTTTTTTAAAAAGGTATTAATTTATTTTTAAATGATGTCTATAATTAAAAAATTTTAAATAAACCACTTTTTGATTCTACATGAATTTTATTACGTGCGATAGGCCTATTTCGCCTTGTTAGGGCATTTACTTACTTATAATTACATAAGATAGTACGTAATAATATTCATGTATAATCAAAAAGTGGTTTATTTTTAATTATAGACATCATTTATAATAGAATTCTAAAAAAAAAATACTTCGTCGATTATCAATTTATTTTTATTAAAAAATATTTTAACTAACACCCAACAACAAATTGCCAGACTTGGAGATTCATAGATCCATATTGAGAAGATAATTTAACCGGGAATTAAACCACTGAGAAGAGTATGTATTAGAACTATATACATATTATTGTAACAATGAAAAATGAGGACATAAGGAGAAAATGCAAGATGTAGAAGAAGATACACTGAGTGCCTTTAGGTGTTTTGAACATATTGAAAGAATGAATGATGAGCAACTGACTAATAGATGGAGTGAATAGTAGGGGTCACCCCAGAAAGGGACAGCATGACCATGTGAATGATATTTTATAAGAAGGAAACATAAGAAGCTTGAACAATCAACGAGCATGTATGAGACGATGCATTGGTGTAAAGGAAATCAGGAAAATGTCCAAAAATAGAGGATTAGGCGCTCGGTTCTCTCTGCTTACCCCGTAAGGGACATACGTGATGGTATGTATGTATGAACTTGGGACCGAGAGTTAAACCCGAGACTGATCAATAAATTAATATATTTAAGCGCGTTTTTTTTCCCAGATGATAAAAATATTTCAAACTATAAATGGCCCTAAATGAACAATAAGGAAAAATAAATGTATATTTTAAAACGTTCGGACATTTATGTACGATTCACAAAATATATACCTATATAGGTAGGTATCGAATTAACGATTTAATCAGCTCTCTCGGATTAAACTGTAAAAAGTCTTGTGTGGTAGAAAATAATATTATTATTTTTAATATTGTTTATTGATCGTAATATAAATAAGTTTTGGCCGGTCGACCATATATGTAATATATGAGAGTTAATAACAATGGAGTCTTAAATTCAATACCAACACATACTTAAATTAAGATTACATCTTATTTAACAAATTGCACGCCCTTTTGTTTCTGGTTCAAAAGTTGAACTGATGATGAAGATCAAAAGAAATCTTTCTTTAATTTTCGAAGGGCTGTTTTAAGGATTTTTCGTGCATATCTACTATGTATATTGTATCTTCTTTATAGTCATGTATTTTTACTCCTCACTAACGCAAGGTATATAAGTGGGGAGTGATGATTTCGCAATTTTTAAGATTTTTTTTTTATTGCAGATTATCAACTAGTATCATGCTGAGATTGTATTCTGAACGTGTTTTATCACAATGTATCTGCGTGTGTGCTGTGTACTATGTGCTGTGTGCTATGTACGGCTTGTTTATTCTACGTTATCGATTATAGACTAAAGTACTCATTCGATTCGTTTCAAAATTTGCAAATTTGCATATCTAATACTCGCATGGATCCCATTAGATTTTGAAGGATATCTAAATAGTGCTTCTTATTTTTTAACTATCAAATATTAAGAAGTGACCCCCGAGGTCAGGACACTTGATATTTTTAAATTTGATAATTATATTTTCAAATTGCTAAAAAGGCACATCACTTTTATAAAGTAGCTAAAAAGAATTATCAAGTTTTCACAATAAAATATTTAAATCAAAAATAATTTATCAAACTCATTTCATGAAAATGCAAAAAAATTTCCATACAAAATTTAAATAATTTTTTGAGTGATTTTGTAGTGAGGAGTATAGCGTTGGCCACAACCCACTCTTTTTTTTTTTTTTTTTTCAATTTTCACATTAAATTTAATTTCGTCATCATAAACGTTCACTGTATATTTTTGATTCTTATGGTGTATGGGGATACACGTTTATGTTTAACGCTTATCTTTGTGGTCGATAAAAGATGCCACATAACGCTTCTCCTAAACTACCTGCACTGGTTGAGGTGTCCAGAGCGAATAGATTACAATGGTTTATCCTCGCACTTTATTCGAGAACTGTGTCAGAGGAATATACCATCAGAGAGACTCTTAACAGATCGTAAGAATCACAGAACACCAATTCTTTAAACGAATTGGATAGAGCCAATAAAGCGGCTTACTTTGATAGTGATTTCAGTGTAAATGGTCCTATCAAATGGATTAATTTGCCTTCTGAAGTGCGTTGGGAGCAGATTTTTGGGGCCTTCAGTAAATTGCTTAAGTCTTCTCTGTTTCGCAGAACCAACAAGTAAGCAGAAGCGCCCATGGAATGGTCTTTTACCATAAAACGTCACTATAAAAAAATGATTACTATAATTATGTGTTATACTTTTTTATATGGTGAAGCACACTCGCACGCCTGTCTCTAGTTACCCCACATTGTGAGATATGCCGTAATGGCATGTGTGTATGCATATGAGACGTATTCTTTTTGTAGATTTTTTTCCAAATATAGGTCATTCGTAAAATAAATCATTGAAATAACGAAAATTCTTAAGGTAAATAATATATTTTGTAAATAAATAGTAAATAATATAATTTAGTAAGTTATATATTTAATTGATCCTGATAAATTAAATCGAAACTTATTAACTACGAAAAATGTTGTAAATCGTTTAAGTACAGACGCCCCACAATTATCGTCATAAATCTGCCCCGTGGGAAAGATGACTGCTCTCAATAAACAACAAGGCGCAATGAATATTTATAAACGATTCCAGGCAAAAAAACACTGTTAAAAGCCTCTTCGAATTATCCATTTAATGTAATTGTCGTGTTTAGATAGTGGACTGCAGGTAATTGAACCATTATTATTCTCAAGATCAGAATATTATTTTATTCGATTTCAACCATCAGTGGAACCGAATGGAATATTACGTTTATTAAAAAGTATACGCGTGTTCATTTCCAAACAAAACTAATACGAATATTGACGTCACGGTATAACGACTTGTTATTTTTTTTATAATATTGGTTCTCGGGCAACCAACAGGTACTATGTCAAACATTAATTTAACACGCACCCAATAACAAGTTGCCACATTCTGGAGACTTGTGATATTAATAGTCTCACAGATCCAGACTGAGAACACAATTAAAAACTCTGTCTCCACCGGGAATCGAACCCGGGACCTTTGGATCAGCTGTCAAATACCTAACCAACCGAGCCACAGTTCTGTCCATCTTTGTGAATGATCGTGTTAGGTTTTGTCCATGTTAACATGGATATTTTTGATTCCGCCGGTTGACCAGACTTGCCCCCCTGAGCATTGACACTTTCGGCAGACTACTCAAGACTGCCTTGTTTAGTAAAGCGCCCTTGGAGTGACCTTGTATCACTAAACGGCGCTTTGTAAATTCGTAGTATAAGGTAAATCATCAAGTTAATAAAAACCGTTTTAAAAAACTTTTGATAATCTGAAATATGCGAAGATTCTATGAAGGAATGGGTACTTAATAACTTGTTAATGTATGTTTTCTTAATATTTCACTATCTATCAAATATCAGTTTTTATTGATATTCATCGCACATTTTTCTGTAAATGTTAAAAATAATTTAACAACATATTCAGGATCATAAAAATAAACTAGGATTATTATAGCACACCTTTTGTAAACAAAATTAAAAAATTAAAATCCTGTTATTTATAATCGATGAGAATATGATTACCTCTGCTAATGTGATGAGAAATCATTTGATACCGAGATATTTATAAAAAATACGTGACAATTCGTTGAAATTAATATTCTCTTTTGAAAATGACGAGTTAGGAATTATATATTTTGTTGAATTATCGATAGGTACAAAAGAAACTGTATATGACATAGATATAACTGGTTGGTAGATGATTGATAATATAATCTATTATTTTTTTTGACTTCTTAACAGAGACAATGATTATTAAAAAAAAATATTCGCTAGAATTTTACAATGAGAATTACAAATTCAATACAAAATATAGCATAGGAGATGAATGCAATGATTCTAGGCCTATATTCGAACATTGGATTTGAAAAGCTGAGGAAGAAAAATAAAACATGGCTTTTTATTTTTTTCACAACTATAATGAGCATCTTTCATTGATAATTGATACTACTACTTTCATTAATAATACATCGTTGTCAGCATCTGTCAATGTTTTGACTATGATTTTCATACATTTATATTTTCATAATTTAACCCTCAAAAAACAATTGTTCGACTCTTGTGCTGGCATTCTGAGTTCTATTCGCAACACAGGGTTAACATATTAATAAATGACACAATATTTGACAGACTATTTCTTTCAAACAATAATATAATTGTTAAAGAATATATTGAAAAAAATTTAACACATAAATAATATATTTGTTAATAAATAATCAAATTTTATTTCATTTTCACATACATGTACCTACGCCCTTTTGGGGCATTTGCATTAAACATATTGAAAGGTAGTTATTAATAATAATAATATAGGAACAACAATAATTGTTAACATAACATAAATAAACAAAGCAAATCAATAACTTAAAAAGCTTCTTAAAACCATCAAAAGATTGTACATTAAATATATCAACAGTAATTTACAGGTTTCCAATGCGGCGTAATCTATGTATAGGTGATTTAATAATGAAGTTATTACGTAGATTCTCAATATGAAATGGTGCATCTTGACACAAAGCACCTTGTACGATACTCTGAATTTTATCATTTGAATTAGCTCAGGGGAGTTCAATATACCGTTGATTATTTCAAATAAATAAATTGAATAACAAATCGTTATTCTGCACGACAGTATCAAATTATATCGATCTGATATTTTTTGGCCAATTCTGTATATCTTTGTAGTATGAAATGAAGAATCATATGTATATTTTATTCAGTTTTATATCTTTTTTAATTTCATATAACATGAAATTAAAACAAGAGCAATAATCTAAAGTAATAAAGCAATCAATATGTTAGTGTATGTGTGTGTGTATGTGTGTGTTTGTCTCACGCCTTTTGAAAAACCAAGAGCATCTAAAAATCTAATTTATGTGCGAACATGTACCAGTATACCTGATGCAGTGTCACGCTAAAAATAATGCGATTAAAATGCTGAATTTTAAAGATATTTCAATAATTATTTTATTCATACAAAATTTTCCAAGTCATATCTGTCAAAAAAGTGTACATTTTGCACGCAAATATCTGTTTGTTTAAAAGTTAGAAGTACGTATTTACACGAAAAAAATATATTTTCAAGTATAACTTAGCTTTTAAGTGAAAAACATGGTGAATATTTTGTCTAATTATAATGTTTAACTTATTTTTAAAGTAAGCGTTTTGTACAAATGTACATATAACCCCGCCATTTTAATATCTTTTCATACGATATTTAATTTTCCCACCGAATGAATATGTTCTTTAAAATAATATACCTTTGAAATAAATGTGATTATGAAATAATAAAATGAAACACAAGACTTTATAGCAAGTTTTAAGACATATATTGTTAAAGTCTGTTAATTATTAGTAAAGATATAGGCATAATAAAATTGCATAATTTGTATATAATATTTGATATTTCGGACAATTTTCGTTTTTGTGGCTTCGAACAAACCAATGTAGGTACCTACCTACATATCCAAAAAATGTATCGAGCCCATTTGATATTAATATTGGAATGGTTACTATGGTAACGGAAAGATTCTGATATTCAAATAAAATTTGTTATGAATTGAATTTATTTAGAACATTGTTGTAGGTAGGTACCTACCTATTACTATTTACTTACAAATCACACAACAATATACTGATTTCCTATCAGAAAATTGTATGCGATGTGCTCCTAAACCGTTTGTCCGATTATTATGAAACTTTGGTGAATTGTCGAGCGTTTGCCCGGAATGGTTTCTGGATTTAAACTTTTTTCTTATTCTTCTTCTTCTTCGTGTATTTGGTCATTTCACCTATGAAGGGGGAGTATTCTGGGAAAAGAAGGTCCGACTGTCCCTCCATCTCTTCGCAGGTCTTCCAGGACGGTTTGTGGATTTAAACTTTTTTCTTCTTCTTCTTGATCGTGTATTTGGTCATTTTACCTTAGAAGGGGGACTAACCTGGGAGAAGAAGCTACAATTGTCTTTCCATCTCTTCGCAGGTTTCTGGATTTGAACTTTTTTCTTCTTCTTCTTCTTCTTCGTGTATTTTTGGTCATTTTACCTATGAAGTTGGAGAATCCTGGGAGAAGAAGGTCCAACTGTCCTTCCAACTCTTCACAAGTCTTCCAAGACGGTTTTTGGATATAGACTTTTTTCTTCTTCTTCTTTTTCTTCTTCATCCAATTTTCCTTCCATATCTTCGCAGGTATCTGGATTTAAACTTTTTTCTTCTTCTTCTTCGTGTATTTAGTCATTTTACCTTTGAAGGTGGAGTATCCTGGGAAAAGAAGGTCCTTTCATCTCTTCGCGGTTCTTCCAGGATGGTTTTTAGATTTAACTTTTCTTAACCGACTGAAGGGACGGGATGTAATGAAGGGAAGGGATGCACTAAAGGGCCTGAAGGGACGGGAGGTATAAAAGGTCCTGAAGGGACGGGAGGTACTGAAGGGCCTGATTGGTAGGGACGTAATGATGGATTGAAGGGACGGGAGGTACTGAAGGGCCTGAAGGGACGGGAGGTTCTGAAGGGTCTGAAGCGACGGTTCATGGAGTCTAATTCTTTTTCTTCTTAATTTTATGTAGACCTTACAGTTTTTACACAAACTATTTCCTTTGGTCTTTTGCTTCGTTTTCTTATTTTATGTAGAACTTTGGTGAATTTTATACAAACTATTTCCTATAGATTAATCTTCTTCTTCTTTTGTGAAGACCTTTTAGTCTGTTTTTATACAATCTATTTCAAATAATTCTTCTATTTTATGTATTTTTTCTTATTTTATGTAGACCATTGGGATAGTTTTTTATACAAACTATTTCTTATAGTCTAATACTTATTCTTCTCTTTTTTATTTAGACTTTTGGGTTAGTTTTAAGTCTACTGGTCTTTTGTGCAGAAATATTATTAACAATATGCACACTTGATGAATATACATATGTAAAAACGAATGGGATGTGACGGTGTAATCTGCACTAGAATCTTTTCAATACTTTTGTTTAATCAAATTTTAACCATTTATATCATCCTATTTTGAATAATTTTCAACGCTTTCATATTTTATTTCGTTGACGATATTTAAAGAATGGGGGTTTTGGCCATTACTGAACTCTTCACAACGTTTATATTTAAATTATAAACTATTTACTATTTATTTATTTATTTATTTCTTTTATTTATTTATTTATTTATTATAAACAATACAATACAATACAATGTTGATTACATACTAGAGTTAGAAGTTACATATGTTTGTGTGTGTGTGTGTGTGTGTGTGTGTGAGGGTGTGTGTGTGTGTGTGTGTGTGTGTGTGGGTGAGGGTGTGTTTGTATGTGTGTTTGTGTGTGTGAGGGTGTGTGTGTGTGTGTGTGTGTGTGTATGTGTGTGTGTGTGTGCGTGCGTGTGTTTGAGTGTGTGTGTGTGTGTGTGTGTGTGTGTGTGTGTGTGTACTATAGTTTAAGTCTTCTTCTTCGTTAATGTAGACTTTTGTGTCAATTTTAAGTCTATCAGTCTAATTGTGCAAAAATATAATGCACACTTGATGAAAAAATATAAAAACGAATGGGATGTGACCAACACTAGATCTTTTCAGTACGCATTATTTAATCAAATTTTAACCACATTCCAACATCCAAAATTACTAATTTTTTTTTATATGTACGTATTACAATTTGTTTTCGATGATAATATATAAAAATGGGGGTTGTGGCCAAACCAATCTCTTTACAACGTTGATAAACAGTCATATTTAAAACCATTACGCATAGTCCATGCCAGCAGAAATTATATATTATACTTCATTCACACTTTATAGCAATATATAAAAAAGCATGGGTTGTGGCCATCACGAACATTTTACAATGCTCAAACTCAATCAAATTTCAAACCACTTTTCATGGTCCGATTTTGCAAAATAATTGGGTGACAATATTATAAAAACGATTGCTTATTCCTTCACAATTTTACATTCTTGGCCAACGGCGGGACATAAAAGCTAGTAACCAATAAAATATGCTGTCACCATCATATTTATAGCAAAATAATGATTCATATAATTAGTAGAGATCTTACGTAAATAGATGTAATAAAGTTATATGATAAATTTATATAAGAAAATGCGATTATTTAAGTGCGATCAAACAAGTAACTTATAAAACCCATTCTTGCCATCTAATGGATTTGTAGTAATTGTTGACATAAATAATTGCCAATTAATATATAGAAAACACTAAAAAATCTGTTTTTTATTTCTTTCTAGATTCCCCATTCTTGAAGATTTCCTCCATTGAATATCAGAGACGCCCGAGGCTAAAAAAGTCTGAGAATTCCGTACACGCAATGAATCAACATCACGTCAAAAACTACAATGTGTAATAAAGAATGGCGACGAAAGTGGAACAAAATCACGAGCATGAGATTGAAGGAAAGGAGGTAGATCGATGAAGATGAAGATTATAATCATGTGACGGTTTCCGTACTGACAAAAGTGACGTGCAAACGTCAGACCAAAATTAAAGTAATTTTAAAATAATCCACAGTTAAAATTTAATGAAGAGTGCTAAAAAAATATTTGCCAATAAGTCAAGTTTGATAATTTATTCATAGATCAGATCATTATCAGATCTTGCCAAATTTATTTAAGACCACCCCTAATGTATCATCTTTCTAATTATAAAAATTTTATTGAAATCGGACAAAGTTACAAAAAATTATCGTTGCACATACAAAAAAAAAACAATGTAATAACTCCCTCCTTATTTTGAATTCTGTTAAAAATTAGGTGCGGCTTTAAAATAATTATAAAAATATTTAATAATAATAAACGGAATTTCATTAAAAAATAAAAAAAATATATTTTTTTAAAAATGAATTCTGTTTAAAAATGAAGTGTCCGTACTAAAATACATTTTTTCATACCACATAGTAGATTGAGTAGAGCAGACGGACAGTTATCCGTCATGACCAAAAAACAAAAGAGCTTTAAACAATATTTATTAACAGAAATAAAAATAAGAAAATGATTTTTTTTTTTTTTTGTGTTGCACGCTTAACTCCATTCTTTATTAGCCAAGTAAATAAATCATTTCGTTATTCAAAACGACCGAAGATATGAATATGACCGAACGAAGTCATACACATTTCTTAAAAAAACGTGTGTAGATAAAAAAAACTAAAGCCCTTACATTAAATTTATTCATTTGAGTAGACTTTTGATAGGTTTCAATCAGTTAAAAGAACAATTTTGATTTACATGTGATATTCGTATGTTAAATAGCTTGTTTTAAACACAAATGTGTATAATATGTATATAATGTGTACAAATATATCTATTTTTCATATTTTCAATGTATTTTAAAACAAATCCGGGATTTGAATAAATGAGAAAATCATTCGTTTTTAGATTTAAGTAAATTTTATGTATCTTCAGTGGTTAGGCAAAGTTGGGTACTCACGCACACACACACACCTTTCCTATCCTAGTTTACCATATCTGCCAGCTATATGCAAAAAAGAAGTATTGTTGCATATAAAATTTCTCTCATTATATCAACTGTCATCTTGACTAACACACCGCACCGCACCGCTCTTTATGAAAAGTATCTTCAAAATCCGCTTAAATTAATTAAATTACTGCGCATATGCAATAATAAAAATATTCGATAAATTAATTAACTTCAGTGAAGTGTCAAATCTTTCATACTGTGCTGTGAATGTGGTGAAAAGTTTACACAGAACCAGAACTATAAATATCGAGGCAAGGTAATTCCCTATACCTTTATCTTTTCCACCAGTCAGTCTTTTTTTTCAATTTTGGAACGCTCGATTCTTCATGGTAAAGATCGCATAAATTCATGACCAAACCATCACTAGTGACTGCACAAATAATGTTTGTTTCCGCAAAACGACATCTTTTTATATTCACGATGAGTTCCCACGAGCTAAACTGTATCACATTACGATTATAATTGACTATTTGTCTTTTAAAATCAATTTTAAACTCTACAAGAATAAATGATTGTACCTTAATGTGTTTTAAAAAATTGAAAATTCTTAATATTCGTGTGAATCACTCTTTAAAAAGGTTTGATTGTTGTACATAAACAATAAACAATAAATTTTAAAATGTTTAATTGCTGTATTTTTTAAAGATGCATATGGTCCTTAAAACAAGTACACATACATCCTCATACATTCCCTAAACTAGGCATAAATGCTTGTGCTATTGGTGAACGAAATCGGTCGTGGCAGGATTCGAACTCGCGACCACTGGATTAGATACTAACCCAGCGCGCTAACCGCTCTGCCATCACCCATCTATCAAACAATAAATTTAAAATGGTTTGAATGCTGTGCCTAAATAGTAAATTTAAACTAGTTTCATGTAACACATGAGATCCAACTGTCGATAGCGATAGTATGTATAGTTGAAGAATAAGTACCAAATTATAAACCCATAAATACAAATTATTTAATATTTTAAGATATTTTGTTTTCTATACAACACATGTACCTAGGTATGTATGTCAAGATAGGATAGTATGGAGGTCAGTCCTTTGATCCTACCCAGAATATGAAAACAGCATGATGGTATGTTTGTATGTTTGGAGATTAGTATCAAACTATTAAGAAGAGATGCATCGCTTTGCTGACAACCAACTTGAAACCAAAGATTGAAACCAAAGAAGAAGAAGAATTGAAAATCCAATTACAAATTTAATGTGTAGAGATAACTTTAAACTTTGAAAAAGGTGTTAATTTTATATACTTGATTAGTATCAATATCGTTGATTGAAATATTAAAATTTTGAATCGTGGAGATAGACTAATCGATAAAAATAATTTTTACAGTCTGATATTGTTAACATTTGAGATGCCATCTTAACATATTATCATAATGATTTATTCGCACTATATTTTTGTTATTTTGCATTGAATAATATTGCCAACTTAATGTAAGGAAATACAAAAATAAACTGCAGGGGGTTGCATATTTGTATTTTGTCACATATAATGTCGATATAAAAATATTATTGCACCATTATTTATTACCTATATCAATTTCATGTTGAGTTTTATAGAACGCATACTATCTAACCTGTTAATCTAGAATCTAGAGAGATGCGACACTAGATTTAATGTAATTATCAAAACTTTTATTTAAAACGAGCGAGTTGTAGCAAACACTAAACTCCTCACTGTCGTGTCACTCCACAAAGTATTATAATTTTGTATGAAAAATTTTCAGCATTTTCATGAAATGAGTTTATTAAAATTATATTTGTTTCAAATATTTTATTAAGATTTAAGTGTATGGTATGTACCAACATGTGAATATATTTTAAACGAGTGGATTGTGACCAATTCTATTCTCCTCACTACCAAATCACTTCACAAAGTATTCAAATTTTGAATGGAAAATTTTCATGATATGGGTTTGTTAAATTATATTTGTTTCAAATATTTTATTATGAAAATTTGATAATTCTTCAATGACATTTTATGAAAGTGATGTTCCTTTTTAGCAATTTGAAAATAAAAATATCAAATTTAAAGTTTCCGAACCTGGGGTTACTTGAATTATTTGAAAGTTAAAATAATGTAAAACACTGCTCAGGTATCCTTCGAAATCTAATGGAGTCTAAGCAAGTATTAGATATACAAGTGTGCAAAATTTGAAATAATAAATTTGATTACTTTAGTCTATTTTCGATCTACACGCACAGCACACACGCATAGCAGTAGCGGAATTGCTTATAGAAGCCGTAAAACTTGGCTTGCCTATGAATATAATGTTAAGAAATTCAAGACCTAATATTTTTTTGTGTTTTATAGAAACCATACTACAATATTAGAAAATCGAACCATAAATGTAAATATTATTTTGGCATGTGATTTTTAAAAATTTTCATGTGGCCACTCAATGGAACAACGATGCTAAAAAACATCAAATTTTCGACATTTACCAATTTTCTTTCAGTGTTTGCCAAGTTCGAAGGTTCTAGGTACGCTCCTGACGCATAGAGATACATTATGATGAAACTTTTAGAATACAATCTCAGCATGAAACTAGTCGATAATCTGCAATAAAAAATAACTTTAAAAATTACGAATTCCTAACTCCCCATTATATTCCCTTGGGGTAGTGAGGTGTAAAAGTATACTAAAAATATATGAGACGATTTATATCGTTTCCAGAATGTGGCATCATGTTATTTGGCGCATTTTAAATTAATATTTGACATAGTACCCGTAAGTTGCAAGAGAAGCATTACAAAATAAATTGTGTATAACCAAATATTACGAAGTCATGTCCTTTGCAAAGCTTATATTCTTAGTTCAATTGACTTATTCTTTATATATCATCAAATACTGAGGAAAAATAATTACAAATCTAGTAGGTTTTCTTTGAAATCTATATTCAAAGGATATTTTTAAACCCATTTAATTTCACTGTATGTGAAATGAGTGATGATATAATAGTAATTATATCAGTGAAGAAGTGAACAGAAGAATTGTTACTGCTAACAGATGCTACTTTAGCCTATAGAGACACATGAAGTCCAGGTTGTTGTCGAGAAAGACAAAGCTTACACTGAATAAAACTATTGTCAGACCAGTGTTGGCATATGCCTTCGAGACCTGGACTCAAACTAAAAGAGACGAGGATCAAGTTAGTATTTTTGAAAGAAAGATCCTGCGGCGAATCTACGGAGCAGCATGTGAGGGTGGTGTGTCAATCAAATACAATGAGAGCTGCACCAGCATTATGACGATATAGACGTTAGGGTATTTGTAAGGATTGGGAGACTCAGATGGCTTGGACACGTGGAGAGGATGAGTGAGCAACTGCCGGCCAGAAGAGTCCTTCACCATAGACCAGAGGGTGTGTGGAGTAGGGGGAGACCCAAGTTGAGATGGATGGACTGCGTCCAGGGGGACCTGGACCCTTTGGGCTTGGTCAATGGGAGACAAGGAACCGCTGGCAGATCGGAATGGTGAAGACTTCTTTTGGAAGCCAGGTCCCATCTTGGGATGTGGAGCTGATGATGATGATGATGTGTAAAAAGTAACTGATAAAATGTCCACATAAATTTATTTGACGAGAGAGCATTTAACTCTGAAACCGATAGCGAGATTCACGACAAAAGGTGTTATAAAAAAGTTAATAAAACTTTCTAACAGTGTAAAAGAAAGTTAATTATTCTATATAAGATAATATTATTTTAGTTAATTTTTATGTATTATTGGTTCTATTGTAACCTAAGTAAATATATATATATATATATGAAATATTTTGGCAATAAGTAACGGTTATTATGGAAACACGAGATATCGATATTATTTATTTAATGAACCACTTCTAGAGGCTTCCCATGAAAATGTGACAAAATTATCGGTTTGTTATTATAACGACCATTATGATAAACGCTACGGTGACATTTGAATTCCAAAATATTCTACATTATTAATTTTATGCGTTCATGCTGCGCTTCAAAAGAAACACATAATTGATAAAAACTATCGAAAACACAAATAATAATTGGACTCAAGAATGACACTTGAGATATACCCAAAAAAATATACCGCTATTTGAATTGTGTGTTTTATAGTATTTACGACTTCAATAATATTATTGTGTCAAAAGAATTTGTTTGACATGTAACAATACCGGCTACTTTATAAACAGGTAAAAAAATTAACATGATCGAGTTACAACAACCTGTGCTTCGACCTTGCAACGGTTGTAACCGATTTGACAGTTTATACTCAGGTCAACCCTCACATCAAAGTTCATTCATACTATCACGGGATTTCCCCACAGTGCGAGTTAACCAGCGACAGGTGTGCATTACCCTAAAGGAAGCAAAACACATGAGTCTCGTCTAACCCAAAAAAAACCTTATGGTATAGTTACTCGTATTTATTGATTTATAAGTTGTCGATATCATGGATCGAATTTGCAAAACTTAAATCGAAAAGGGCAGGTCATGTTGCCAGACAGGAAATGGACAGAAAGGCACCCAGAATTATGAAATGGAGACCATGGGATGCTGAAAGAAGAAGTAGAAGATTCTCTCAATATAGTAGTGAACAATAAAATTTGGACAAAATTGTGAAAATTCAGTATTAGTTCCGATATACAGTATTAAAGCCAATTAAAGCATAATTAAATAACGTAATTAAAGCATGAAATTAAGAAAAAATTCAGGAATTATTTTATCCTCTGATATGATGACATGTTACTTTTTTTTGAATATTTATTTTTGTTTCATATTTATGTCACTTAATTTAATATTTATGTTGGTTTGTAGTTACAAACAAGACCAACCTATTTTTACCAAAATTTTGTAGGTTAGGTTTAAAAAATCTGGTGTGAAGACTAGGCTATCCAAATAAATTCGGTACCATAAACTATTTTATTTTGATGTGTGTATTCTCGGGCAGCCAGCAGTTACTTGGGGTAAATATTAATTAAACACATACCCAATAACGCGTTGCTACATTCTGAGACTCGATATGAATCTTCTTACAAACCAGACTGGAAACACAATGTTTATCTGTGTTAGCACCGGGAATCGAACCATTGAAACCGGGACATTTGGCTCAGGAGTCAGACCGTTATTTAATTGAGCCAGGAAGGCCATGTTTCCCTAATTCAAAAGTCTGGTTTATTTTTACAAATCGAAATGCGAGCAAAAGTAAATTCATTTATGATCGTAGTACAAAAAGCGAATGTTTTTAATCGAAACATAATATATGAAAAATATATGTATTTTATAACTTTGTGTATGTTTATTTAATTATAAAAACGTGTATTTTATGTCTTTTATTTTATTACTTTATTACTATTTTACGATCGATCATAACAATCATTATAATATTAATATAGTCTAATTTATATTTTGTCAAACAGAAACGCGTTTAATATTCTATTTTACGACAATGTTTGCGAAATATGCACATTAAATTTAGTCTAGAATTTTAACATAATTGGATAAATTTTCATCTAATTAAGATCGCGTATTTACATAAATTTAGAATTTAATAAGGATGCATTTGACAAAACCAAAAATATATTAATAATTACAGTCTTACTAATAAAAATACTGCACACCCGTTGACCAGTGTTTGAGTTACACACCGTGTAAAGCCCGTGCAGCGATTATTTGAAAATCTTTCTAATAAACGCTGTATAACGACTGTGTAGTTACAATAAGCGAACAACAAAAAATAATCCGACAACGTTGTAATTTCGCACTCGCGCATTCGCAGAGCCGCCGTCCGTCATCCGCCATTGTAATTTTGACGTTTGTCGTAATTAATATTTTCATATGTTTTTCACATTTCAAAATAGGAATATGGAAAATATAACGAATAATTTCATCAGACGAATACCCAAACAAACACTATTGTAGATATTATAAAAGAGCATTTTTTTTGACAACTTTTCGCTCATAAAATGCACAACTATCGAGAATATAGTAATTTGTAGAGGTTTCATCATATTATTCCAAGATATAACAATATAAACACGCATATCAAAATAAAATTTGATTTGTGATACATGAAAATTGTCTTAAAACACCGCTAAACTACCTAGAACAGGCGTGCAAGCATTGTGTAAAATTTGTATGAGAGATACACAGTCGTTGACCAACTGATCTGCTACACATCGTTTATAAGCAACGTTTTTGCCTACACGGGTGTTAAACGGTCGTGTGACTTTTTTAGTAAGACTGTTAATGTTTTATATTTTATATCAATATAACTACAAAAGTGTACATTTAATTTTATATCTTTTCGGAAAATATGTAATAGTTTTTTATTAATAAATATTACAATTTAATTACTAGATTAACGTATGTATGTCGTAGGTATGTCATATGTCAGCACATATGTATATTCTATACAAAAAAATCAAAACATCACATAAAAATAAGATGATTAATCTTAAATATTTATCAATAAAGTAGATAAAAATTTGAAATCCGTTTAAAAAAATTACATTTTTGATGTTGTAAACGGAATATTTATTTAAATTATTTAAGTATAATGTAATTTAAGTAATTTGTTTAAGTATAATGAGTATAGTTACCTATAGCATAAGCATCTATGCTTTATTTAGGGAACGTATTAGGATGTGTATGTATTTGTTACCACAAGGACATATTCATTATTTTTAAAAAAAATATATCTCAGTAATCACATAAATGAACAGACATGTTATTTCGAAAACATTTTCAGAAAAAAAATCTTTCGACAGCCCTGCATGAACTAAAGATAATAATAAAAAACAAAATTAATGTGCATTTAATTGAGAAGATTCATACTTGATTTTAGAATTCAATAGTTGTAGCTGAAACTCAATACCAATATTTATGACATTGACTAAAATGTTTTTATACCTTTTTGCATTTTATCAATATTTATCGTTCAGATATTGGCATGCTCAAGATATTCAAATTATGATTTGTTATTAAGTGTTCTAAATGCATTTTTGTATACACTTATTATAAAATTTATTGCATGAATGTTAATAAAATGGTTTCGTTTACTATCTAACTTGCTCAAAATTAATTCTCACGAAATTCTTGCATTTCTGGGTTCATTATACTGTTATTTGGAAGAATTAGCCAAATGGCTATAAACTTGCCGTTTGCGTATGGTACAAGGACGTTTTGGAATCAGTGGTATTGAAAATTTATCGACAAAATAAAAAACTAATCGACATGATTTTCTTCTCCTTCTAATATTATATCGTAGATCTGTTTTTCGAGAAAGTGAAGCTGAGGTCCAGCTATCCCTCCACCTCTTCGGTGGTCTTCCGGGGTGTCGATGCCCTGGTGGGATTTCGTTTGCCGCTATGGATGGGATTCGATATGCGTCCTCTCCTAGCTCTACTCCATCGTATGATATCCTCGGTCCCACAGGTCCGCCTAATGTTGTCATTACGAATTCTGTCCCTAAGCGTCTTCCCTGTGAGAGCCATTAAAACCTTCATTTCCGATGTTCATAGGAGGTTTTTAGTTCTGGTCGTGTCCGGTCTTGTCTCCACCCCGTATGTCATGATTGGTCTCACACGTGTGTATGTCACTGAACTCCTCCTAAACGGCTGAACCGATTTTTATTAAACTTTTTGTGTGTGTTTATGTGAGTCCCTGAATGGATTAGATTAACATAAAGGACTTTAATAAAAGAATAATAAAAATATCAATCGTTATAAATATTTTCGGAATATGCATTTTGAATAGTGGCTACATTGCTTTCCGATATGTCATAATATTATGCAATGTTGGTTATGCCATTAAAAATTGATTTTTTTCTCAACGCTGTCTGCGGTATTTGTTTTCATATTTTTAATATTTTATGAAATTGTTGAGTTGTTTGTATATTTTTTTATTTAGTTTTATTACCAGTATACTCTGTTTTAAATCGTATTATGACGATAGGTATATCAAAGTCATCTCAATGTAAGGTTTCGTAATATTTTCGTTTAAATATTTAAATTAATTTATGAATATTATATGAATGTTTTATGTATATAATTATCATTATGCTATCGTGTGACATTATTATATTGTGATATATTCTGTTCTTGAGAGTTAAATATAACACAAACAAATACATCTTACATATATATAGTTCATTACCCATTATGAATGTTGCCTTTTTTAGGTGAGGCAAGACTGATATGTGGGTATACACGCAAGTGTCGTGCTTCCTTTTACAACGTAATCCACATCCATTTTAATGTTTGTTAAACATTAAAATGGATGCTACTAATAGGCAAGCTAACGTTCGTACAGAACAAGGTCCGCTAGTGTCTTATAAATTCTGACCTTATAATCCGTTTTTATGTATTTGTTATGCCACATGATATTTTTAAGACATCCTGAACTAGCGGTTGCTTTATTCGACATTATATTTAATCAAAATTGTATTTTTAAAATACATGTAAACACATACAATCACACATATAAACCATCTATGATTAATTCATTTATTAAAATTCGTCACAATCGACTAGTCGGACCAAAGATATAATATATTACGTCAAATAAACAAAATACTTTAATTGAATAAACATTAAATTAATATAATCCTAATCAACGTTACATTTCATTTATTAATCTCAGTTTATAGCAAAATAATTACATGTTATATAAAACTCAAATTTATAATGTATTTAAACGTTCAAATATAAATAAGCATTTATTTAATTGATATAATCAAAAGTCTGTGGACATGTTATCATGCATCGATTATATAATAATGTAGTCAATTAAAATATTTAACTATTAAACTTTTCACCAACTTGGTTCCTGTATTTTCTCCTGAAAAAAATGAATTTGATAAATTTATTCGGAATTATTTCAATGCACGGTTCAAAGAAAACTTCATTATGAACGAAATATTTCAGATCAATGCACATGACCATGTTCTAATATATGATGTCATATTATGATGACATTTAAATAAACTTCAAGCGTTCTTGAGGCAAAATTTCACGACTCTACATAAACTGTCTGATAGTATTTTTTTTTATTTAATTAAATACATATATCAAAAAAAATAAAAATATAGAAAAAGGTTCACAGTAAGTAAAAACATATTTCCCTTTGCCAGAGTGCAAGCACTCGTGTGTAGAGACATTTAAAAACAAAAAACACAAAATATTATAATACATAATTATTATCTATTCAAAATGAACGTAGGAAGATGTATATGTACTTGTTTAACAAGGACATATTCATTTTTTATATTATAAAAAAAAAAAAAATATTATTTAAAAATCATTCAAATTGAATAAGTTTATTTTATTTTTAATTTTTCTTTTGAATTCATTATATTCATTTGTCGGCCTTCGTGGCTCAGTTGGTTAGATATCTGACTGCTGAGCCAAAGGTCCCGGGTTCGATTCCCGGTGGAGACACAGTTTTTAATTATGTTTTCAGTCTGGATCTGTGAGACGATTAATATCGTAAGTCTCCAGAATGTGGCAACTTGTTATTGGGTGCGTGTTAAATTAATATTTGACATAGTACCTGTTAGTTGCCCGAGAAACAATATTAAATAAATAAATAAATAATAAATATTCATTTGCCAGTCTCAAATCTGTTTCAAGTTGATTGAACCACACCACCCCATTGTACGTGTGTGATATTTATAAAAATCACAACCTTTCTCTTAAACAAACAGATTTATTGGAAAGTAAAAATAAATATAAAAAAATACAGAAAAAAAATACGAAAAAATGGAAAAATATTTCCGACTAAACAAAAAAAAATTAAAATACTCAATTTTCCATAGCGTGAGAGCATTAAAATGTTTTGATAGATGAAATCAAAGATAATACATTTACCGTTGTCTATGTAAAAATAATCGGACCTAATTTAATAGATATAGTTTGGGACAAAGGTTACATATTTTCATGCTATACGCCATTCACCAAAAACATCATTTTTTAAAATGAATATGTCCTTTATAAATAAGCACATATACATCTTCCTACATTCCCTAAATTAAGCATAAATGCTTGTGCTATAGGTGAACGAGATCGGTCGAGGCACGATTCGAACTCGCGACCACTGAATTATTAGCCCAGCGCGCTAACCGCTCCGCCATCGACCCATCTTTAATTTAATATTTATTTATCATATTTGTAAACAATATTTTAATGTTTTTATTGACAAACTTTAAATATCTCAATAGAGACGAAGTTGGGATATTGTAGAAGAAACAGGAACTCAAGGAACCTACAGGGCTTGCGACCTGTCATTGGCTGGTTTACGTGATCACTTTATGAGCTTGCGCAACGTTCACCAATTATGCCTTCTTATTGAGTTCCCTTATCAATGTAATTTTTGAAAGTTCTATATATTTGAATAGTGTGAAACAATTCATTTGAAAATAATGCATTATTACTTTTGGCATCTATGAAGTAACGAACAAACCTCTTTTGTAATGCAATCTATTGAGAAATTGGTTTAATTGTAAACAGCGAAAGCAACAGTCCTTATAAATGAGGTAAGGGTGTCTCGCATAGATGTCACCCTTGAAGTACGCCAGAAATATTATTTTATTTTACACAATATATTTGTCACATATTATGACTTTAACTATGCCAAATCTCATTCTTCCCTGCGCGCAGTTTGCTCAAAAAGTGGTCCAAAGTCTTCGCTTCAAGTATTAATATATAGATAAGTGTATGTTTTATGTTTTTATGTATGCAGTGATTGTCACATGATGTGAAACTATGATAATTATTGTATCATAGTTGAATCACCTGACGATGTTTATATTGGAAAGCTGATAGCACCTATGCACTGTGGTGCATTCAATCTGCTGCACCATGGTAAAAGACAATGATACATATGGCTGTAATCGTGAGAACAACACCACGAACATAATTGGTATTCTCTACTAATCCACTGACATAATAAGACAGAAAACCATTTTATATAAGTTAGTTATTAACATAATTATATGATTATGAGAAAATCTGCCAAATCAAATTAAAGGAATAATATTTTATTTTCTTATTTCGCCTACTTTTCCTATCCTGATCTCTTTTTCATTTCATTGCATTGAATTATTTTAATATTAATTTTTTGGTTCATCCTTTTCTTAAAATTATGTTTTCAATTATTATTGTTAAGTTATATAATGTAAACGAGATTTATATAATTTAAAAATTGTAATTAAAATGATTAACTATAATTTATAGAACATTATATTAAATTTACATTTTTATACAAACAATAAAATGTTTTTTTATTTCCATGGTGAATATCTAAATTTTTTAATTGATTTGATTAATTTTTCATTAGGTATACATTTTTTTTTTCATAAAGATTACAGAAGCCAATAAAAAATATGGTGCCTAGATTTTAGAGCTGATTTTAGATAATTTTGGGCCGCTTAATCTATGTATGAAGAAACTTTTCTCTATCAACTCTACTTTTTTAGGTATCTGTACTTATGAATCGCATTTTTGTCTCTTCCATGCAGTCATAATATAGTAATTTCTACATTTTCAGTGATTTCTTTAAAATTATTTCCAAGTAAATTAAATCGTTTTATATTTTATTGATTATCACTAAAATGTTATAGTTCTAAATAAATTGAGCTCCTAAGCAAAAACTAACGTTATATTTGAATACCCCAGCACCAAAATCACTATCGGTCTATGATATTTATTTATTTAAATCTTTCTGTACATATAATTAGTACACTGGCGGGCTTATTGTCTAATGGCAATTTCTTCCAACCAACCAGAGTTAGTGTTAAATATACAAAACAGTTTGTACCTACTATGTTGTAAATTTAAAAAACACATTCAAAATATATTTTTTTGTGGTTCAGTGCATTTAAGTTTTGAACGTAATTTATTTTTATAAGGATTCAAAAAATTTATTTATTTTTACTTTTATTAGTTTTTTTTTAATCTTACCATATTTTTAAAGACATATTAACAAATTTATTTATTTCATTTTTTTAATATATTTCATAGCCAGCTTTTATGTCAATTATGGCACCCAATAAAAAACCGACAATATTTGAAAATTAATGATGTTTATTATATCATCATTGGCACTACAGTCCGCTACAGACCCTGGCCTCCTCCATAAATTGTCTCCATCCCTCCATGTCAACCACCAGTCTTCTGTTGATTATATAACAGACTGAAATACAGTGAAAAACTATATCCCACAGAGAATCGAACTCGGGACCTTGGGAGTATGATGTCCTCTCAATCAACTAATACTGAAATATTTGGATGTTTCAAAAATACCGTTTTATTAATCAAGATAAAATACGTTCTGAGTCTGATTAAATATGATTTTACTTACACCACGATATGTATAATCCAAAAACGTTTCCTTTAACTGGAAATATACCGTTAAAGTTATGTTTTTATTTTAAATATTTTCAAATTAAAATTTAAATTATTGACTGAAAATAGTTAATTGTAAAATATAATAATAACTTAGTAATACAGTTCCATCTACAGTGAAATAACAGAAAATAATCTACCTACGAAGCTTTTTTGTTTATATTATATGTTCCGTTAATTTATATCAAGTTATCGTTCATAGCAACAGATTCATACATCACAAGTCTAATTTATTATCTATGCGTTTTTATTAATACCTATTTAAATTGTTTTTTTTTCTTAATTATAATATTAAAAATCATGTTTTTGAAATGTGGAAAATCATAAATATTACTTGATGTGATATAATTTGCTTGAATTTTTTTATGCTTAAAATTATGTTCATTTAAAAACTAATAAAAAAAGGTTACTAAAAAACTCAAATTATTCTCGTTTTTTCCATATTTTTTGCAGTTATCTTAAAAATGAGCAGATAGTTTTTGAATTTATTCTATCAAATATAAATCGATTTTATCAAATAAATATAATTATAAACGATTCGATATAATCGATTCAATGTATGTAAAATTGACAGATTAAATGTAAAAAAATGATAAGGTAATGACACCTGATAATGTAAAAAATGTTATAACTTAAAATTTCGTCTTTTGAGATGATTTATATAGAATTTAGTAAATTTAAAAAACTGATTTAATTTTATAAAATTTATTGTTAATTATTATTGGTGAAATTGACGTTATTGAGAATATTACGGTGCAAATACTTTGCTCTAAAAACTTTCTTTTTTTTAACACTCCTTGTTTCAGGAGAGCACATTTGTTAGCAACAGGTGCATGTGGATAAAATACACTTGACAATGTAAAAAAATCTCTCTTTAAACTGAGTTATTTAATAATAATTTATCAAGTGGTACAAAACAAAATAATTCAACATTTATTATTACGAGAAAATAATTCATTATTATATTAACATCGATTCATTACGAAACAAAAGTAAAATATTATAACATATTATGCAAACTCGTAAAATTATTATAAAATCAAGAATGTCACTTTATATTATATAAACCGATGACATAATATTTTGTATAGTTTTCTACTTGACAATATAAATTTTATTGTTTTGTCTATTTTGAGAGATACTTTTTAATTTCATTAAAAACGTTAAAAAATATTTTGATCGTTAACGCGACGTTTCGAACAAAGTATGACATCTTTATAAAAAAAACGATAATTCGTCTATTACATAACACGCATACTTTAAAAAAATAAAACTATCGCAGTTACAGAATTAATGGTCACTCTAAAATCTAGAATTATTCATAAAGTTTTATGATGAACACTTTTTTTGGTGTAAATTGCCACAATTATTTATTAAACTAATGAAAAAATTAAAATTATCGCAGTTACAGAATTAATGGTCACTTTAAAATCTAGAATTATTCATAAAGTTTTATAATGAATATTTTTTTTGGTGTAAATTGTCACAATTATTTATTAAACTAATGAAAAAATTAAAACTATCGCAGTTACAGAATTAATGGTCACTTTTAAATATAGACTTTTTAATAAATAAACACTTTTTTTGGTGTAAATTGTCACACCAAATAAACTAATGAACGAATTAACGCCAAAAGAAACGGCTATAAAAACTCACCTGTATCACCGTGCACTTGATAAACATCATTTGTTGTCTATAATCAATGTCACATTATAAATAATATCACTGAAATTCATTTAGCATTGTATTTCAATTAAAAAAAAATGTCTGTCACACACATAGTACAATTTAAATCAAAATAAAACTTTAAACTACGTTATTTGACTAATACATGCTGTAATAATTGATCAACATACCCCTACCCTATGCAAAAATCAAAAATAATTACGTAAATTATATTAAAATATGTTTATTATTGTCGTTTTGAGCAATATGTATTTGATTGTTTATGGTTCTAATGTATTCATAGTTTGGTAGTATTTTTGAATTTGAAAATCGAACAGCGCATTCGATCGCACGCAGCTAGCGGCGGCGATGATTGTGATTAGAGCATGCGCGCGCATTGCGAGCGGGAGGCTGGTGTGTATTTGACGACGCGGAATGCGTCCACTCCGCCGACAGTCGGCGGGTAAATCCCCTTCTTCGTGGATGGGTAGGTGCCTACCCAGTCATCACTGCAGACCGGATTCTCAATTAGTGTTACGTCATTTTGAAATTTACAGTTTAAAATATTTTTTGAATTTAGAACAATCATGTTGAGTCTATTGAATTTGTGTGTTAATTAATATTTATGAAATTTCTAAAATGCATTTTTATGTAAACATATTTGATAAATATTCTCATTTATAAATAAAATAATTAAATTCACACCCACTGTTCGGAAAAATACATATTTTAAATTATATTTTTAAGTAGCTAAAATAATTCATAAGAAATTATTGTCAAAGCGCGAAAAGTTATCCCATAACATCGCTTACAATGCAGACTTAAAATAAACGAAGACGTTATGATTAATTAGTTTTAGACGAAATTTTATTCGTAATTCTGTTTTTACAAAAATTTCAGACATTCTCAATCAGTTACCAATTTCCTTTTTAAAACTTTTTCTTTCTTTAGTGTTCTTTTAAGTATATTTTATCTATAATAAAAGTTGTAAAAAGCTTAGTAACACAATTGTTTGATTTTCAATAATGGCAACATTAATTTTCATGTCAATTAATTATTTTTGTTGTGTTGATATATTTATACTTCTTGATAAACGACCTCCCACACATAACAATTTATTACACATGATTGGATTAAGATTTTTTAAATTGCTTTGTTTTGATACGTTTCTGTTGGTATTTAATTGTTATATTTCATTTTGAAATTAATAAGATTGTGCCATAATAATTAATAGTTCCATTGCTTTATTCAATTCAATTACTGATTACTCTCCTGTAAGTTGTGGAATTGAAAATCAAACAACAATCGTCATCCAATCCAATCGTCGTTATCGTTGCCCAACTCTTAAAGTAATCACGTAAACCAGTCGACGACAGGTCGTAAGCCCTTTAGGCACCTGGTTTCCCGTTTTTCCTATGCATGTATATTATATTCCCACTTTGTCACTTTTGAGATATTATAGATATCAACATTTTATTTCCTTAGCAAAAAGTAAAATCGAAATTTACACAAACAAAAAAAAACAGTTTTACCTGGTAAAACCATCATCCTGCATAGTCTCATGACGTTTCATTTTCACCCCACACATCGATCAAGATGCCTTAAATTATTTTTTCATTGAGTTTTTAGTTAGTATGAAAATTTCAATGTTTCTGTAGAGAACAATATTATAAAAAAATTCCATTAAAAATAGGTATATAATTTGTTTGGTGCTTGACGATGTTACACACGAAACTATAAGTAGAAAAAAATTAAATACGCGTAAATAAAATCCAGTTTTTATTTTTATTAAAAAATATATAAATTAAATAAAGTTTATATTGAAAAACCGTAAGCGGTCATTCCGCGCAACAGTGTATTGGTCAAATGTGTAGCATCGTCAAACCTTATACTACTATGTATGTACATAAGTAAGAATAAATATTTCGCTAGAATTACGGCACACGCCAAATAACGGACATTCACTATGTATGTATATGTATACACATACATATCCATAAAACATTTTCCATAATAATTATATCGAGTAATACGTAATGCTAGATCGGGGTGTCATTTTACATACTAATAAGAACAAATACGATGAATTATCTGTCGATTGTATATATTTAACGGTGTGATTGGATAAAAAAAGCCGTAACAAGACAAAATTGGTGTATACTAAACACGATAATAATTATACCCGGGTGCTTTGAGAGTTTTTTTTCTTGTGTAGAGAGACGCATATATAATGCATTTCTTCGAATATTCCAGAACACAAGACTTAATAAAAATAATTCACATAAACTTCGATCTTCGTGGCTCAGTTGTTTAGATAGGTATCTTGACTGCTAAGCCAAATTTAACGGGTTCGATAACCGGTGGAAACACAATTTTTAATATTATTTCAATCATACGTCTTACTTACTGAGGCACAAAGGCCATGAAAAATTCTTAGTTTTTAATTTTCCCTCCTTTAAGATCCCATTTCTTTTCTTCTTCTCTTGTATAGGTACTTGCTTTGTCAAATGAAAATCAATCATCATCATTATATTACACTCAATAATTATTTTTCTTCTTCTTATTCTTATTCATATTATTTTATTTATTTGTATGTCCGGCTAGAATCCTTCTACAGTAAAAAAAACACACATCGAAAACAAAATCACAAAATAAGAATACAATTATTACGCAAAAAAAGTCAATAACATAATTATATGTATAGAAAGTAAAAAATAATAAATAAATAAATAAATAAATAAATAATAAATAAATAAATAAATAAATAAATAATAAATAAATAAATAAATAAATAAATAAATAAATAAATAAATAAATAAATAAATAAATAAATAAATAAATAAATAAATAAATAAATAAATAAATAAATAAATAAATAAATAAATAAATAAATAAATAAATAAATAAATAAATAAATAAATAAATAAATAAATAAATAAATAAATAAATAAATAAATAATTGAATTTCAAACTTCATTCCTTTCCTTTAAAATGTATACTTACATAATATAAATATGCAAACTAAAAAATTACACATTTCATTGGAGGGTATGTTTCTGTAAATGTTTCAAATAGTCCTTAAATAATCCTTGAAATGATTGCAGGACAGGAGACTTTACTTCCAGTATCGTCGACGCTTTCTCCTCCGTCTGACCACACCTTGGACCTCACATACTCCCCGGATTGTCATATTTCATATTCGATAAGATCGCAATGGCACTTAGGCTTCTCATCTCCGCAGTCCTCAACATACCTTTAGTCTTGACTGTCTCCGCTTTTGTATAAATGCCATAATATATGAGGATAGATCGCACGCTCAATAATTAATAAACTAATTAAGTATTCAATGAACTCGTGTATGTATGTATATGCATTAACATAAATTAATAAAATACATTTATTAAATGCATTTCGTATAAAAAAATGACTTGATGATGTCATCAGTGTCATCACATCGTCACATCATCACACTAAAACCAATTTGTTGTTTATGCGCCGCTTGAATCGCGTTCAAAAACGAATAATTACTTTATCGACGTAGAAAGCTAAAATAACAGAATCGACATAAGAAATAAAATAGCGGGTTGTGGCCAACACATCACTCTCCAAGTTACAAGTTATAAGCTCGCATCAAGGGTTAAGATTTTTTTCTGTATTTTTGATTGTGTAACCAATATTGAATTTGGATGTAAAAATGCGTTAGTTAATAATTGTAATTTACAGTAAAAAAATAAGTACACAAGTATAGCTTCAGGTACATAAATTGAGCATTTTTCGTCGTGGAGTGGTGCGGTTTGCGCATATACCAACCAAACAAAAAAAAACATTTGTGAAGGGGCCGTTTACAGTCCCTATATGCAGAGCGGAAGGTGGTGGAAGTAGCGAAATTGTTTATTCACAATAGTACCATTTTACAGTACCATAGTGTTGATATTTTTTTTCATATCAATTTACTTTTAATTCATTTCTCAAGGAAATCTCGCTTCTGCGGTCTATAAAAACTGGTTACTTACTTCCGATGGCCATACAACTGCAGTAGAACTTAAGCCTCCTGAACAATAGCTTTCCAAGCCTTCCTGTCAGCTGCAGTGGACTCCCAGTCATCACAAGCATTCAGCACGTTCAGATCTCGGGTAACGTTGTCCATCAATCTCTGCCTTGGTCTTTCCAGGGGTCTCTTGCCCACAGGGTTATTTTGCAGGATATGTTTTGTGGCTCTTTCTTCCCCTGATCTGAGAACATGTCCAATCCAGGCTAATCTTCTGGACCTGATTTCGTTGGTGATTAAAGGTTGTCCTGTCAATGCACGAATTTCCTCATTGCTTCGTGGTCTCCAGAAAAACTGGTTCGTTGAAAGAAATAGCCAATTGGCAATAATCTCGCCACTTGCACAGGGTCCAAAAAAAAACGATGAGAAACACTACTTGAAGCCCTCTAGATCTGCAATCTCAACTTTGTGATGCAAAGTGTGTATATTGCATATTATGCAGGCGCTATAATAACAGTAATTAAAAAAACAAGTCTATAACTTTTCCTGTCTGTCACGCCAATTATTTTCCATATTATTTGTTTTTGTATGGACAGGTATATAAAATGCAGGGCCCGCGGTTTTTTAACAACATCATCAACGAAACCTTACTCTAAAATTACTTTCTGCACTTTTTACTGAATACACCCGGTTCAACCCCAAATATTAAGTAAGTATTAGGTGATGTGGTGTATAATTTTATATTGAACGTAAAAATACAATTCATATATTGCATTATGTATAACAACGTTAGTGCGTTTCAAATTCATATTATTTTACATAGTACATTAGAAAAAGCATTTTTTTTACGAAAGAAAATAAAGTATATTAGATATTATTTATCTTTATTTCATTTAAATGCTACATATCTATTTATTTATTTATACATCTTCTTGTACATAATATAAACAAATATAATTGTACACTGGCGGGCTTATTGCCATTAGGCAATTTCTTCCAACCAACCAGATTACAAAGTATGACAACATTGTGTATGTACAACAGCAAATAAAAAAGAGTAAAAGAAATCAAATAAAATACGTATAACACTTAAATACTATTAAACAAAAAAAAAATTATAATTCATAGCAATAAAAAGGATATGGTAAGGACAGGAGAGGAAATCGGGATCAGGTGTTCAAGGATAAATAAATATCTAAATGCTACAGTACACATTATATTGTATATTTCCATTAACTCTGGTTGTTTGAAAGAAATATTTGAATATCTTTTACATAATATGGCGGATTTATTTATTTATTTATCTTTTTGTATATAAAATAAACAAACATATTGCACGCTGGCGGGCTTATTCTAGATTAGAAAGTATGACAAAATTGTGTATGTACATAAAAAAAGAATGAAATAAAAAGAATCAATGGAAATATATTTATTAATTTATTTATTTATTAAAGACACCAACAGAACATTGAAATATACACACATAAGTTAACACATGATACAAACACATAAGGCCCCCAAGTCAAATTGAAAACGCTGTTCGTTATCGCCAAGCGCTAATTTTTTTTTGTATGGGATTTGACGTTTGTTGTTTGTTATTGTAGAAAAAATTTCTACAACAAACGTCAAATCACATACAAAAAAAATAGCGCTTGGCGATAACGAACAGCGTTTTCAATTTGACTCAGGGCCATGTCTCCAATGCTCCAATGACAGGCGTCTGTCACATACTACTAAATATTAATTTAAATAAAAAAAACAATCATCGCTTAAAACGTATTTGCATAAGATTTGCAGTAAAATAACACTGGTAACGGTGACTGGTAAAATATTACACTAAGATAACAATTATAACAAAAAATGTAAATACTTCTTATCAAAAAAAGGATAGGGAAAGGACAAGGAGAGGAAATTATTGCCCGTAAGCAAACGCTGCCAGTCAACCACAGTGTACATAGTATAATAAGTGTTTCGTACTGATTAAGGGACAAACACAGTGTACATAGTATAATAAGTGTTTCGTACTGATTAAGGGACAAACACAGTGTACATAGTATAATAAGTGTTTCGTACTGATTAAGGGACAAACACAGTGTACATAGTATAATACATAAGTGTTTCGTACTGATTAAGGGACAAACACAGTGTACATAGTATAATACATAAGTGTTTCGTACTGATTAAGGGACAAACACAGTGTACATAGTATAATAAGTGTTTCGTACTGATTAAGGGACAAACACAGTGTACATAGTATAATACATAAGTGTTTCGTACTGATTAAGGGACAAACACAGTGTACATAGTATAATACATAAGTGTTTCGTACTGATTAAGGGACAAACACAGTGTACATAGTATAATTCATAAGTGTTTCGTACTGATTAAGGGACAAACACAGTGTACATAGTATAATACATAAGTGTTTCGTACTGATTAAGGGACAAACACAGCATTATAAAATAATATACAAAACAAACATACATACACTATGAAATAAACATAAAATAGGCCAAATACGTTTTTCCACAGATGATGATCATTAAGCAAATCACATTACAACATTAAATAAATAAATATACATATAGTTAACAGTTATTGTATGTTAACATCGAATGTTAACACTTTTACTTACCGACTTGAAATTTTTAATATTTTGTATTGATTCCGTTCGCAAGAATTACTCAGTCCGTGACGGTGTTTCGCACAGATGTCATAATAGACACCACAGAAACAAATAGAAGTCATAATTCCACAGATAAAATAGAAGTCAACAGATACTATAACTGTCAGAGCGTTTTTCACCCGAGAATTTTAATTTAATTTTAATTTTATTGATTTACAGAACCAACAGTTACATTACAAATTTACAGTAGCTATATTATATGAATCAAGTTATAAACCTTATAAAGGTTTTTTAAAATAATTTAATATAAACAAATTAATATATTTTACCGAGCGTTTGGTGCGTACACTCAACGTTCAATCTGAACTCGACAAAGTGCCTTTCGAGCTTCTGTTTCCGGTAATTATGAACGACTTAGAGCGTCACTGATTGCACTCGACGTTCATTGTGAACGTGGCCTAGGGGTTAATTTGCTTATTATTCTGAAATCGGATGTTAATTTTAAATCATCGCAAAAAATGTTTATTTAATTCAAAAGTTGAATTCCTCTGATATACCAATAGTTTTATAATTTGCAGCTCTGTAATCACACACACACTCATACACAATCTATGGCGAAAGACATATCCGCCACGTGGCTATGGTCAATTTGTGATGGTCGTCTTATTCTCTCATTTTCTTTAATTGATACCACCCATTATCTTGGTATTTCTCTGGAAGCTACACTTGCATACTATGTCAAATATTATAAGACTTGATAAATTATCTACTGAATGTCTTTTTTGATCTAAATTGTTAATAGTTTACTGTCATGCATGTACCTAAGTAGGTATATACATTTTCCAATATCTTATTATCAACTTTGGGGTACAAAATAACAAAAAAATACAAACCTACATAAAAAAATAACATTGTTTGCCCTAATAGAAAAGTATTCAATTTGGTTTACTCTCAAAGATACCTACACTTGACACTATGGTATTAATACGCATTTACACATACTATATTGTGTTGTTAAAATTGCAAAGAATAATTATTTACGGAATCAGAATTTACATTTCAAAACTATAATGGCATTTCAAAAATATAAGAATGAACATTTAAAAATTATAAGAATGTACATTTCAAAATTATAATAATGTACATTTCAAAATTATGAAGACAAAAATAATAAATATGTAATTATAGAAGTATTTGAAACATATCAACTTTCGTTTACGCACATTTTTTTTTTATTTTTTATTTATTTATTTGATAAAGAATAAAAGTGATACATTATACAGTTGTTACAATATATAATACAGTTACTTTATATTTAATAACATTACCCCCCAATAAGAGCTTACACTCGGGCTTTGGAGGGGATTCTACCAAATCTATAAATATTTATGTATACCTAACTTATAACATAAAAAATCCAAATCTATGAATATTTATATATACCTAAATCGCAATACAATATTAGGTTATGAGAGATTTTATTGTCTGTCTGAAATTTGAAAAACCAGATGTATTATTGAACTTATATCTCCCATTCAGCTCATTATACCATTTTACACCTTGGTAAGTGTAGTGTAGTTGTCCTTAATAAAGGTAGTTTTATATCACCCATCCTTCTTGGATGACGGCTAATGTTGGAGTTAGGATACAATTTGGACACTAAATAATCCTTGAAAATCTGACAAATTGAGGCTCTTCTATAAAGAGCAAATAAATTAGGGACATAGAATTCTTGGTATAGTACATATTTTCCTTTATATTCCGAATCAGTTCAATTTCATAAATTTGACACACTAGTTAATCGACGAATTATGGCCGATCAATCTCTCTTATATAAGGTAATAAACAATTTTTTTGACTCTTCTGAACTCAGACTACCAGACGGCCCGAATTGTTTCACGTTCCTCTTTGTAGAACGAACTATCGGAAATTTTCAACTATCCCTCGAATTTGTCGACAGTATAATGAAAGTTTTAGTGATATAGATATATTTTTCCTTTCTTATAATGAATTCCGAGAGAGTGTTAGGTACGAATATGTGCCATAACACTCTGTGCCTATGAAAACCTAAGAAGGAATTATAGGAACCACAGAATATACATTTACTCTGATAGTCAAGCCGCTCTTAAAGCTCTTGATTCCTACACAGTAACTTCATCAACAGTATTAGACTGCATTGAAGGGCTGAAGATTTTATCAGTAAATTATGGTAACAAAATCATATTAAGATGGGTACCTGGACACTCCAATTATAAAGGTAACGAGGAAGCTGATGCTCTGGCAAATAGGGGAGCGGACACAGCTACCTATGGGCCGGAGCCTCACTGTCTCCTAGCTACAACACTTTACCAAAGAATGCATTCTTGTTAAAGTGTTGTAGCTAGGTAGCTATTTGAGTGTTAGGTACGAATATGTGCCATAACACTCTGTGCCTATGAAAACCTAAGAAGGAATTATAGGAACCACAGAATATACATTTACTCTGATAGTCAAGCCGCTCTTAAAGCTCTTGATTCCTACACAGTAACTTCATCAACAGTATTAGACTGCATTGAAGGGCTGAAGATTTTATCAGTAAATTATGGTAACAAAATCATATTAAGATGGGTACCTGGACACTCCAATTATAAAGGTAACGAGGAAGCTGATGCTCTGGCAAATAGGGGAGCGGACACAGCTACCTATGGGCCGGAGCCTCACTGTCTCCTAGCTACAACACTTTACCAAAGAATGCTTGACAATGCCACTGAACTCTGGTTATCTACTCCAGGACATAGAACATTCAAAATCACTTATTTCAGGATTCTCTTCAACACACTCTAAGCGGATCCTAATAATAAGCAGGAACAACCTTAGGATTCTCACTAGAATATTAACAGGTCACTGTAGACTCAATAAACATGTATGCACGATGAATTTATCGGAAATGCACCAATGCAGGTTTTGCATAGATGAACATGAAACACCGATGCATCTACTTACAGAATGTGGCCCACTAATGCAAACAAGAGTAAAGATAATAGGTTTGCATATTGCTGATCAAAAGCAGATCAGAGACACCGATCCACAAAGGATTTTACAGTTTTATTATTGCCGCATTGAAAGTTTACCTAATGGATATTTTTTCAATGGCGGATTTTGTATATATGTATGTATATTGATATAAACTCACTTTATTAATATCTAATATCTACAATAAATTAATTAGCATTAAAATTCAATATCCATTTATTTACTTATCTAATTCAGTATTTATTTTACTTTCATTTTGTTTCTGCCACATTATTTACTTTGAGTTTCACTGCATGAATTAGTGTCAAAACATAATGCATAGTACATAGTTAATTTAAAGTATACATAATACATCAAATAATATCTAAAGTACATTTATTTCGCTAAGGCGTCATACTAATTTGGCTAGTTTAATGTTTAAACCTGTATTGATTAAAAAAAATTATGCATACACACAATCATGGTATATCCAACACTAATGCTTTACAGAGAAATATAACATTTAAGTACACTTTTGAAACTGTAGAGGAATTTGCATACATGGGTTCAACTATCTATAAGGAAAATTAAGATACCCTAGAAAGAATATGGCGAATAACAACAGGAAACAAATCGTTCTTTTCTTTATTACCAGTGTTCAGGTCTAGAAATGTCCACAGAAAGACAAATATAACCCTGTATAAAACAAGTCATAAGGATTGTTGTATCATATCGTTGTGAGGCTTAGACACTGACCATATAAAACGAAGCGCGACATATGCGTGTATCTCCACATACCAGCTTCAACACGCATAAAAACCTAACATTATTCAGAATGAATCGGAAAAAACCTAACATTATTCAGAATGAATTGCTGTACTATGTGAGGTGTTATTTTTCTCTAGTATTTTCGATTACTAAGTTTTTAGACATAGGTACTTTGGTACTTACCTACATCACGACACTGACGTAATCTTATAATGTAAGGTAACAAGCGACAGGTATGCGGGTGTGTTTTACATTATGAAGGTAAGAAAAATACATGCGTGTAAACTGCGTTCTCACACACCAGCATCGTCACATCTAAAAAATGACATTCAGAATGGGTGGTGAATCACATTGCTGAATTATTTATGTATGAGAGACATGATTTTTACCCTTGTATTTGCAATTACCCGGCTCTTGCGGAACCCGTCGATACATCGGCCTAAACAGCTCAGTTAACAGACTTAATATACTCAGATTTTAACTATATTTTCATTCTGAATCTATGAGACGATTAGTCTCCACGATGTGACAACTTTTAATAATTGAAGTGCGTGTTAGTGATGAGCATAAATCTTGCAAATCCTGGTCTTGGTTTTGCAAGATTTAATGCAAAAGTCTTGCGGTTCCGTAAAATTTTATAAACGTAAAATTGGTAAACCCACAGACAGGCTGTGCCTTGTGGAATTTTTGTGTACACGGTTGATTTATTGTGCTCGATATTGTGTCTATGTATATTATATGTTAAACTATAAAAATCTTAAATAAATCAATAAATTTTAATCAAACATCCATAAAACAATAAAGAAATAAAACAAATTGTATATGGTATTTTATTTATTTTTATTTTTTATTTTTATTTTTATTTAGAAAACAAACAGGATACAATGTTATAAGGATAAATACAATATGAAGACTTAACAGTAAGGAAAGTTCATTGTGCCCCAATAATATGTTTTCACATAGGATATAATATGGTATACTGCGTCGGTGTCGCACAGTATATTCTCACACTTCTTGAAAATATGGGGATGAAACTTTCAATAAGTACGCCGTTTAGTTATTATAATATGTGTATATTTTCAATTTTAATATCCTAGTCATCAATGGTGCTGTGTATCGGAGTGTACTCTGTATCAATTAGCGAGCTATTTGTAATCTATATTTATTTATTTATTTTCTTTGGGAAGCTATAGCTCATTTACAGTTTAATGATACAATATTATTTTTACAGTGTTAGAGCCAAAAAAAGCATTCCATCAACATTATATAAAAACAAATAACAGTTTACAAGCCAAAAACATTTATACACACACCTTCATACACACCCTCACACACACTCATACACACCATCACACACACATACATATAAACATACACACATATATACAACAACTAGTCGGCCTTCGTGGCTCAGTTGGTTGGGTATCTGACTGCTGATCCAAAGGTCCCGGGTTCGATTCCCGGTGGAGACATAGTTTTTAATTGTTTTTTTCAGTCTGGATCTGTGAGACGATAAATATCGTAAGTCTCCAAATGTGGGAACTTGTTATTTTTTATTTATTTTTTTTTCAACATAATTTCATTTTTTAATTTTGTCAATGCTGACGGTGTTGAATATGTAGAATTCCATAATGGGTATTTTAAATCAAACAAATGATTTGTTCTACATATATATTTTTTCCTGAGTCCAGGACGACCGTTTCAGCTTATTAGGCCCTATCCAGTTGATAAGGGCCTAATAAGCTGAAACGGTCGTCCTGGACTCAGGAAAAAATATATATGTAGACCAAATCATTTGTTTGATTTAAAATACCCATTATAATTTCATTTATAAAAGATCCCACTAACCATATATGGTTATCAGTGGGTTTCTATATCATACATACAATATATGTGCTAACTTAAACTAACCAACAATGACAAAAAAAAATGAAATTGGTTTGACAATATAAAAATGTTTTGATAGATCCAAAACATTTTTGCGTGCAAAACATTGGGTGCGTGTTAAATTAATATTTGACATAGTACCTGTTAGTTGCCCGAGAAGTAGGTAATAAAAAAAAACTAGGGAAAGTAAGGGAAAGGAGAGACGAGAGATTAGGAGGACAGGATAGAGGGATATTGTTTGCGCATCACCTTCAGAACATCATATCTATATTTATATGTAATATTTCACATTGAATATGTCTATCTCAGCTGAGAATGTATGTATTGTTATATTGGCTGCATATGCGTGTAATTGTGGCATTGAATATGTCTATCTCAGCTGAGAATGTATGTATTGTTATATTGGCTGCATATGCGTGTAATTGTGACATTGAATATGTCTATCTCAGCTGAGAATGTATGTATTGTTATATTGGCTGCATATGCGTGTAATTGTGGCATTGAATATGTCTATCTCAGCTGAGAATGTATGTATTGTTATATTGGCTGCATATGCGTGTAATTGTGACATTGAATATGTCTATCTCAGCTGAGAATGTATGTATTGTTATATTGGCTGCATATGCGTGTAATTGTGGCATTGAATATGTCTATCTCAGCTGAGAATGTATGTATTGTTATATTGGCTGCATATGCGTGTAATTGTGACATTGAATATGTCTATCTCAGCTGAGAATGTATGTATTGTTATATTGGCTGCATATGCGTGTAATTGTGGCATTGAATATGTCTATCTCAGCTGAGAATGTATGTATTGTTATATTGGCTGCATATGCGTGTAATTGTGACATTGAATATGTCTATCTCAGCTGAGAATGTATGTATTGTTATATTGGCTGCATATGCGTGTAATTGTGGCATTGAATATGTCTATCTCAGCTGAGAATGTATGTATTGATATATTGGCTGCATATGCGTGTAATTGTGGCATTGAATATGTCTATCTCAGCTGAGAATGTATGTATTGTTATATTGGCTGCATATGCGTGTAATTGTGGCATTGAATATGTCTATCTCAGCTGAGAATGTATGTATTGTTATATTGGCTGCATATGCGTGTAATTGTGGCATTGAATATGTCTATCTCAGCTGAGAATGTATGTATTGTTATATTGGCTGCATATGCGTGTAATTGTGGCATTGAATATGTCTATCTCAGCTGAGAATGTATGTATTGTTATATTGGCTGCATATGCGTGTAATTGTGACATTGAATATGTCTATCTCAGCTGAGAATGTATGTATTGTTATATTGGCTGCATATGCGTGTAATTGTGGCATTGAATATGTCTATCTCAGCTGAGAATGTATGTATTGTTATATTGGCTGCATATGCGTGTAATTTTGGCATTGAATATGTCTATCTCAGCTGAGAATGTATGTATTGTTATATTGGCTGCATATGCGTGTAATTGTGGCATTTTTCCTTATATTTGTATTATATTCATCCCTTTCATACATCGTTTATTTTTTACACTACCAACTTAATTTTTATTCGAAAAATTGTGGCAATAGGTCAACTGCAAAGTTGGTAGCTATCGATATAGGAAAGAACCATATTTTATTTTGAAAAACCGCACCTTGGTGTAACTTAATACCTACATCTTGCTACTTAAATAATGAGTATGTCATTTAAACAATTACATAATATACATCCTCATACATTCCCTAAGTTAAGCGTAAATGCTTGCGCAGGTGAACGAAATCGGTCGTGACAGGATTCGAACTCGCCATCACTGGATTACAAATGCAGCGCGCTAACCGCTCTGCCACCACACCCATCTAAATAATATAAATGAATAATATTAATACCATCGTCTTCATTGTGTCCTTCACAATATTAATATAATATAAAGTTTTTACACAGCTAATGATTAAACAAACATATCTAAATGGACTTATCTGGTAGCAGACTCCTTGAATTAAAAACATATACAAATAATAGTTTGGTACACGTAGAAAGTAATAATAAATTCAATACGTCGCATCTATAGAAATGTTTGACCATTTTTTTTTCTTTTGTATTCATATGATTATATTCGTGATATCATACTTACATTATACAATCACGTCATGTTTCTTTCAGAGTATGCAGAAGGGACCAAACGCCATACGGTCATATCTTGACACCCATTTTAATTCGTTTTTGTCGATTCTTCTCTTTATATAATATGCTCTCCAAGCATTCAAACCTCTATCGATGCAGTTTTTCAAAATGTTATCAATGTGGTATTGCCAGCTGTTTTATGGTCGACTTCTGCCTTTCACGGCTAGAAATATAAATAATAAAATATATGAAATATAAAACCACGTGACAATTATTCATCTGTCAACGCCTGATTTCAAGTTCCTCTGTTAATCCTTATATTACATCTACGAAATATTCATCTGTCAACACCTGATTTCAATTTCCTCTCTTTATCCTTATATTACCAACTACGAATTATTCATCTGTCAACGCCTGATTTCAAGTTCCTCTGTTAATCCTTATATGTCAAATCATTTATATTTCGACGCCTGATTTCAATTTCCTTTTTAATCCTTATATGTCTACGAATCATTTATCTTTCGACACCTGATTTCAATTTTCTTTTTAATCCTTATATTACCTACTACGAATTATTCATCAATCAACGCCTGATTTGAATTTCCTCTCTTAATCTTTCCATTACTTTGAATCATTTATCTTTCAACGCCTGATTTCAATTTCCTCTCTTAATCTTTCCATTACTTTGAATCATTTATCTGTCAACGCCTGATTTCACGAATTATTTATCTGTCAACTTATCTGCTATCGACCCATCTCAATTGTTATTACCATTTGTTTTTCTCAACATAATTACCATATTATGGTCGGTTGGAAGAAAAATCCCACCGGTATGCAATATTTATTCACGTGTAGGTTCAAAATGAAAAATATCATAAAAATACTTTATATCCGTTTTAATAGGTAAAAAATGTAGTATATAATGGACTATGAACTTCTGACGAAGCAATTATGCAAGGTTGAAAAGAGTGGAATATGATGTAGGGCCCGACTGAGAAAAAGTTGACATTATCAAATGAATAATAATTTAAAAGATGGAATGTGCTAATAATAAGGAGAGCATGTACGACACGATCCATGGATGTAAATGAGGCAAATCATGAATGTGAAGATACAACAGGCTGGCGTTCGGTTTACTCTGGCTATCACAAATAGAGACGTGACGGTATAACGGTTTTTATTTAGGTATTTAACACTTCCTTGCACCTTGTGCAAGTGGTGAGTTTATTGCCAAAAGACAATTCCTTCTAAATTTCTCCCCTACTGGGAATCGAACATTAAGTGGCGTTTTGATAGATCTTGGCTGAAAGAAGTTCGTTGTTCTTGACTCTCTGTTCATTTTATTATACAAATTTAAATTAGGTAATTTAGCATAACTTATGAGATAACATTTGAATTAAGCAAATGACAAGTAAAATATTATATAAATTTGCATGCATTTATTTTTATTATTTCAAGGCGTTTTAATGAAAAAATATTTAACTCTCTTAACAGTAACTTGAATTAACTTAAAATAAACATATATAATAAGAGTTTTATTGAAATATTTACATAAATTTATTATATTTTAAACGAAATAATGTTTTCAGAGTATTATAAAATAATTTATATTATATTTTAAATAGCTTCTCGGGGCAAATAACAGGTGTTATGTAAAGTATTAATTTAACTAGCACCCAGAACCAATATTTGTTTATTTCAATTTCAGAAGTGCGTTTTTACACGAATAACATATATTTGCATGTATAACTTAGCGTTTGAGTGAAAAACATAGAGATTATTTTATTTCATTTTAATGTTTTTCGTATTTATAAAATGTAAAAGTTTTATAAGTAAATATGTCATTTTATATATGAACAAATAGATCAAGATCGAACTAGTAAAACAACTAGCAGAATCTATCGAGAACATAGTACTAAAATATTTGACGTACCTATTATTATATTTAGTTTCCATTGTTACATAGAATACAATTTTCAAATAAACCAACCTACTGAATCCAACCATAAATTTTCAGATGTACCTATATTATAATAAAAATCTATGAAACCAACAATCAAATTCAAATTTATAGAACTTTGGTATAGGTAGGTACCTACATCATACTTACTTAAATGTTCCATATTTATTCCATACTTATTACAAATATCTGACCTTGTTGATTTTTCATTTTTTTTTTGTTCTATAGTTAAAATGAAATACCCATACTGATGTTTTAAAGTGTAATATTTTTGAAGGTAGGTATTATGTTATATAGGTGTATGATTTTTAATTATTTATTTAATAATTATCTAAATTTTGTTTGTTTATATATTTATCTCATTAACGAACTAATAAAAAAGTATGTACTTGGAACTATCCAAGCCGATGGGACAAGCGGAAACTTTAAATACTCATTTCACACTTAATAACAATATATAAGAACATGGGGGTTGTGGCCAACACTAAACTCTTCATAATAATAAGAAAAAGAGAAAAGAGAAGAGAAGGAACAAAAAAGGAAAAGAGATTTGGGTAACTAAAGGAATAGGAAAACTAGTGAGAAGTAAGTTGGTTAGGAAATAGAAAGTAGGAGCACACGCTTTAGTCTAATTTTGAAGGTTGCTAACGTTGGTGCAGTTCTAATGTCAAGGGCAAAAGTTTTTTCATAACCAGGCAGCATGTAGTATGTATTTATATTTCATATGTATTTATATTCATCGTCCTTAACTGTAGTAAAGGACGATGAATATAAAGTCGTAGCATGTGACTATTAATTATAACATAAGGCCCTTGTATACCCTGGGTGTACGGATGTACGCAAAAATGCACACTAAATTACCTTCTAATGTATGAAACACGAAAAAATATTGCATATCACCTGATATGTGATATACATCATTTTATCGCGCAAAAATGGTAAAATTTAAAGGTTTTTTAAATAGCAAGGATAGTTATTAAAATGTTATACTAAAAAACTCAGCCGGTAGATTATCATATTCTCTATCGATTGAAGTAAAAATCTGCTTCATAGGCTTTGTAGATTTAGATAATTACAACAAAAAAGAAAAAAGGTTTTACTAAAACTAATTTCACAAGAAGAGTATTAAACAAATTCAAAGTTCAAAAAACTCATGCAATAGAATAAAGATGTACCTACCTACATACAAACATTTCCTTATTTCAAAGACCTATCTTTTGTGGGTACTGGGGAAATTATTTTTAAAATAAACTATATAGCCTACTATAGCCTCTTAATATCATTTCGCTATATTTATGTTAGTACTAGATGTATGATGTTGATATTTACAAGTAAAGATATTTATTATAAATATAACTGCCTTGGTTATGCCAGTTAGACATGAGCGTCTACATTGTTTTTATGCGAGAGGTAATGTATTATCTGTCATATGAAATGTAAATAATAATAATAATTGACAAGTTTCCTGTACATATGATGGATATCTCGAGCAAAAAGCTGTATTATTGCAATATTAATGGATGGATGGATAACTCGCCTGTATTTGAATAAAATATAATTGAAATAATGCTACTGCCATTATTATATACCTACTCATTAAATGATTATTATAATACTAATGAATAATTATTTTCGTTCTGTTTGTTTATATTTTTGAGGAAATCTAAATTCGATATTTTTTTTTAGTTTGAAAAGCCATTATAACAGATGTATGATAAAAAACCCGTGTATGGTTGAAAATTTTAATTTGTGTACTTATCTTGATTTTTGTTTTTATCTAGCAGATTCTGTTTTTTTTTTCAAATCAGTAACAAATTAAGTCCTTCTCCCTTCACTTTTCCTTCCCTTTCTTTCCCGTCACGGGCAAATGTGAGAAATATATGAATATGTAATAATTTTAAGTATATTTGTATTTATTTTTTAGCGTGAACAACAGATGAACATCTATAAGACGATGAATGATTGTCGACGAGGCTATGAATGTGTGTCAAGATAGAAATAAGTGGCGTTCGGTTCTCTCTGCCTACCCCGCAAGGGATATTGTGTTTTGGTATGTATGTATGTATGTATTGTAGGTACATACTTCTATGATTATTAAATGTACATCAATTGTGGACAAAAGTAATTGGTCTGTCTTTTTTCATTTCATAGTGTATTTTTTCTGTTTATTTTATATAGGTACCTACTGTATTTGTCCCTAAAATAAATGAAAAAAATAATTAATGAATAAATAGACACATACATAAATAAAATACAAAATGAAATAAATAAAAAAAATCAATAAATAAATACATGAATAATCAAATGAAATTTTAAATAAATAAATAAAAACAAATAAATAAATAAATAAAGACAAATAAATAAATAAATAAAATAAATAAATAAATAAATAAATAAATAAATAAATAAATAAATAAATAAATAAATAAATAATAAATAAATAAATAAATAAATAAATAAATAAATAAATAAGTAAATAAATAAATAAACAAATAACATAAATAAATAAATAAATAAATAAATAAATAAATAAATAAATAAATAAATAAATAAATAAATAAATAAGTAAATAAATAAATAAACAAATAACATAAATAAAAACATCATGTATTTATTTATCAAGGGATCGCTACAAATTTTTCTTTCACATATGGCAATGTGTAATTATTTAAGTATCTACCATATTTGGTGTTTCACAGTAGAATACGTGTTTTCTTTAACATGTTTTGTATTTGAATTTGAATGCGTTTAACATTGGCAGTCAAAGAGTATAATATAATATCTACGGACATTGGCAGTGAGAAACTTCATAAATCTATGGTTTTTCGTGTAATATTTTATTATTTAATTTGATATCTTTATAAAACATACTATATATAATTAGCTATCTACGCTCATTCTCCATAGAATAAATTTTAATTATGCCATACTTCACAGACATCCTTGCGAGCAGTTTGATTAAAAATGGGTACGAAGTTTTTGTTTCACTTATTAATATTATATATGGCATTGAGAGATTATCTTATTATTGAATTTAAAAAATATATATTATATTATTATTATTATATAAGGGACACGGCAGAGTGCAAAATGTGATTAAATTTATATACCAGTTGAAGAAACAGGATTAAAGACAGAGACGGATCAAGATTTACACTACACAATTATATAATTTTATTTTATTTGCTTAAAGGCAACTTATAGGTAAGTAACTAAGTGTGTCAAATATTTTTTATCTCGCATCCAATAAGATGCCACATTTTGGAAAGTATCGATGTTGATAGTCTCACAAATACAGACTTACATCACAGTTAAAAACTGTGTCAGCACCGGGAATAGATCCCAGCTAGAGTTTCTTTCCCGACTTCTTGAACCCGGAAATACCCGGAAAATTATCGAATCAGATCTCGGGAAATTTTAGTCGGCAATAAGTGACCTTCGGCAATAAAACAAGATCAAAAATTTAAAATAAAAATATTAATTATGTAAAATTATATGAGAAAATTAGAAGTCGGCTTTCGCATTATCATGTATCAAAGGCCTATTCTACTAAATAATAAGAAAACAATTTCATAGATCAATCCCAGATTAATCCCAGCTCATAAAATAGAAAGCTTAGAAGTAAAGTAAAATGTGCGGATGAGTTACAGTATTTAATGAATAAAGTGTATGAAGGATGCTTGCAGAACAGACTGAGAATGAATGTGAGTAAATCTAAGATATTGATATTCGAAAAAACTGAAATTATAACTCCGTGTAGAATAAAAGTAGAGAACGAATGGCTAGAACAAGTAGAGGAATATTTATACTTGGGGAGTATGTTTGAACGGAATGGAAGACCTGATAAAGACATTGAAAGAAGAGTTATGGCTGGTAACAGAATAAACGGAGCTCTCAGACTAGTAATGTCCGATCCAAGCATCTCAAAGGAAGCCAAAATTTCCGTACATAATGCAATTGTTGTGCCCACTTTGATGTATGCCAGTGAAACATGGACGTGGCAAAAGACGCATGAATGTAGAATGAATGAATGCTGTGGAAATGAGATCACTAAGAAGAGTATGTAATAGAACGATATATGATAGAATAAAAAATGAGGACATAATGAGGGAATGCAAGATGAAGAAGAGTATTATAAATAAAATGAAAGTGAATTCCTTGAGGTGGTTTGGACATATTGAAAGAATGAATGATGAACGACTGACCAAAAAATATACATGGGTGTAAGAGATGGAGTGAATAGTAGGGGCCGCCCCAGAAAGGGATGGCATGACCATGTGAATGAAATTTTGAAAGAAGGAAATATAAGAAGTTTGAATAATCGACGAGCATGTATGAGACGATGCATGGATGTAAAGGAAGCTAGGAATGTATGCAAAAATAGAGGAGTATGGCGCTCAGTTCTCTCTGCTTACCCCGTAAGGGATATGGCGTGATGGTATGTATGTATGTATGTAGAAGTAAAATGTTATAATATCTCCGACAGTCAATTGTGATTTGTTTTTCAATTTTATTATTTTTTAACTCGTTTTCATTTATTCATATACAGTATTCTATCTTAATCGGAAACAAAAAAAATCCTTAAGATTCAGAGCTCTAGCTAATCGGGAAGGTGGTTAAAAATCAATCGCAAAATTCCAGTACGTACGGACAAACAGGTGAAGTTAAATACCTTACTATACCAGTCGTCATCCTCAATGCTGAGGGTCGTGGCCATCATGTACCCTGCTGCGGACTATTGCTCTCCAGGTCGTCATGTCAGCTGCCAGATGAACGGCTCTATGGAGTGACGTAGCAGGAATATTTTGCCTTATTTGGTGGAACTGATCTGCTTCTCGGTCTTGTACGAAGCGATTTTCCGACCATGATCAGCTGTTCAAGGCTGTCTTCCCTTCTACGAGTTTTGTGTCAAAAAAACTTAAACGTTCAAGACATAGAAGACGACAATCAGCGGCGACTCTATATGAAGTGCGTTGGATCAATTGCACTACCAATTTTTAAATGGTATATTCTAAAAATTAATATTAAAATATGTTTTTAATATATCATTACGCTTTAATTTATTACTGTTATTTTTCTAAACCAATTGATAATTATATAATATACCCTCGCAATCAACATCATATAATGAAATCTACCGCAATACAAATATTATCATTATGTAATGTATGGCGTGCAATATACATATCGCACCAAAATTGATTTCTTTTTAATACAGCGTATGTATGAAGAGAAAGAAATAGTCCTCTGGCAGATGAAATAGCGATATTTGTACTGAACTCATAAGGCAGACTCGTGTAGGCTCGTGCGCTGCACTGAGCTTATCATATCTTAGATGTAATTAGTATGTATACCTCTATCTCGCTCTCTAATTCATTAGCCATTCGTATTGAAAGAGATGAGTATCACATATTGACACACAACTTTAGACCTAATTACTTCGTATATTAATACTTGATTGAGACGAAAATTATATGAATAATACTCCCATACTTTTGTCTTTACGACATCTCTGTTGATAAATCAGTAAAACAATATTGTAAAATAACAATATTACCTATAAAAGAGAACGTCACTAATTCAAATGTGTACATATTATCCTTGTTTGAACTTGATTTTTACCAATCGTCAATATCGGGCGCGGTTTTTATTTTGAATTAAAAAATGTTTTTAAAACAAATACTGTGACTTTAATACATTTGTTTAAATATCGTATATTGTATTTATGGTTTAAATACCTATTAACTCTCACATTCCTCCACTTTTCTTTTTCTATTCCTACAGTTCCTCCCCCATCTCCGTCATTATCCTTGTTGCTTTTGTTATGTATATATTTTTTTTAGTTTTTTTTTATATTTTTTTTTAGTTTTTAATAGGTATAAAATATTAATATTTTTTCAGAATCAACTGTAAATATGTACTTTGTGGACAGTTTTTTGGCCTTGATTTATTATTCATTGTTTTATATTCATATTAGTTAATGATGCTGTTATTGTCCCAAATAAACCAAATAAATAAATAAATAAATATATAAATAAATTTAGGAAAAAAATGCACTACCAAAAATGATCAAAAATACCATAGACCAGTCGCCACTGACGACAATCACACCGTGGTGCGAAGTTCTCGAAGAATAGAAATGTTTGTTCTTCTTGCTGTCCAGCGAATTTTCAGCATTCTTTTCCAGCACCTCTTTTCGAACGCGTCTATCCTGTCTCTATAACACTCTCTGTAACACGAGTGCACGCACAATCTTCATCTTCACTAGCGTCTGGCGACAGATGAATCAAGGGAAAATTATACGGGAAGCACATAGAATTATAAGGTACAGAAGCCGCGTGTAGCACAAATTTCGAATTGAAATGTAAAATGTATGACAAGTTTTTTTTTTTACATGTGTGTGTGAGGCGGTAGATTGGTTGGTCTACGTATTATGTAGGTGTGCGTATCGGTAGGTGTACGTATAAGGCCGGGCGAGTGAAATTCGTCTGTTTCAGCTTAGTTTTAGTTGGCATACATTCATTGCGCTGACTAGGTATATGTATCATATATAATCTAAGGGGATGCAATAAAATACGACAGCGAAATAATAGTATGATGTGTACGTCAATCCCGTTCTCCTTACTCTTTTGGTCAGATTAAGTTAATTGCTACTCGTATGAGCGGGTTGCTTTATAAATTAAATAGAAATTGGTCGCAGGAAAAATGTCATCAACGCTTTTGCCATTTAAGGTTAGGAATGAGTTTATTATGTATTCGCATTTGCAGCAGCGGAATTGCTTAAGAAGCCCAAAATCCTGGCTTACCTGTGAATATAATGTTAAAAAATTCAAGAACTAATATTTATTTATTTGTTTTATGGCAACCATACTACATGATTAAAAATTAAACCGTTTGTAGATACGATGCTTTACAGGGCTACAAATGTAAATATTATTTGTGATTGTGATTTTAAAAATATTTTTCATGAACACAAAATTTTCGACAATTCCCAATTGTCCTCCAGGGTTTGCCTAGTCCGAAGGTTCTAGTCTCGCCCCTGCGCATTATATCACATTTTTCAAATAAATTATATTATTGTTCAACACAATATTTACGTAGTTTTAGAATACCTTCCTATTTGTTAATACTATTTAATTTTTTTTATTTATTCAGTTAAATATTAGTGCGCATGCTAATTACGGACTTCCGTCCCTTGATCCGTCTGCCGCCAGACATTTGGACAATATTTACTTTCAAGTTTTTGGATATAACTTTATATTTTAGACAGGTCATAGCATTTTTTTGCCATTCCTATTGTCAAATAAAATAAAAATTAGTTATTGTCAAATAAAATAAAAGTTAGTTATTTAATGAAAGTGTGATAATAAATATTTATATGATTTCGACTCTGTTTCAAATGCGTGCCTATGAATTTCATTATATATCTCTGAGCAACATTACATTATAGGTACATGGTGTATCTATCTCATAATATGCAATACAGGTGCATTGCTCACACTAGCCTCCAATACATTACACGCTGTATAGACATATTCCGATGTATCGTCTTATCTGACCGCATCGTACAGGAATATCGAATCGTTGGCTTTTAACTCCTTGCCATTTCTCAACGGAATAACATTACCGGACCATGTCCAGTCACAACTGGCCACAGAACGTTTGAGTAAACGGTGAAAAGTGCGCACATGTACACAACTACACAAATCAGCACAAATGGCACATACATAGGTTGTATGCATCTATCCTGCCCCCCTAGACAACATGCCATTAAAGCTAAGCGTTATATCGCTAAGCGATAAAAATGTATGAAATTTGTGGCTGTCACGTGTTGTCATAGCGACCAATTTCATACATTTACTATCGCTTAGCGATATAACGCTTAGCTTAAATGACACGTTGTCTAGGCCCCCAGATCGGATACGACCTCGTACTTTGGTCGGAATAATAACAAAAACTACATCAGTAGACCGATTGTGGGACGATCTTCCGATTTGTGTTCTATTTTAAAGTCCGTATTGACATTATTTTCAAGAGATTGGGCTTCTTCGGAAGAGTACAGTTGACCCCAATGGACCCAAATGATTATTTAATAAAGTATTATATGAACATTTCCATTATCCTCCCCATTCATTCCCAAGGTTAAAAATCTTCCCCTTCCTAAAATGTTTTTCCTTTAGAATGTCACATTGAAGTAAAATATGATTGATTGTTACTCTTTTATTTATTATTTTTTTTTATTTATTCATTTATTTAATATTTATTTATATATTTATTTATTTATTTGTTTATTTACTTATTTATTTACTTATTTATTTATTTATTTGTTTATTTATTTATTTTTTATTTATTTATTTATTTTTTATTTATTTATTTATTTATTTATTTTTTAATTATTTATTTATTTATTTATTTATTTATTTATTTATTCATTTATTTATTTACTTAATTTTTATTTATTTATTTATATTTTTGTACAAAATTTAAACAAATATAATGCAAAACTAACCAGATTCAGTACAAAGTATGACGAAATTATACATGTACCTACATCAGCAAAAGAATGAAATCGAAATACAACACAAAATAACTATACACAAAATACACAAAATAACTACACTAAAAATGATGGTGTAGTGATTTTTATCAAAAACACACTAAATGTTGACGTAACTGAACTCGCTATACCAAACGCAAATTGTCTTCAATCCAAATAAATCACGACACATGCATTCTTGCTATTTACAGAACACCTTCAATTCACAACATCACCCTTTTCTTGGATAATTTGAACTGTGCACTTGAACCTTTGACCAATTTTAAAAATCTTATCATTGCAAGAGATTTAAATATAAATACGTTAAATGAAAATCCGCATCCACTTCTAGATTATGAAACACTTCTAATACACCACGGCCTACAAAGTGCAATAAATAAACCAACTCGTATAACAACAAATTCCAAAACTTGCATTGACCACATAATGATTAGAACTAAAAAAACATTCAAATCACTAATCTACGAATCATCAATTACAGACCACTACACAACTTTTATTAACATAACCCAAACACAACATAAACAAGATACAAACTTACAATACACTAAATTAAAAATTGACTATGATAGCCTTAAAACAACTCTAGGACTCCAAAATTGGGAGCATATAACCTCAATAACTGATGTGAATTTAGCCTGGAATATCTCTCATATGTAAATATTCCACATAAAAACAAACCAATTAAACCGTGGATAACCCAAGGAATTATTAAATCCATCCACAAAAGAAATAGATTACACCAGAAATGCATTAAAAATCCACATGACATGATCCTACTTAACCACTACAGAAGATATAGAAATACCTGTTCCATAATTATTCGTAAAGCAAAGCAAATATACTACACTTCAAAAGTGATTGAAAATAAAAATAATCCCAAAAGAATTTGGGATATTATAAAGGAAATTACATGTACAACTAAAACAAAACAATCAAGTATCAAAGAACTCAAGATAAATAATACTAAAACTACCTTTGCCGAAAATCCTAATGATATTGTAAACCATTTTAATTCCTTTTTTTCCACTATCGGTTCCAACTTGGCCAAAAATATCAAATTAACAAATCAAAACGACCCCATTGCACAATACAATAATCACTCTACAAATAAATTCATTCTTGAAAAGGCCTCATCGGATGAAATAAACAAAGCAATAATAAAAATAAAACCAAACTGTGCTACAGGAATAGACCATCTATCTGAAAAATCAATTAAGCTCCTTAACAATGAATTAATAGCTCCGCTTACATATCTAGTTAACTTATCTATAACTAACGGCATCTTCCCAACGTCTATGAAGACCGCAAAAATTTTACCCATATTCAAGGATGGAAACAAAGACGAAGTAAATAATTACCGCCCAATAAGTGTACTAAACATTCTCTCTAAAATCATAGAAAGAATCATAAAAAATCAACTTACAAACTACTTTGACAAAAACAATATCTGGTCAAACAATCAGTATGGTTTTAGAGAAGGAAGGTCTACCTCGGATGCTATTTCTGAAGTCACTGGATATATAACTCAGAATGTTGACAAAGGCAATAAAACAATTGGTATATTTTTGGATATTAAAAAGGCCTTTGATACAATATCGCATACTAAACTTTTTGAAAAAATGGAAAAATTAGGGATTACCGGAAATGAGTTAAAATTATTGAAATGCTATATGACAAACCGAAAACAACTAGTCAAAATTCAAGACACTCTGAGTTCGCCTTCCAATATAAACTACGGAATACCTCAAGGAAGCATACTTGGTCCTATCTTATTCCTCATCTACATGAACGACCTATGCAATATGAATATAGGAGGACAAATCATAAGTTTTGCAGATGACACTGTGTTGTTATTTAGCGATAAAAACTGGGAATCTACTTACAAAAAAGCAGAAAGTGGGATGCATCTTATTAAAAACTGGCTAAACTGTAACACACTTACATTAAACAATGACAAAACAGTATACATAACTTTTACCAAAACGGACCAGGGACAACCAAATGAAAATAGACCACTGAAAATTCATGACTGCAAAGACCAACAAAGTAACTGTATATGTACTGAAATAAAAAAAACTAGACAAACGAAATACTTGGGAATAACAATTGACCAATGTTTAAAATGGAAACCCCATATCTCAATTTTAAGCATGAAATTAAAAAAAATTAATTTCATTTTTCGCTCCATCAGAAATGTTTTACCTAAATCTGTCATTAAATTAATGTACTATTCACTTTACCAATCAATAGTAGAATATGATATTATAGGGTGGGGTGGCACTTACAGAACAAATATAGATTCAATAGTTAAAGCCCAAAAATCCGTTTTGAAAATAATATTTAATGTACCTATTCGCACACCCTCAGCCGAACTATTCAAAAAACTTGACATCCTAGACATACCACAGTTATATGCTAAAAACATTTGCACTTATATCTATTCACACCTTAACGACTTCCAATCAACCCAAACTACACGTCAGACTAGACAGACTAGACAAGCAAATATACAGATACCGAGAACCAAATCGACTTATGGACAAAGAAATTTTCATTTCCTTGGAGTAAAAATTTTCAATTTGCTTCCAATTGAATTGAAGAAAAATACAAATATAAACAGCTTTAAATGTGGATTAAAGAAGTGGATAAAAAAAACAGACAAGACAGTGATAAATAAACAACTCTACGTTAACATACAATGACACACACGCACACCTAAACAATATACCTATATAATTATAAGCTGCTTCAGAACAGGTTTTTAACCTAGTGAAGCAGTTTACATTCCGCATCTAGTTCTTAAGGATCTTTTTTTTTTGTAAAAATATTGTATTGTTAAACTTTGATGTGTACCTGTATATTATTTCTTATGTTACAAATAAAAAAAAAAAAGAAAAAAAAAAAAAAAAAAAAAAAAAAAATAATTAAAATAAAGAAAATATACATTACACTAAGATGACTATCTATTTTGATATTTAAAAGATTGTCAATAAAATAATCATTTGACTTCCGATAGGGAACAAAATCCTATGTTTACGTATATGCAATTAATAAATATTCGATTTACATAAAACAATGACGTCAAATTGATAACCACCTCCATTTTTGGAAGTCTGTCTGTAAATGTGACTATAATGTAACAAAAAAGTAATTTTCTTCTTTCACATATATCACAAAGCATTCTTTTCAGGGTGAGTTGCCTTTGACATAAAAAGAGACGATGTTTTGATGAGTTTGCCAGTATCGGAATGTTTTACGTGTAATTCTCTCTGCCAACCTACATTAAAGACATTGTGTATGAACAAGTATTGACAGAGACGTGTGTTTGAACATGCGTACAATTGTCCTGTCACCCCAGACGTCTGCTTGATTGGTCATTTCTAGAATACTCCATTAAATGGCACCAGCCCCTTCAACAGCACCTTATGCTGGAAATTTTGCTGCCACTGTAGTTTGCAGATATTTACTTGTAGATACGACGACATTTTCTCTATGACCGTGATCATTTACAAGTGGAATTTATGTCCGACATTATATTATGTACCTTAGATTGGTCGGGGGAACTCTAGTAATTTAAATTGTTTAACAACGTTTAGTATGTCGCCCATGTAAACAAACTTGTACGTATAATTTTCCAGAGGATACATTAAAGAGAATAATGTTTAAAGTAACGGAAAGACTCGATACAAATGATCAAGGCTCGACACAAAGGTCATCCATAACTTCTAACATACAGAAAAATACTAGTTTTAGTTTATCTAAAAAAATATTGACGTAATATTTGTGGACGCTCCACGTTTTTTTAACGGTCACTATTTAATGTAGGTATTTTTAAATATATATTTTACAATTTTCAATCTATTCCAATAAAAAAATAAAAAGTTTGGATTAATTTCTTAATTTTGTGGAAAAAATTTGTTCATCCTTTGACTGTTTCTGTATTAATGGAGGAAAAATATATTTTCTCCTTTAAGTACATTAAACTATACCTACCTAAATGTGGTGTTTAATAAATGTTTTTTTTGTTTATTTATTTAAAATTTCCCTACACCTTGTGTAATTGGCGAGTTTATAGCGGAATTGGTAATTTCTTCCAACTAATCAGTGTTTTCAGTTCAGAGAAGCAAGCTTTGCGTGAGAAAAGAATTTCAATCAATTTCTCCTCTGCTGGAAATCAAAATGGTTTTAACGACTCAATATCCGATATTAGACTATTCCAGCCCTGATGAATGCACTTTGAACAACAATCTGAGAAATCGAATACTTTAAATGTTTTATATACGCAAACATTAGATTTCGGGAGTCAATGATATTTTTGACATTGTATAAGCGGCCTTACTCTCCACTGCAAATCCGATCCCAATACGATCCGATTCGCTAAGAACCTACCTTTGTAACGGTGAATGAATGCGGTAGGTAGGTAACTTTTTAAAAACATTCCGGTCAATATAGGTACGTTCCTATTCCATTTAGTCCAAATTGATATTTTATAACGCTAAAATAAGACCGTAAATTTAAAATCTACAATTTTAGAACGTTCCTATTTTAGTTACAATAGTTACTGAATAGGGGGTACTGAATACTGTCACCATCGTATTAAGATTGTTGCTTCCATTGTTTACAAAAAAAACAACTTCTCAATAGATGGCGTTACAAAAAAAGATTTCTTCGTTATTTCATAGATGGCGATATTAAAAATGTGTTATTTTGAAACGAATTGTATCCCATTATTGAAATATATAGAACTTTCAAAATTGCATTGATAGGGGAACTCAATAAGAAGGCATAATTGGTGAACATTGACGTTGCGCAAGCGCATAAAGTGATCACGTAAACCAGCCTATGGCAGGTCATGAGCCCAGTAGGTGCCTTGAGTTCTTGGTTCTTCTATAATATTCCAACTTCGTCTCTATTGAGATGTTGAAAAATTGTCAAAGAAAATCGAAATACTGTATTTTGGATTTATCTATGAAATTTAATGATTTTCGTTTAAAAAATCGTATATTTTTACAGATAGAAAGATTCAGCCATAAAACAAGGATTTGATTACAATATTGACTGGCATAAATTACATATTTCCTAGCGGACTGACCCACCCGTGGCGAGGACTACAACTAGTTTTGATATGTTGGATATTTATCAGTGGCAATAATATACTTAACTGTAACTAGGAGGAGTAGGCTGGTTCTTCGCGAGATGCAGAAGATACGAAGCAGTCAACTCCTACATGACCATTTGCAAGGTTGTTTGTTCTTGGTTCGGTAGCATTATAGTAATTATTGAAAGATATATCGGTTGGTTTTGTCAATATTGTATAGGAACACATAAAGGGCGTGGGTGAAAACGATTTGCAAAGCGATGATACTTTGCATTGAAAGGAGGTTCATGTTGATACAAACAATTACGTCTTGTCCCCGTTTATTGTGTAGGTAGAGAGAACTGAAAACCTTACACGTCTTTGCATAAATTCATCACCTCACTCACATTGATACACCTTCTCAAGCATGTTCTTCTGTTATTTACAGATTTAAGCCGGTTTCAGACCAAAAGTTAAGCTAAGTTAGTTTAGCTTAGATCGCATAGCTGAGGTTATTTTTCATACTAGCTCACATAGTTTGCGGTCTGCACACTCGTATGAAAAACGAGCTAAGCTAAATTAACTTAGCTTAGATCTGCGACCGACTTGAGTATTCGCTACTACTACGTCCACCACCAACCGCTCTTCATATGGGGACTGTAATCGGCCCCTTCACAGAACGCTAAAGTGAACGACAAAAAAATGTATAACATGAAGAGTAGCTCATGGAGCCCTCTAGATTGGCCATCTCGGTACCATAGTGCAAAAAGAACTATCGCCGAATGTGAATAGAAATTTCTCACTCGTGGACTTCATGACTTCAGATCTCTTTGAATGTAGAGCATCAGAGTTGTGCCCTAGATCTCTGGGAAAAAAATAACTTAATGGGAATCTACCATTAAGTTATATGGGAATCTACCAACAACTAGAATTGGGCACCATAACTATGACAAGAGTTCGCAAAGGCTTTAAAATTTCTTCTAGATCACAAAATCCGCATAATCAATGGGACCTTGTTTTCGAATAACCAATCAGGTAACCAATCTATCTGCAAAATCAAATTTTTCATCTCAAATTATTTTTTTTAATGGTTAACCTTTTTTGGTTACTTCACATTTATTTAATTTTTTGATTTATCATATTTCAATTTTTAAAATGTTTAACTTACTTTTGTTAACTTCACAAACACTTCACAGACAGAGTTCGACAACGTGAGGAATGTCCACGTCCACGGTAGTTTCAAAGTGGCCCCAATAAATGAAAAAATAGTCGAAATCAGGCTTAGATGGTATGGCCACATTTTGAGACGACCGACAGACAATAATATGATAAATAAAGCCTTGGACATCGAGACTCCAGCGAGAAGACCAGGCAGACCACCAGCCACATGGCTGTCGAGCATCAAGAAACATCTGCGAGAGAGGAAGCTGAATCCTGATCTGGTACAGGACAGGCGAGTTTGGCGAAATAGAATAAGGAGAGCCGACCCCAAGTAAATGGGTAAAAAAGCGAGGGCGAAGAAGCAGAAGACTTTTGGTAACTTCACATTTATTATATTTATTTATTTATTTATTTATTTATTTATTTATTTATTTATTTATTTATTTATTTATTTATTTATTTATTTATTTATTTATTTATTTATTTATTTATTTATTTATTTATTTATTTATTTATTTATTTATTTATTTATTTATTTATTTATTTATTTATTTATATATTTATTTATTTATTTATTTATTTATTTATTTATTTATTTATTTATTTATTTATTTATTTATTTATTTATTTATTTATTTATTTATTTATTTATTTATTTATTTATTTATTTATTTAGGGACAAATACAGTCTTAAAATACTAAAATAGAATAATACACTATAAAATAAAAACAAACAGACCAATTACATATGTCCACAATTATTAAATCTGAAACATTTTAAACATCATGAATTTATTTAAATATAACTAAGATGTATGTTTGCCTGTGACGGAAAAGGAAGGGAAGAGAAAAAAAAAGGATGGGAAAAGGATTGTGACAGTTAAATTGTTATATTTTTGTTACAAACAACAACTAAAAATGTAAATAAAAGTATACAAAAAATAATATTAGAAAAAACACAAATAACTAACAAAAAAAAAATTCAACATACGAGTTCATGCTATGCACTTATAGAGAGAATTTTTGTATGCGTTATTACTAGCGGTGAATATATCAACCTTATCAACCTTGTTTATTTGGTTTTTATTTTTTCACATTTATTTTATTTTATTAACGTACCTATGTAAAAGACAATTGATCCTGTAAATAAAAAAAAAATAAAAATCAATCTTATACCTTTAACTACAAAGTTACCTCATTCTACGATGATGTAATAGTCTTAATAATATATTGGTTTAATTGCCATATTAAAATATACAGTCTGATTATCACTTTCAATTAAAATTGCTATTAATAAGTGAACTCGTCGAAAATGCTGTAAGTTATAAATAAATTGAATTCTTTAAATTGTATCATAATTTTTGTAGCAGATCCAAATTTAGATAGATGAAATCTTGTTATTTTGTACCTACTGCTTTCAAAATTCGTTTGTGAGAAGATCATCATTCAAATTATTTAAAACACTACCACTATGCACGATCACTTTATTTGATTGAACAATTTTTACTGTAACCATTCTGCTCGAGTTAATTGCAAGAGATTTTGAGGGAGTTACAAGCCTTGCAAAAATCAAAAATATGCACATGATTTATCAAAAATCAAAAAATAAATATATTTCTTGATCAAATAATATTTTTATAAAAGTGTGTCCGTCCCGGGTTCGATTCCCAGCGAAGGATATATTATTTTACAAAAATCATTCCTAATATAATTCATGACTGGAAACTATACATACGTACCATCACGCAATGTCTCACGGGGTAGGCAGAGAGAATCGAAGGCCACATTTTTCTATCTTGACACACATTCTTCGCCTCGTCAGCATTCATGCATCGTCTTATATATAATAGTCTGTTATTCACGCTTCTTACAATTCCGTCTTTCAGAATATCGTTTACATGGTCGTGCCATCATTTTCTATCTAAACTATAGTTAAAAAAGTTGAAAATATACTCGACAATAAATTGTATAAGATCCCAATAAGTGTTAATAATTTGATGTAATCGAATATTATCAATAAAATTTGTAACTATGCCGTATTGTGTTTGCGATGCTCTTTGAGTAACACATAAAAATATTTTATTAGATTTGAGATGCATGTGATTCATATTAACTACAGCAACGTAGTTATGAAACTAGTCTCTTTCTATGGTTCTGAAATAAAAATCGCGTCAGAGATTGGATTTATGACAGGTATTATGGCGGACACTAGGACCTGGTTGATCTATTTTGTGTGAGTTCATATGTTTGTTGAGGTAATGATTGTGAGTGCAGAATGTTGAGTATATTGTCACTAAAAATTGTAAACTACTAGCCCTAGAACAGGTTTTCCTAGTTGGGCAGCAGTAATCTACTTATTGTTGTCATTGTAAAAAAAATATTGATCCATTACATGATCAGTCATTATGACTAGTCGAATTTATATTTGAATTGATCGGTAGAGACTGCCCTCTAGCAATATACCCTTCCTTTTAAACATGTCAATAAAAAAATTAAGAAATCATGTCTTTCTTGAAGTTCCTTGTCATTCGAAATTTATGCTGGCTTACTCTTGACGTTCAAATTCAATCCCAATTTCGAATTTTCGTTCATAACTTATCAACATATAGGCCCAGTATTTCAGTCGGCCCTTAGGAGTTTAACTCAAGTTTAACAAAAATATTGCGTATTTCAGTACCAAATCTTCCCTCAAATACGTCACTAAACCACAAATATTTAACTCAACGTTTCTGGCGGATTGCGTGTCTTAATCTTGAGTTAAGTATTGTTTCTAGTCTTTTTCGCCAGGTGGCGTACTAATCGCCGCACGCTTTAATGTTTTATTTCATTTTATACTACAAATAACTATGCATAATAATTATAATCATGATTAATTTTTGATGTTAAAATAAAAGACTTGATATAGAAGTGGTTCATGTATTTAATATTTATTTTCTTTTTTACATAATTATATTGTATTGCCTGACAACAAACGAAATAAACTGTCAGCCATAATGAAACGTCAGGCACGCAACTTTATTTTTGCGATGTTTTTTCATCCCACTTTTTCAATTGATCCATCCTGTTTCTATATATATATAATGTGTATTCTTAAATTTTCTACATAAGACACTATTTTACCATTATCACTTAGTTCCATATCTATCTGTAAAATGTACATACATTTTGCATTGAAGTACTACGTACGTAGTACATATTCTTCAATCACATTTTTTCACTACAATGTTTGATTTTAATTAAAAAAAACATCGATCTGTATAATAAATTGAAAAAGTAACATGCTGTGTAATGAAACAAATAAAATAATGTGTTGTTATAACAATAAAATAATATTAGTCACAGCTTCGCGTCACGTATCATTTAAGGTTATTACAATTTGACTTGAATTTGACAGATGCGTTATAGACAATAACCATAGAAAACGTAAAATATATCTATAGTTGAAGATTACGTAACTGACGTTTCATTTTGCACTGAAATACGCGAATGAAATTTAATCTTCCCTAAACTTTTAACTTGGATTACTAAATCCAACGATTTAAGGGCCAACTGATATCTCGGGCCATAGTCTGCGTATAATTAAATTATCTTCTATTCTGTTTCATATAAAATTTATCTTCATGGTAGTGTTGGTACGACTGTCAGCCATTCAAATAATTTGAACAATTTTGCCACATCTACAAATTAAGTTCCTCTAATATCACATTTGAAAATTAATAACGAGAGATTTTAAACGAAAACCATTTGATGTTGATATTTCATGGCTAAATGATACCTACATTTTTTTAACAAAACAAAAGATTTTTGCGGATTAATCAGAAATAACTTTTACAAATATTACAAAAATATTGCTTAGAGCCCTACACCCCGCAACCGCTACCGCCGTCATGCATAATATAATATAATGTTTCGTTATTTATTTACATTGACATTTTTTAATCATTTTTTTAAATAACTATATATTATATCGATGTTTTTCTATTTCTTTTTATCGCCTTTTTGCTGTCAACTTTTATTTTTTGTTCTGCATATAATTATTTTTTTTATTATTATTTTATCTGCATATAATTAGTGTTTTTTTTTATTATTTTATCTGCATATAATTATTGTTATTGTTTATCTGCATATAATTAAGTATTGTTTTTTTCTATTTCTTTTTATCGCCTTTTTGTTGTCAACTTTTATTTTTTGTTCTGCATATAATTATTGTTTTTTTTTTTATTATTAATATTTTTGCTATGATGACTTTCATTAATGACTTTCAAATCTCTCGGCAGTTCATTAAATATATTTGACGCCATATACAGAAATCCATATCTCGCTCTATTTGTCTCTGACCTGTTTTTATATTTGACCTCTGATATTATCCATTGATCTGATATTATAATTATGGATGATGCTATTCAATATAATATTCGGGTTTGTTTTAATTATTTTTTTTTTATTTTAAACATCATTTTTGCTTTTTCTAAATATATTATTTCCTCTAAATTTAACATTTTTGTTATTTTATAAAGTTCTATAGTTCTAGTATTATGTAGTTCATCGCTATCCCATTAAAGTACCTAATTATTAATTACATAAGGTGCATTTTTGTATTTGCTCATATAAATTAATGCGTTGTAAGTCATAGGCTGTATCTAAGAGGAATATTTAGCTTCTTACCAATATGGCGGTGTTTTATAAGTAGTATTGAAAATTGTCCGACTAATACGTTAGCTATAAGTATAGCTTTGCCACCATTAAGCTCAATAGTTTATTACTCTATATTATTATGTAGGTATGTGTATAACTCGCCTTGCACTACATAAATCCAATATTCCATTTGCAATTTAAGCCCGTTTTACATTTGCAATTTGCATGCATTGGCTATATTCGCATTATTATTATTCTTTTTCGGTCAAAACAAATACAAATCACGATGCTCAGCAATAAAGTAGGCACCTCGTTATATTATTATTAATATTTATTAAATCCACTTGGTTATATCACATTATATATTATGTTAGAACAAGTATAAATACAAATAGAATTCCTACACATTAACAAATAAATTATGTCGTTACTATCGTAGTTGATAAGTAAATAGTAAATCCTCTTAGGACAACAATGTTTTTACTTTGGATTTATTAAAAAAAATACATACATGTCATCATGCCATGTCCCTCGTGGGGTAGGCAGAGAAATCCGAAAGCCACAATTTTCTATCTTGATACACATATTCATCGCCTCGTCAACATTAATACACCATCTTATTATTACCAATACTGGCTCCGTCTTATTCCGTCATTCTGTATTAACAATACTGGCAGTTCTGTTCGCTGGATGAAAAATACATAGAAATTTCATTAACTTACAAAAAAAATTCATCTCTGATAACTTGAAGAAAGTCAGTGAAAGGGCCAATATTAAAGAAAAAAATACTGAGATACATCAAAAATTTATAAAGTTGTGATGTTTTTATACTATGGTGTCACAAAAATGCAAGGAGTCTGAAATAGCCCTCGGGTCATTTTTTAACCAATTTCAAAAAATTGTATATCAAAAAGTATACAAGATATCAAAATAATATTTTGCATTGTTAAATAAGGATGTCAAAAGGAACAAATAAAAAATTATCAACAAAACCTGAGACCATGGCTGTATGATTTGACGTGTAATGACCCTATGACATTATTAAAAATATTGAATGAATCCACCAATATTATAATGACTTTTTTTGTACTTCGCTATGTACTTAAGCTGAGTATTGAATGAAAGCGACCAAAAAAGAATGAGGGTAAATGAATATTCTAAAAAATAACAAAGAAATTGTAAATAATCAATATTATAAATGAAACATTATTTGTCAAATAATTCCTGAATATTCCTTCTGGGTCCTTCATAGTAGATATCAGTTTGGTTTCTGTCCCGGCGTTCTGGGTTCGAATTCCAGCAGAAAAAAAACAAGCAAATCTAAATTGGAAACAATGCTAATAAAAGAAGTTTACATTTGACAATAAACTCTCCATTTTAATAATCAGTCTGTGAAAGGGCCTACAAAATTTGTCGATACGAAACGAAAAGATCATTTCACGAAATCGTAAAATAAATTAGATGATAATTTAAAACATTATCTTTACTAATACAAGTAGAAATGATAACTAATTTAAAATCTGTCAAATAAATCTTTATTAATTCTAAGTCTAATATAATTCTTCTGCAAAACAAGTGTATTTTCATTTTGACATCACTTATAATTAGTGAACCCGTGCAAAATATTCACAACTATTCCGTATTAAACAAAATAGTAACTTCACAATACATACATACATTTAGACATTGACTTAACTTATGTTAGTTAGTGTCATTTATAAAAAAATATACATTTAGGTAAATTTAAAAACTTATAACTGAATAAAGTATATGAAGGATGCTTGCAGAACGGACTGAAAATGAATGTGAGTAAATCTAAGATATTGGTATTCGAAAAAACTGAAAGTATAACTCCGTGTAGAATAAAAGTAGAGAACGAATGGCTAGAACAAGTAGAGGAATATTTATACTTGGGGAGTATGTTTGAACGGAATGGAAGACCTGATAAAGACATTGAAAGAAGAGTTATGGCTGGTAACAATAAACGGAGCTCTCAGACCAGTAATGTCCGATCCAAGCATCTCAAAGGAAGCCAAAATTGCCGTACATAATGCAATTGTAGTGCCCACTTTGATGTATGCCAGTGAAACATGGACGTGGCAAAAGACGCATGAAAGAAGAATAAATGCTGTGGAAATGAGATCACTAAAAAGAGTATGTAATAGAACGATATATGATAGAATAATAAAAAATGAGGACATAAGGAAGGAATGCAAGATGAAGAAGAGTATTATAAATAAAATGAAAGTGAATTCCTTGAGGTGGTTTGGACATATTGAAAGAATGAATGATGAACGACTGACCAAAAAAATATACATGGGTGTAAGAGATGGAGTGAATAGTAGGGGCCGCCCCAGAAAAGGATGGCATGACCATGTGAATGATATTTTGAAAGAAGAAAATATAAGAAGCTTGAATAATCGACGACCATGTATGAGACGATGCATGGATGTAAAGGAAGCTAGGAATGTATACAAAAATAGAGGAGTATAGCGCTCGGTTCTCTCTGCTTACCCCGTAAGGGATATGGCGTGATGGTATGTATGTATGTATGTATAACTGATATCGGTTGATATACAAATTAATAGAGAAACGATTTTTTTTGTAATTCTGGCAAAATTAAATATAATAATTTGTTAGACGAAGAAAGTAACTACTTAAGGAAAAACTTGGGATAAAAACCCATTTACAATTATTATTGAATGTAAAACAATATTTTTGTCGTCATCGCTATTATCAATCTTTTTATTCTTGTATATTTTTTTCCATTCTTGAGTTGATTGATATTTTAATAAGTACGAAATTTGTTTCACGCTTCATATTGCTTGTGTTGGTCGAGAGGGATTGCCTTGTTTAATCAACAAATTGATAAACAGGTTCTTACATATTAAAATAACAATGTGACTTTGTTTATTTCCACTTATTTATTGGAAATAAACAAAGATACATTGTTATTTTAATATTTTTAAAATGAATTTCCACAATGTAAACGCCTCCACCCTAGAATAGGTTCAAACATTTTCATACCATCACGGTAGATCCCATTTATATAGGATAATCAGCGACGGGTGTTGTGGATGTGCATATTTATTTAACTGTACAGTTAAAACCCTTTTACAATAATAAACAATTTGTAAAGTAGTTACACAGCATTTAAAAAGAAGTAAATTGTAAGATCAACAAATAAAAAACAATTATATTGATAATAAATGCAATTTTTAATAATAATATAAATTTACTTCTAATTTCAAGGCTAAACAAAATAATTCATTCTGAACTCCCATTGTATCCCAACCAACCTTATGTAATAAAATTTCGTCAAACAAACGGTTGATTCTGGGGGATTTGGCGTGGTTTTAGAAGGTTTTATAATAGCGATTCAGGATAAATGCTAAAAAGAACAAAAACAACATAATATAAGATATTATAGTAGATAGTTGTAGGAAATGTTTGGCTATTCCGGAAACAATCGAACATAAAATATCGGGCTGTTCTTCACTCGCGCTAGCAGAATATAAATTTAGACATAACCAAGTAGCAAAAATATTTACATCAAAATTTATTTATTTAATATCAATAAATTGACGCGATAAACATAATACTATATATATGAATCGATTACATTTTTGAAAATAATAATATCAATTTGATAATAAAAGAAGAATTGGATAAGATAAAACAATGTTAACTGGAAGATCAATTCAACATAACAGACCCGATACATACGTGATACATAGTATAGCGACCTCATCAGAACCTAAACCTTTGATATGTCAAGTATATGGACGGTCTAGGACACTTGGCTGAGGCCACTTGGGTGCGACAGTAACTAGGGTGTGGGACAATTGGGTGCGGGACACTTGGAAGCGACGCACATTTGGGTGTGGGACACTTGGGTGCGACAGACATATGGGTGCGGGACCCTTTGTGCAACATATATTTTGGTGCGGGACACTTGGGTGCGCGGTGAATTATTTCTAGTTGAAATCTTGATCGGTGCGTTATAATTTACAATTTACGCATCGATCTGTTGATTCTTTTGATGAAGTGCAAAATGATGATAATAATTATTGAGTATTATTATTTTATTACTTAATTATTATTAAAATCATCATTAAATCAACCTACGCCGATTAAATAAAGAATATCAAAGCAACATAAATGTTATTAATTCAGAAATAAAATTAAACCAATCACTGGATGCTATAGAAAAACATGACAATAAAAAATAAGATGTATAGTACAAAATACAAAAAGAACAAGAATAAGACAAAAAGCATAAAAGGAAGAACGACTCATGTTTATCAAATCGCCTCACTTCTCGCCTCAAAATGGCAACAACCAGAATAACCTCATTGCTGAATTATGTGACATGTTATTTTGCCTCTTGCATTTACAACGAGGTTTACTTTATTTATATGCAGATTACCCGGTTATTGGAGGACACGGTTATAATAAAAAAGATTTGAAGCACTTTTCTAAGCCGGTGTCTCACAATAGTTCTCATTTATATTTTTTCATATTCACTTAAATATATACATCAATTTACATATCGATGATACAGTATTCATGAAAATTCTCACATAGTGTTACCATGACGGTTGCTATTGACAAAATACTTGGGCTTCACTTTGATTTATTTTTCAAAAATTATAATATAAAAACTCATTTGGTATAGTTAAAAAACGAAATAAATTATGCAACTGAGCTATATTTTAGTCCCACGATAGAATGATCGATATTTAAACACGACAGGTTTTTTTTTTATTATAAACGGCAAACGGAGTTTTATTTTATACTAGCCTAGAGCTTTACGTACGTAAAAACTGATATGATAACTAACGCATAATAAAAATACGAAATAATTTATTAACATACATTATGAGTCTCATGTCTTGGCTCCGAAATATTCGAGCCTGGACAGGTATTTAGTCCTATGGAGAGCTTCTCCATTTCGAGTAGCATTTGCCCGAATGCTACACAACTTCGGAGGACCTAACTACACCTCAAGGGGAAGATGCGTCCTAAATCGGCTATATTGTCGGCCTTCGTGGCTCAGTTGGTTAGGTATCTGACTGCTGATCCAAAGGTCCCGGGTTCGATTCCTGGTGGAGACACTGTTTTTAATTGTGTTTTCAGTCTGGATCTGTGAGACGATTAATATCGTAAGTTTCCAGATTGTGGCAACTTGTTATTGGGTGAGTGTTAAATAATTATTTGACATAGTACCTGTTAGTTGCCCGAGAAGCTAAAAATAAAAATAAATTAAATTGTCTTTAGTACAACATACCATAAACTAGCTTCTGTCGACAGATGAATCAAGGGACAAGGAAATAATAGTATGCTTTGTACGTAAATCCCATTCCCCTTAATGTTTTGGTTAGGTTCAGTTATTATTACGAGTTGCTTTATAAATTGAGGGGAAATTGGTCGCAGGAAAAATGTTATCAACACCTTTGCCATTTGAGGTTAGAAATAAGTTTATTATGTATTCGCCTTTTATCTCATTTTTTAATAAATTATATTTCTCAACAAATTAAGATTCATACTATTTTTAATAATATTCTTTTTTTTTTATTCATTCAGTTAAATGCTCATGCGTATTTCTGGCGTGCCTTGATCCGTATGTCGCCTGACGCCTGTCATACTATCAGGCCATGTGTCCATTGGGGTAGGCAGTGTGTACCGACCACCATATTTTTATATCCTGTCGCCTCATTAACATACTTACATTGCACCATACCCATATTGTTCAAGCTTCGCTCTTTCAGAATGTCGTTCACATGGTCGTGCAATCCTTTTCTGCATCGTTTTACCACACACTCGTCTTAGTGACCTCATTTCAACTGCATTAATATGATTAAGTATGATTATTTTTTGTATTAAATCATATTTAATATTAAAATAAATGGGACAAAGACTAGGGAAAATAAGAAAAATTTAAAATAAATAATAGTTTAAATGTCCGTCTCAATAAAAAGATTTATTGTTTAAGATATGAATATATATTTCATTTTTGAAATATCTTTTTACAGTCATTTTACGACTCACTTCTGACAACATTCACATTTATATAATTACATGCAACACTTACCAACCTGACGAAGGTGAAGGCAATCGACCAATTGGTATGAAGATGTAAAACCTCTTTTGTGAAGCCGACTTCTCTCAATTATTTGCCGGTCCAAGGTATTTTATGGATGACAAAGAAATATTTATTGTCATGGCCCTCAAACCAAAACAATCATTCTTAAACAGTGTAGGAATTAAGTCATTTTGATAAAAATACAATCGTAAATGTTCGAACACGAACGTTTATAATAATGTTATTGAAAAATTATTAATTTCATCAATGTAAATAAAAAATTAAATACGATTGAGTGATTTAGTATTGAAATAATATCAATTACACAGTAAATAAATAAATATTTAAATTAATTAATTATTGATTAATGAATTAATTAATTGACTAATTAATATATACATATATATATATATATATATATATATATATATATATATATATATATATATATATATATATATATATATATATATATATATATATATATATATATATATATATATATATATATATATATATATATATATATATATATATATATATATATATATATATATATATATATATATATATATATATATATATATATATATATATATATATATATATATATATATATATATATATATATATATATATATATATATATATATATATATATATATATATATATATATATATATATATATATATATATATATTTGAATAAATCAATAATAAAAAAAATAAAATAAATATATGGAATGAACAAATAAAGGAATAAGTAAATATGATAAAAAATAATATCAATTGCATATATGGATTGCAATCCTGAATGGGGTAATCTGGCGGATCCGGCATCATTAGACGTCTATCGGATCCGGCATCAAGAGACGTCTACCGGATCCGGCATCATTAGACGTGTACCAGATCCGGCACCAATTGGAGGGATCCGATTAGAGTGTTTCCAGTACAGATAAATGTGTGAAATACTTTTAAATAAATTTCTCCTTTGTTGGGAATCGAGCACAGAACGCTCTCATAGAAACCAAACGGCTTACCGAACAATAAGTAACTTTGACCGAACAATAAGTAACTTTGAAAAAATATCTAATATATATATTTTTACAAAATATTAACTATAGCCAATTAAACGAATTATTTTGTTGCTATGTTCTGACTGTTTATAGAGAATATTTCAATCAGTGAATGATATGAAAAAATCTAGATGAATACTATTTTATACAAATCTTATTAAACCAATAAATTATAATTTTACGAACGTCGTTAAAAGTATAAAAAATATTATAGCAATATTTGCTCGTGCTTAGTTAAAATCTATTATGGCTAACGATCAGAGCAAATAAATTTTATGGGCAATTAACATGGTCGTTAATTAGATTCCCTGCCATATTTTGTGTTAATTATCGTCCCATGGTGAGCAAAAAATATTAATATATATTACTATATTACGGGTACTAAGCTATGAGACACCTACATCTTTTTCGATGAAAAAAGTCAAGATAACATAAATGTCTTAAATACTTATTCATATCATAAAATGCTAGTTTTGGTTTTAAAAAAATACTTGGTTTTAATTCTATTGATTTGATTTGAATATCGACATGTTTTGTGCAAGGCACATTGTCAGAATATTTCTCTACAAGGCTGAAACTAGAAATAATATAAAAAAATTTACAGGTCTGGGGGGCAAGTTCGGTCAAACGGCGGAATGAAAACCCTTTTTTTCGATAGTGATTTTTAAAATTTTCCATATTAAATATTCTTAATACATAGGTTTATAACGTGGGTTACCACCACGATATGGATTACCATGTCCTGCATATGTATAAAACATATTGTTTCATGAAGTTGATTAATTTACTGTATACCTAATGTAAAATTAATCTATACAAATATACATTTCAATCATTTAAACGAAGTTGGATCCATATCTGGATATTTCAAGTGATTAGATGGTGATGATATTTTTCATATCAATTCGCATGAAAAGATCTGATTCGGTAAGTAAAAAAATGTGCCATAATGCCACATTATTTGTTTTCACATACACATTATCACACTTTAAAGGTTACTAGTATATAGTATGATAGTTAAGTTTGCATGATGGTTGATTTTCGGCGAAAACATGCTTGGTGTCTTACAACCATAAGGCACCTTGCAAATTAATATGAATAGAATTAGTGTGTTATTTATAAATGAGGTTAGGATTTATTAGTTGTGAAGTTAAAGGTAATATAACATGATGTATCGGTTTGTCTTAGAGTTGTTTATTTGTTAGAAACATAAAATAATTCAAACATACAATTATAAGAATTCAAATTATTATACGGTGACGTTTTGGATGTTCTCAATTCAAATCGATTGATTTATATTGTTTCGTACAGCAATGTCAACTATGAAAATTTAATAACTTCTTTAACGGTTTTTATACAGTGGCAACAAATACAGTTGTTTTTTTTATTTATTTATTTGTTAGTAAAAAATATAATTACAGTATTTTATTTTGTCTAATTCCTTAAGGGGATTTTTGACTGTGATCTTGATAACTAATAATAATATAACAATAATAGGTACACTAAATTTTCCGCCCTACATAGTCCGGAACAACCCGTGCCCACCACTTAGATCAACCATCGAGGATTTTTGTGTAATATGTATTCTTTGGTTTTCTTATTGAATTCCTCGATGGATCCGCACTGCTTCAAACTAGCAGGCATGGGGTTCCAGACCTTGGGCAGTAATG